>VYZM01023473.1:65215-135385 GCA_013398915.1 Dromas ardeola
TTTTAGCATCAAGATAGCCTTCTGAAGGGCTCACAAGTTGTATGCCCATGGGTCACAGCTCAGAGGGGGTGCGGGCAGGGGGACTTTGCCAGCTAGGGAGGTTTCTCAGCCCTCACCAGCTCGTGTGTAGCATGGTGGCTCTCTCCTGTTCAGCAACACCTCATGCCAGATGTAGCTAGTTGACAGGCTGGTCAACTAACTGTACATTATGCAAGGGGCTACTACCATGGGGAAGAAGTTGGGGTGCTCCTTGCTAAGGGGTGAGGAACGTGGTCATGAACTGTAGCAAAGCTAACAGAGCAAGAGACCTCCATAAAACACAAGACCTGAAAGATCTCAGCCTACACGAAATGGAATTTTCCAGCAGCCTGCTTATCCTGAAGCAAACAATTTGGTTGCTGGCATCGCTACAGGCATGCATCGCTACAGGCTTGGGGATGTGTGGCTGGAAAGTTGCCTGGCAGAAAAGGACCTGGGGGGTCTAATTGACAAGCGGCTGAATATGAACCAGCAGTGTGCCCAGGTGGCCAAGAAAGCCAATGGCATCCTGGCTTGTATTAGAAATAGTGTGACCAGCAGAAGTAGGGAGGTGATTGTCCCCCTGTACTCAGCACTGGTGAGGCCACACCTTGAGTATTGCGTCCAGTTTTGGGCACCGCAATACAAGAGAGATATCGAGGTGCTGGAGCGAGTGCAGAGGAGGGCAACGAAGCTGGTGAAGGGCCTGGAGAATAAATCTTATGAAGAGCGATTGAAGGAGCTGGGACTGTTTAGTCTGAGGAAGAGGAGGCTGAGGGGAGACCTCATCACTCTCTACAACTACTTGAAAGGACATTGTAGAGAGGTTGGTGCTGGTCTCTTCCCACAGGTAATTAGCGATAGAACAAGAGGGAATGGCTTCAAGCTGCAACAGGGTCGGTTTAGACTGGACATTAGGAAAAAATTCTCCACAGAAAGAGTGGTCAGACACTGGAATAGACTGCCCAGGGAGGTGGTGGAGTCACCATCCCCGAATGTGTTTAAGCGTTGTTTAGATGTGGTGTTGGGGGATATGGTGCAGGGGAGAACTTTGTAGAGTGGGGTTGATGGTTGGACTTGATGATCCCAAGGGTCTTTTCCAACCTGAATGATTCTATGATTCTAAGAGTTACATGTGGCAGCACGCAGCAGGACAGAAAGCAGCAGGCATTACCCTGACATGGCAAGGAGCCATTTGTGCAGTGGCCTGTCCATCCTCCATCTTGCAAGTGACACTAGCTCACACTATTGCCCTAGAAAAGCTCTTGCACATTTGCACTATAATCCATAGGGAAGGTTTTCTCCACCTCTTCTGACACTTTTTATGAGCCACTGTTGGGACATACTAGCCTAATTAAATGCATAAAAGCTTCAGTAAAACCACCAGGTCTAAGTGAAATCTTAGGGGAAAACACAAACAACTATTGCAGGCTTGTCCTATGTGAAATAGGAAAAAGAGAAAATGAGCCTTTGCACGCCACGCTGTATCCAGGTCAATCCTAGCTAGACTATCTTCAAGCAGCCACGCTATGTACCGCTCTTGGACTAGTAATATTTCACAAGTATATCAGCATTCATTATTACACTAAGCTTACCGTGTTGATTGTTTTTGCTTTCGATAATCGTAGCCCTTTCTCGAGGTTAACTAGTCCATGGCTGCAGCTTGAATGTTTGATTTCCTTTTTTCTTAATTGCATGTAGAAGTAACACATTGGAATGATTTTTGACCACCTACTGCTATATCTCATAAGATTTATATCGAGTACTTTTATTAACAGGCTAAAAAGCAGCAAAGAAAAGCTTTGATGATAATAATAAAAAACCCTAAACCTTATTTCATACCTGTAACATCATTCCCAGAAAGATATTTCCTAGTGTTTGCTCCACAAATGCTTTTTATATTACAGAAACTTAAATTGTAATGCTGTTGCAAGTAGGGATGAAACATTAACAAATCTAGGCTACTAGAGCTGCATGAAGTTAAGATTATACATTTCAAAGGTTTAAATAGGTGTTTGCCTAAGAGCAGCAATCTCTATGGAAAACAAGTTCGAGAAAGAAAACACCAGTTGGATTTTCATTCTATTATCTTTGAAATGGCATGGGGCCTTTTTTGTTAATGACTGAATACATCAGAATTTCAGCTTTATATTCACAGCATTTTCTCCTAGTTATTCCATGTTTGGTACAAAACTGTAAGGCAGCTGAAAAAAATAACTCACTTTACAATAACATGTAGAGTCCGCAAATTTGAATTGGTCAGGCAGTTGGACTAGATGATCATTTTAAGTCCCTTCCAACTAAAATTCTATTTTTCCATTATTTTTCCAATCTATTTCCAACTATTCTATTCATATTAGCTGAATTATCTTCCAAGAAAAAATATCAACCCCAAAATAAATGTGATTTAATTAATCATTACAGCTATAATAAGAATCTGGAAGATTTCCAGTGTTGTTCTTATTGAGGTGGGAAAGATGATAAGGGTGATCCAGGGAATTATAAACTCATGACCCTCATGTAAGTACCTAAGGAAATTGTTGAGAAAGTCATTACAGATGTCATTAGAAAGTACCTGAGGCACAAACCAGCACAGCTTTCTGTAAGTGTAAACTTAGTCTAATATATTAGAATTCTTTGAAAAAGTTAAATAGTGAATAATTGGAGAAATGTTAGATACACTGTAACTTAAGCAGTTTATGATGAAACAACTCTCAGTTTTATTATGGTGAAATACGGGTAAGTTTTACCAAATACAAATAAATAATTACAAAATGAATCTTACAGGTTTTGGCATGGGAGATATTAAGTATCATTTTGAGTCTAAATGCACATTTAGGGTCTTCCCTTCACCTCCAGCCCTGAAGCAGGCAGTCTCAGCTCTGTGTGGTTGAGCCATTAGGTTTATCTTAGGTCTTTATAACCCAGACAGCTTCCCACAATCTTTCTCTAACAGAAACACAAGGTCTTTTCCTGCTCACTATGAGTTTGGAACAAATCTTAATACAGTGCCTCTCCCACCAGCAATAGCCCTAACAGTTTTTTAAAGAATTGGGCATAAAAAACTCCCCACCAAAATACCACACCAGCACCACACACAGATATAAAATAAAATTTAAAGCTCACGGCTGATGAATCTCTTCTAGTACTCGTCACACTCTGGTATTATTTCCTACCTGCATAAAAATGTTGAAAATAAAATGCCTGATGTCTATGATTCAGTATTCCTGCTGTCAACTGAACTGGCAATTAAATGTTGCATCCAAGAAAAATGATCTCTATATACACAAGGACTAGTAGAAGCAATTATGTAGTTGGTTAAACTTAAGAGAATGTAAAAGAACCTCCTGATGTGGTTAATGCAATCTGCACTAGGCATCTGACAGACGTCTGCAGGCTGAAGCTCTTGGAGCCTGATTCTCAGCTCCTCCATAGCTTTTGCTGTTATTCACACCTGCAGAAGGCAGGTGTAAAGCCGCTGTTCAGATCTGGCAGTGTTTACATCCATGCAGCACAGCTGTGAGTGTCGACAGAAATCAGCTCAAAGCACTGTCTCATCCCAGCTCATCTTTCAGTTCAACATGCTACTTTAAGACTGGAAAGCTGCAAAAGCCATCTACTCCACTGCCTTAAAACTCAATGTCCATGAGAAGTACCGAATATACTTTAATATCCTTCTAACTGTTTTAATAAAATCTATAATTAACTAAATGAGGATCATAAATGTTTTGATGTTTTAGATAAAATATGACCTGATCAATATATGTAAATGAATTGTCCATTTTATTCTTGGAGAAAGCATCTGAGGTTCATAAAAGTATTAGCAACACATGGCCCCACTATAGTTTCCAACAGAAAATTCTGAAGGAGGAGAGCCATTTCAGCATTTTAACCACCAATTTGATTTACAAATAATCCCTCCAGCCCCAATAAAACAGGCAAATTCTGATCCATTTTAATCTAGTGCACTAATAGTCTGAATGATGCATGAGACTGGCAACAGCAGCACCAGAAAGACTGGCAGGGTCCCAGGAGTTATCCTTCCTGGGTGCTCTCCCTGCGGCTGCTCTGCAGGGCTGAGGCTGGAAGGCAGAGCTACCAGCATGCTCCTGCCATCACCAGGACTGGATGAAGTTGGAGGTTGGTCATGAGATATCATGCTCTCCTGCACCTCCTCAGCATCCCAAGTTACACCTGCATACGAAAGCAAGAAGTGAGGAGAGGTGCAAGGAGTAGCAAGCTAGCAAAACTCACTGAAAACCCTGCGAGTTTCACCGTCGGGAGCTGGAGGTGTGGAGTTGTGTGCAAGCAGAGAAGCGCTCTGCTCAGAGCCATGCAAACCATCCCAACCTAAATTGATGATACCTTCAAGAAGAACGACAAATCCTAAACAAACCACAGGCTGAGCCAATAACTCATAAATTCATCTTTGTCAAAATATTTATCTCTGTCAATTCAGAAATTTTTGCACACAGCTCGGTGCGGTAATCATTTTATTCATCGCTGCTGTCAGACTACTGTCACCTATAGCTTGCCTATAAGCAACTGCGCACCCGAATTCAACATTCCAAGGTCAAAGTCACATGGCACCTGCCCATCCTTAGCATGGAAGAACATAAGTCTCGATCCTTTGCAAATGCCTATTGAGAACAAATTAACTTGTTGGTTTCTGTGAAGGTCTCCCATTTTCTTTACATGCAAATGTGCAAAGGGGAAGAAATGGCAAAAGAAAAAAAACAATGAAAAATTCATGATGAAATTAGAAGGAATATTTGCAGGTTACACAAATCAAAGGTAGGGGCTGTCCAATTCCAACAGAAAAAAAACCCAAACACATAAGTGTTCCTATGAGTGGGAGAGCAAGGTACAGTGTAAGGAAAAGGAAGGGAGTGAAAGATGAACAGTAAAGAAAATATTCATTAATTCTACTCACAGTTTTGGAAGGGAGGAAAGGAGCAGACCATTTTAAAATAAAGAGATCATAAGAAACTGTTATTGACCCCAAGGGATGGAGAAGAAAGCAGATCAGGAAATGTTTACGTAGATAAGGGAGGTATGTAAAATGGCTGGTCTATTGCCCATGAGAGGTTTCAATTACTTTTCCAATCGGCACGACAGCGGGATTACAAAGAAAGCATTCATTTTCCTGGAGTTGGGACAGAGTCAACAGGTTTCAAAAGCCATTCTGCAGTTAGTTTAAGGAATTAAACCAAACAAAATGGGCGAGCATCTAGTTTAGTGTTGAGAACAAAGTTTCAAATGTACATGGATAAAACCCCCTCAAACTAAACAGTACATATGTCGTAAAATTTTAACGGATAAAAAAATACAGGAAAAACTTATGCAGATTAAGTAATTAAAAAAAAAATCCATAGGTCAAGTTTACTTTCAAGATCAGTGAAACTGGGTGCACTTCAGTTACAAGATAGTTTATAACTTGTACTTTGCTTTCATTTGTGCTCATTCCTGATACAGTATTTTGCTTAAATGCAAAACAACACATTGCTGTTGAAAACCCTGTGAACACCTTGTACTCTTCAGCAACATTAAAGCTGTGCTACCAATCTTTCAACGCTAAAATAAATGAATGGAAGATGCTGTTGCTCTAACATATAAGTACTTTAGAGACTAAGTGTGTAACTTCATGTAGTCTATACATTTCCAAGAGGCTCCTGAGAGCACTAACCTTTATAATATCATAAATAAAACATTAGCATCTTAGCTGAAGGTCATGATATAAACTGAATTTGCTGCCCTCACGCTAAGGGAATTAGGAGCATTCATGCAATGCAGTACCCAAGTTGAGGGGTGCTAAATTGCAAAGAAAGACCAGTAATTTCCTTCAGCTCTTCCATTTAAGATTCACAACTCCGTCTACACCTTGCAGATACTTCTAAACTTCAGTTCAACAACAGTTCCAGGAGATTCAAATTACATTCTCTTTCTTCCTTCTTCCCCCAGACTTTCACACATCCATACACTTCATACACTCTTCACTCAGTCTCCTGCCCTACACACACCCACCCTTTTTCCTTGTCCCATTTCCACCCTGGATAAATCAGTCTTGCATAAACTTTCCAGAATTATACTACATTTGAACACAAATCAAGCATGCAATACTTCTGCTGAAAACAAATGGTAGTCCCAACTGGCAAGTCTTCCCTAATTATCAACCTCAGCTGCTCCTTTCCCCTCTTCATCCTCTTGCCTCAAATAGTATTTCAAAAGTTCATACCTTAAATTTAACTTCAGATTGAACAACTACTAATTTATGTCTCTTACTCCCGGTTTAGATAAACTCTATGCATTTCTCTCTTCCAAACCTTCATCACAAGACAATCCTTTTGTTGTGGTGTTTGGCTGCTTACTAGGTGAGCTGGCAAAGACTAGGAAACCCATCAAGGGGAAGAGACAAGCAGAAATGAGAAAAAAAGAAAATCAAGACCTAAATAACATTTTCTCTGGCTGATGCACAGGTTCTTCATCTCTGGCAAAGTTCTTCACTTCATAAACTGATCCAAGGCCATCAGCTAAGGTACTGAGTTCCATTTTAGGTTCAAATGAACGCCTGGCTGTTACAGGGAGAGTGCTGCAGCATCTCCAGGCCTACACACCTGTTTGGGTTTTTTTTTTTAATCAGGAAAGCAAAAGAAATCCCAATCTGGGAAATAAAGGAATCCAGGTGTAAGAAGTAAAGAAAAAAAATCCAGTTTTAAGTAGTACAATAAAGAGGGTCAAGTCTGCATTGATATAAAACAATTTAACTGGTTTATTTTTAAGCGCCATTTTCCTTTCAAAGTTCGAGGCCAACTCCCTGCTTGTTTTGGTAAAGTGAAGTGACAAATATTGTTCTCATGGGTTGTGGTGATACATTTGCAGTTACTGGAAAAATCTTATCTTGTAATTTACAGCAACCAGGACTCAATCTCCCTTTGCCTGAAATCCTGTAACGTGTGCTTAAATGGGGCTGTCAGGGCTTTTCACTTGGCAGCTCAGGGGCCATATCCCTGCTGCAAAGGACAGTCGAGTAACGCACGGACAGTCAGAGAAATTACAAAATTAACCCAGCTGGAGCCCAGCCTGGGCTCACTGCCAGGGCTAGAGAGGCACCCTGCCTGCACAAGGGCTGCCATTGAGAAGACACTCACATGATGGTAGCATGGGACACCTCATGACAGGGCGAAGGTGAGGGGGAGGACAAAGTGTCCTGCAATCAGGCACCCTAAAAAGGTATCCCAGGCCCTGCCTGCGGCAGCGGGTGGAGAGGAGCCAGCCTGCGCAGGGGCCTCCAGCATCGAGCACAGCACAGGAGCATGGGGCTTTGGGAGGCAGTCAGCAACCCAGGACAAGGTGTAACTTTGGGGCTAGGTGTCCTGTTACCTTGCTGCCTTGTTTCCTGCACTGGAAATGGGATAGAGGGGCAAGATTCCATGCATATAATGTACAGAATAAGACACTGGTGGCCCATTTGGGGAAAAAAAAATATCTGAAAGTTTACAATAGTCTCAGTCCTGTTCAGGTCAAAGATCTTCATGCTGTTTTACAAGAAAGTCAATTGGAACACATTCATGAGTTTTTCATGGCCCAGAAAACGATGCTAAGCAGATTCAGGTTCAGTTCTTAGATGGTCCCAGAAGTCTCCACTTACATAGGAGGGTATAACATGAGAGGCATACGCAATTTCTAATCTTTCAGTATTTTTCATACATTACATTTTTCAGAGCCTAGAACACTTTTCCAGATGTAGCTGCACCAAAGGCAGGAATGACTTGCTCCTTCTGTGATGGAGTGTTTTTAGATATGCTGACCAAAATTCAAAGGACTCTCTGTTCCCGGTGCTCACTGAACACTTGAACAGAAGATCTTCTGTTCATTATTGCACCCTTTTTTCCCCCCCTTCCCTTCAGTATTGTAGGAAAGCTTCTGCTTTCCAAAATACTTTATGCAAACATATTGCTTGCATACTTACAAGCTGAAACTCATTTTGATACTTACAGGGCATAGTTTGATTCTCTGTAGATGCTATTTCATTATTTCCTTGTCTTTCTGGTATTCGTTTCTTCTTTCCATTTTAGCATCCTCCTCAAACTGAATAAGAAAATGTAGATTTATTCCCTCATCTCTTTGATGAACAAAGACGTTGAATATGTTCTTGCAAGAATGAGTGTCATCATATTACAAAAGTATAATCACATAAGTATCAGTAAAAAGAACACTTAAGAATTAACAGCTTTTAATGGGTATGAGAAATAGCTTACAGAAAACAAACCATAGTTAAGAATATCTTGACCATAGCCACATGACAGCACATATATTTCGCTTGCATCTAAATGGTACTCAGTAAAAGAAAACAGATTTCTCCTGAATTACAGACAGATTGTATTTACTCCTTCTCACCAGTTATGTTGTTTCTCACCAACATGTTGCTTCCCCCACATTTTAATCCAAAAAAAGCCCAGCTGTTTATCGCAAGAACCTGTGACAGTGACTTATGCCAGTACACTTCTCTCAGGCAACACTAACTTTGTTTTTTACACTATAATTTTGACATTTACATTGGTCAAAATGTACTCTTCATGGAACACACAGAGGAAAAAAGGTGTTTGTAAAAAGACAGAACATCTAAATAGGATCCAAGCGACAACAGAAAATCCAACGAAAAATATTCATGAGCTTAAATTAAAAAAAAAAAAAAAAAAGACAGACAGAACTTAAGAAGAAAGCCTGGGCCAATGAATTAGACAGGCCACCCCCATAGTGTGCCCATCAGCTGGATCTCCCAGAAGGAGCCTGGCCTTGTCCCAGTTCATCGCTGAGAGGGGCCGGGGCTGCCTTGCCCTTCCTGGGCAGGTTTCCTCCGAAGAGCAGGGACGAGCCTTGGAGTGACTGGCATTGTCAAGTGGGTGGTGCAGGAGCTCAGCAGCAGGGATGTGGTTGGGGTGACTGAGGATGTCACTAATCCCTCCTGCCTCACCGCATTTCCCATTCACAATGAGGAAAACAAGATTTAACCACCACAAGGTGCAGTGAATGCTGTGAAACCTACCCTATTATAGCTAGTTCTTCCTCTCACACAACAGATTTACTGTGCAGGGGGCAAGGACTGATGGTATGGGAGGGCAAATCCTTTTTAATAGTACGAGGTATAAACAAAATAAAAGTGAAGCACGTACTGTGCTTGTCTTTTCTATAAAGAGGTCAGGAGTTTGCTTTTGAAGGAGGAATATATTTTTTTTCCCTTTAAGTCTGTAATACTAGTAGCATTATTAAAATAGTTAGACAGTCTTAAAAACCACGGCCAGACAAATATCCAAATGTGCTAAGGAAGTGGGGAGAGAAACTAAGGAATTAGCAGGCACATTCACAAGTTCATTTAGTTTAGAAGAGACCCCTGGGGACTGGAAAGTGGCTAACATAACAAAGTTATTTTAAAAGTGCCTGGAGACATAACAGGAAACCATAGACCAGTTAGCTTGATATAAAGTGGGGAGAAACTCCTAGAATATCAAATGGGAAAACACTTGAAGAAGCACAGCTTGATTAAGGATTGACAGTGTAAGAGTAGAGAGAGGAGGGAGATCAGGGTTCACGGCTCGCTAACTTGCTGGGATTCTTTGAGGAGATTTCTGCCACGGTAGTCAGGGAATGCAGTAGGTACCACCAATATAAACCTTTATGTCTATTAAAGAAAGTATATGGTTTATTTCAGACAAGGATTAACTCTTTCCTTGATGGCACACCACCACAGCCTATGTGCAGAAAAACCTGATCATGTCCAGACACACTAAATACTCCCTGACAAGTACCACCTTTTGTGGAAAGCTAGTCCTTCCATAAATCCCTTTATTACAAAAAAATAATCTATTGTAAATCTAATGAAGAATTCAGTTATATTTTTCATCAGTTGTTTCTGGCAATATCAGTAGCAATGCAGCTTATCAGAAACCCTTATTAACTGTTGTAAAATACATTACAAAAAAAAAAGAGAAAAATTAAGAATTGGGTCCTGTTTTTAAATCCTCAAAATGGAAACAGCTTGAAGCTTGATTTCTTTATATTTTACATGAAAGTAAGTACATTCTCTTGATATGCCACAGTCTGTAGATAATGAACCAGGCAGAAAAGACAGCACTGAAAGTCTGCTTTGATTCATGGGCGAGACAGCACAATAATGGCAATGAATATGAAGCCGTCTACCACTCAGTAAGCATTTCAAATCAGTTTCATGATTATAAATAATTGTTACCATATTTGTAAAACTGAACACTAAATTCCTCTTTTTGTTAAAGAGATAATTGTCCAATTCATGTGAGCAGAAGTTATTCTCCTTCCTCTCCCCCTTTTAAGTAGCTGTTACTTGTGCTAAGTTTTATTACATGAAATAAGAGAGCTGAGATACTGATCAGCACAGTTAACTGAACTGAAATGTTACCCCAAAATGAAATGTTGCAGCAAAGGAAACATTTGGCAAATGCAGAAGTCAGATTGTGGTCATGCAGAAGCATTTTACGATTAGAAATGTCTCATTCTATTCTTCTGCCTGGCCTTGAGGAGCCAAAATTAACTTGGATTTCTGGCTATAGGTTGTGAGCTCCCAGCCTGGGACAATTGCTTATATGTTTCAGAGAACCAAGCTGGTTGACAAGACTTGCCATTTTCCAACAGAAATAGCCTGTATATAACAGCACATCCAACACACATGAGTTCGCATGCCAGAAGCATATCTGCATTACCAGCAGGAAGGCTGTCAAGTATGAACTACATTTGTTTACTTAATGATGAATTTGGTGCTAGTACCCTCACAATCAAGAGCTTTCACATTTAAAAAAAAAGGCATTTGGCGAAAGGTATTTTAAGGATTCATTTTACCAAATTTGCATCACAAGGCAGCAAAGTAACAATTTACTGAAGACCATGAAACAAAAAATAAATATTTAACTTGCATCATTGGCAAGCTAATTTAAACCCAGTTCTGGTTGCAGAAAGGTGGGATAAGCTTGACATGGCAGAATTATCCACTGGAAAATCCTCTGTTTTGTAGATAACTGAGGAGATTCTCAAACAAAAGGTAGCAACCCTAATAGAAACTCAACCAGAGAAGAAAGGGTCATAAGAAAACCTGGGTTTTGAGACCGAAAGTTGAAAAAACTGCAAGAGTTGGAACCTGCTGATTAAGAAGATCGGTTGGGAAAAACCCTGCAAGCTATTTTCTGTCCCACCTTGAAAAAAAAAAAGAAGGATGCTAGGGAGTGAAAGGGCTACGATCTATGCTGGCCATCAACCCCGTGAAGCTAAAACCAATAAAACTACCCATGTGACCAGTAACTGGGGGTGACAAGGTAAGCTGGAATCAGAAGCGCCATATGATAGTCTATACACCTTACATTGTACCCCACCAACACTACTTATGCTAGAAAAAGACAATTAAAAAAAAATGCAGCACAATCTGTGATGGCTTAACTCATGTGTCTCGAGCACTGTGAACACAGCAAATGGAAAGAAAGATTTAAATATCATCCAAAACATGGCATTCACAGCTACTGGTATTCATGCCTTTTCTAAGGCTTTCCTTATCCTTTCACCAGCCTGAAAAATATCTGGTTTCCATTCAAAGAGCAAGTGTCATCACCTTCTCTATAAAAATCAACAGCAAATCTGCACGTATGATATGGAGTGCCATGGTGTGCTTTGCAACAGTTTTTGCAGCCAAATATTTTCTGCTTCATACTCTACATTTTCTTGCAGAAGTGCCAACATGCCTTTCTCCCTCTCTCTCCCTCCCTCCCTTCCTCCCTCTATAACAAAGGAATAGAGATCCAACAGAGGTTCTATTATTATCAACACAAATTGGTTCTCAAGATGATGTCTGCCAGCCAAATCCTTTAAGTGATGATCATCATGATGGCCTAAAGTCACCTGGTTTCTTTCCTTTTTCTTTTTGCAGAAAAAAAAAAAATCATCATGTCTCCAGCCTGATAAAATAAAGAGTCATAGAATCATTTAGGTTGGAAAAGACCTTTGAGATCATTGAGTCCAACCGTAAACATAACACTGCCAAGTCCACCACTAGACCATGTCCCTAAGTGCCACATCTACATGTCTTTTGGCTAAATGAAAAACCGATGGGGTTTGGCTGTACCTGCCTCCAGATCTCTGGATGTCACTGATTCTAGATGTTGCTGAAAAGAAATGAGAAGTAATTCTACCTCAGGCCATACTCCTTAGAGCATGCAGCCCAGTCCAGTCATTCCCAAAGACAGTTTGCTCATTCACCAGCTTCCATGGCACAGACAATTTTTTCAGGTCCCAGCTCCATCCAACACTGCCCACCAGGGAAAGCATGCCTCTATCTGTCCCTCTTTCCTCTTACATCCAAACCTTTAGCCAAACACCTTGATACCCATAGTATAGCCTGTCTGCAAGTGGTCACAAGCCAGTTTCCAGGTCCTATCACTGTCTGCAGGCTGACACGGTGACAAGCCTTCAAGCCAGGTCTTGTCACCACTTGCAGAAAAACAGAGGCAGCTCTTAATTTCTGACTTCTCATGCACATGAGTTGCTAGAAGCTGGAAGCAGAATCCCAGCTCTGCCCTGTACCTTTTCAAGATGTTTCACATAGCTCAGCCTGAAAATCTGTAATTGCAATTACTACTAGCCGTAGCTAAATTGCTAGTTTGAAGGCTTCCCCCCAATTACATTCCCACAGCTCACCGCCAAATTACACAATATTATCTGAAATGTCATCTATGACTTTGGAGGTTTATCAGAGTTGGCTTAACTGGTTCATATGAGATCTTTTTAATGAGATGATTAGCTACATAAGACAATGACAAACCTTGAACCCTTATATATGTATATATTATCAGCCAAATACAAAACATTAGTAAGAGTTTTACTCCAGGTAAAGCAGTAAGTGGATAAAACTGAGATAACCACCTATCTGAGACTTCTGAGGAACTTTTAAATACAGACTATGAAAATACCACCTTTGTTCCTTCCCTTCTTTATCCCATAGTACAAATCTCTGCTTTATTCCAAGTCCCAGTGACAGTCGATGGCTTTCTCTGCACAAGCTGTCTTCTGGTTGTAAACTTCACTCTAAACAACTCTGAAACAGCCAGATAGTCTTTCCAGATATAGCAAAAGGCACCCTTCCTTTCACAGCTATATGAAAAACAATCCCAGGGTTGCTGGGTCAGGTTGTTTTTCAACTGCTATGTTGTAAATAAAGTAGTAAATCAAACAATATTCAAACAATGTAAAACACTGCATTTTTTAAGACTGGCATGTCTCATAAACACCTTGTCCAACTCATTTCTCTCACCATCCTCTCTTAAAAAAAATAAATACAAGTTCTCCTGTGGCAAAGGAGAGCACATGAGAAATGTCTTGGCTGCATGGTGAAGTTGAAAATGAAATCAAACTCAGATTTATGGCAAAAAAAAAGCTAATTACTAGCTTAAACATGGAAACAATTGTCTCATATAATATATTGTGATGAATCAGCAGTGCAGTCACAGGTCATCAGGGACAGCGTGAGGAATGAAGCTGCTGCTTCTATCAAGGGGTCATACGTCATCAGGAGACAGATTATTTGGGGGAGGCCAAACAATCCTGGAGCAGCTGCTAGAAGGGAGCTGGCCAGTCTGGAACAGGGACAGGACAGACCCCCTTCAGAAAGGGACAGGCCCAGAGATCAGGAAGAAGTGTGTTGTATCACAGGGTATTAGCAGGACTGAAGCAAAAGCCCCTTGCACTGCCCTGCACGCCCTTGGCACGATGTTGTGCCAGTGTGCTGGAGAAGCCTCACAAGACCCCCTGGCACCAAACCCTGGCTGGCAGAGACATGCGATGTCTGCTCGCCTTGTACAAAAGAACAGACTGATGGAGGATAACCAGTCCTTGGCTGGCTCACTTCAGGCTAAGCTGGAAATTTATTAATTGCAACTTTTAAAACTAGCAAGACAAAGTGTATCCACAGCTCCACCAGCTCTACTTTATCGTCTTTCCTTTAAGACATGTTCCAAGTAACCACCAGAGCCCAAAAGGCTCCAGAAAGTGTGGGCCTGGCAGCTGCCTCCCCTGCATCGCAGTACACGCAGGTGTTCAACAAGCACATGAGGAAGAGAGGCTGGCATGTCCCGCCACTCCATGCTCCTCTCTGAAGAAAATGAATGCCTACACAGCTACACACAAACACCAATATAGTCACCAAATATTTTGCAATAGGAATCTTTTACGGAAAAAAAAAAAGGGGGGGGGAACCCTTGCACTTGCTGTTGCCAGTTTGTTTTCTTTCCTAAATGTTGCTTATGCTGCTCTCATCTGCACTGCCAGGGGTATTTATGTACAACCCATCTACTGCTACATTCCTTTGGAAGTCTTTGGTATTGCAGAAGGGCCCATTTTGGGTCTTTGTTTCAGGAGGGTATTTGCTTTTTTCTGTTTGTAATTGAACGAAGCTTTGTCATTTGTCTTTGTCTGTCTTTTCCGTTGTATTTTGCTGATTTTCAGTATTTGCTTTTTTCACAGGTGTGGTGCTGAATGACAAACAAAAGTTCTCCCTGCTCTCAAATAGGTTAACTTCCTCAAGGAAGTCTGTACTTTTCCATAAATGATAATTGCTCCTCTAATTGTGTAGCATCATGAGAGACCCCACTGATGTCTAATAGAATCCCAGCCTGCACAGAGTGCAGCAACCTGTGTGAAGGAGAAAGGCTCTGGGTAGAATGGGTGAGAAGCTGGTATCTTATAAAAAGGAAGGTGTTACCATGCCTGTTCATACACGGCCCTCCTGCCTAAAAAAAAGTCATGTTTGGGCAGAAGACACACAAAATACCTGACACTTATGCCCATTTTTCGAGGAGCTGAGCACGCACTGCTCACTGAGTACAGCGTTAGGAACGCCACACTGCCTGGAGAGCTCTGCGAGCCTACACAGCTTCTGACCTTCCAGCTCTTCTGAAAATTACCACTTCTTCTCTCTTTTTTTTTTTTTTTTGTCTCAAATAATGTACTTTCATCCCTCTTTCACACAATTTTGTTTTTAAATCTGCATAGATTTAAGGATGCTCTATGAAACTCAGCTCAAACTTTGGACTTTGATTTGTTTTCAACCAAAGGAATGAAAAAGACTTGACACCAGAGCTGCAGCAAGACCTCAGGGAGCTAAGGAGAAGCTGTGTAAGGAGTAAGGTGTTTTTTTTTTTTTTCCACCTGACATAATCCACCCTGACATAATTCTTCCCCCATTCATTTTTATTATACCCCTTAGCTTTCTTGTCACATTAGCAGGAAATTCCCACACCTCGTACCAGTGCCACCAAGAAGAAATACTGCACTATTCATTTGTTCTGTTACAGAGTGATCTCTCGCCCAGAGACCAGAACCTCTGGGCCATCTACTTAACGATATCTGTATGAATGTTTTTGGTATTGGTAGTTACATGAGATAGAAAAGCTTTAATATTGATACTTTTGCCAAAAATTGTTACATCTCCAAAAACAGGTTTTGGACATATTTTTGTAGGTAGAGAAAAACCTTACCAGCTTTACCACATCCCTTAGTAGAAAGCCCATTGGTTTCTAAAGGACAGGCCTTCCTGACAAAAAAGTCAGCCTAAGTGTGCTCAAAATCTATTTTTCAGAAGACATGAGACGAAAGATATGGATGAAAAATAAAATAAAAAATAAAACATCCTGTACAGCTCTTTTATGCAGTTACTGCTCTAATACAGTTAACCTTCAGAACTCATTCTCTTTAAAGATCAGTCATCAACGTGCTCCAAAATCCACAGCTCTAAAAGGTGATGTAACCACCAGAACTGAAAACAGGGTTGGCAACTGGGAACATCCCAAAATATATTCACATATGCCTCCCTAAAAAAGAAAGGTTTCCTATGGAGAAGTATTCCTAAATATTTCTAAAATGGTGGAGAATTGTTCCCCAAAGAGTAAAGATCTCTTGCTGCAACACTACTACAAATACATTAATGCCACATCTCTACAGATGGAATAGTTAAAAGGATTTCCAGTCATCTAGTTTTCTCATGGTAGAAAACCATGGGAGCTTGCAGGAGCTTGTATCAATTTGGATTAATCTTAGGAACAAAACACCAAATACCTAGCACCACAAAGGTATCTTACATGATAATTAAGATTACATAAGTGATATACAGGAACAGACATTCATGTAAAAACAAAAAGGGAATGGAAAAAAAAAAGAAAAAAAAGTGATGCAGCTTAGCTGTTCATTAACAGGTAAGCTTGTTTGCTGGTATCTTCTTCCTTTCTCAACTTCAAGTTCACAATGACTCAGATTTCTGGAACATAGACCAGAACAAACTCAGGCATCACTGCCTCATGACACAGCTACGGCTCCATTGATCTGTTCCACCTAGTTTCACCAGTATCCAACATACAAAGAAAATTCAGCAGGAAAGCTTACAGATAATCCTCATTGACTGCAATCAGCTCCAGCTCCCCAGTTTCAGAAGACTGGATCACCGGTAACTGCACTGACATCAAATTCCAAGATTCTTTGGCTTCCTGCTGGTCTTTATCATAGTTTTCCACATTCTACCTACATCCTATTTACACACACAGCATCTCTGTCTCTGTTCATTTCTCACAGCTACCCATATCCAAGGGTTTTCATTTCACTACTCCATTTATTGGAAATAATCTTTCACACACATACTGTCATATCATTTTCCGCCAAATACATTTCAAAGGCACATTTCTGTTTCATTTGTCTTCAGCTCTATCACAATTTTCTGCAGTCTATCCACCCATCCATCCCTTCCTGACAAGCCAAGTTCCACAGACATAAGACTGGGCTGTTACTGACCTCACCCAGGAGATGTTCCCAACTGAGGCAGACAGAACTGAGCAAGCACAGCAACTTCACCAGTTTCAGCCTAGCTTCCTGCATCCAGCCTCTCTTTTCTGTTCTTTACTGCTGTTCTTTTCTTCACCACTGGCTTCCATTGCCTTCTATTAATGAGAGCCTCACTCAGCTGACAAAGATCTTCCTATCACGCTGATTGCTTGTCTGCGTTATCATTGATGCAAAACACTACTGTGAGCAGAGGCAGCTAAACTGCATGCTAGCATGGCTTGTCACATTTCCAACAGACACGAGACTATGTGCACTGCTGCCCCTTTTCAAGAGTGCACGTAAAGCTGAAACATGCATTCGCTATTTTCTATCCACGCTGCTCCTTTGTTTACATTTTTGTCTGTTTGTACTTTCTTGTCTTCAAGGCAAGAGAATTAGACGTTAACGTGGGCATCAAAAAAAGCTCCTGCTTTTCTCAATTAAATTTACGTTTTTCCTCAAAACCAAAACACCATTATTCTTAACATTCATTTAGAAGACTCTTTGCTGCTGAAGGAAGAAGAGAAAAAAAGAGTCTTTCAATTTTATTTACTACTTACACTTCAAGTAGTAGCAATGTGGTTACTGTGGTGGGCTAAGTATAGAAGTAACACTAAGTTTTGTAGAGAGAAACAGCAGCATCCCATGGATGTAATTGAGGAGAAAAATAGAAGAAACTCTTCAGACTTGAAATATTAGTAGTGAACTTCAAGCTAATATACATACTAGAAACAGCTGTTCTTAATTAAACTTACCTATCTTAATTTAGTGGTTGAGTCTGAAACAGGTTTTTAAACAATTTAATGGCCTTTTTTTTTTCTTTTCCTCTGTACTTTTTTAAAGAGGTGGAAAGGCGTTTACCATGTAACTAAGTTGGTAAAGATTTCTGCTCTAGAATCCTTCAATCTTGTTTTAATGCCCAATGTATAATATTCTTGGCTTTGACTGTTCAGGCTCATTTGGCCCATGAAAATGAACACATAGACTTGTACAGAAAATGCCAACTGACATTACTTTAGGAATTACTTGAAGAAAATTATATGCCAGACTTGAGTTTGGTGCAGTTTGCTATTGGAAACATCAGCTCTCTGACAGGATGTCTAAGCTGTAGCAAAGGACTCGATATTTCCCCTGTGAATTTCAGTATCAAAACTTCCACTGCTCTTGACTGGAGCAGTATGAAGTCTGTTTTGGCATGTTAGCTAGTATACGAGCAGATGACTGTTCTGTTCACCTACATTCTTCCATGCACTTTCAATCAGAACGGCTGAACTACAAGAAGGAAACAGCTTAGGCATCATCTTTCTAGCAGTCCATAAACTACCAAGTAAAATAGGAGAAGAGTTAAGAAGGAAATAAAGCCCTCTGAGGAAGGAGATGGAGGGGACTGAGCAATTCTCTGAAGACGTATTTTTATTGAAGTACACAGTTATTGATACAGTCTGGAGCACACAGCAACAAAATACATATGTGCTGTCTATGAACTAAGTGATCCTTTGAAGGGATTTCTCTGCTGTATCCAGAGGAGAGGATAAATCGAAACAGATGCAAAAAAATTCCTTTCTGCTCCACCTACACTGTGTAATTATGCTATTACTGAAACAAGTTTTTATTTACATATATTTGATTGAAAAGTGTCCGTTATAATTTTTAAAATTGGATTTTATAGCACAGAATTTTCTTCATGGGATTACATTCCTTCTCCTCTCCTCTTTTCTTCCTTTGTCTATATTATTTTGCCTCTTTTTGTTTCTCTTATCCATCTTCTTTCTGCCTTTCACTGATATTATATTTTGAATACAATAATTTATTTTAATTAAAGCTCCAGCATCTAGAATTGAGTGACCACAGGATGATCTCAGTTGCCACCTACTATAAACAAAACTGATTTCCTACAGTTTTGAACCTTTGTCTAATTCCTACCCCCAAAACCCTGCAATAATTGCAGGTTCCCCTTTAAGCCTGAAAACGTGAATAGGGAAGAGACACCAGCACTGAGACTAGTTTCGATATGCAAGTACTAACCGATGAACCAGCTGCTATCCAGAAAAATTCATTGTGATTGAGTACTGTCTACTTTCTTCTCAGAAAAGAAACCTTAGGAACTTTATTATTGGTATTTTTTTTTCATGTGTATAACTTCTTAGTTTTTGTGTTTAGAAAGAAAGCTTGAAGAAAAAGCAAGTTATAAGAACCACAACTACAGTTCTATGGTATCATCACCTAAAGAACCGTTTTTGAATAACTGGGATTCATAGTATCACTTAATAGATAGCTGGACACGCTTGTGTGCATATGGACAGACATACCCTCTTAACTCACCTTTTCACCAGTATTAGAAATATTCTTCTGCCTCTCACTCTCACACAGACAGAAACCTCCCCTTCGCTTGTAGAGGTAAGTGCTGCTACCTGCTCAGCCTCCCAGCAAGAAAGAGAAAGCTCCCAGTATAGGGAGGGCAGAAAATTCTGTTATTGCTCTGCAGACAAAATCAGGTGGTGCAGCCTTCCTACCCCTTTGTCACTGCACAGCAGGACTACTCTGTATCTCAAGCAGTAAGACAACCACAGGGCAAACAAGTGATAAGCAGGGACACAAGCTCAGCCAGTCACCTACAGGTATCCTTTCTCCACTGTCTCTGTCAGGTAGCTGGTACTTTTGTCCATCTATAGAGCAAAACATAGTGACAAGTCTCAGGTGAAGAGCAGCTCTACCTCGGAACACAGGATATAAATGTACCCATCTGCTTATCAAGTCCTTACGGTTATTCTAGGAAGAATGGTGATAAATATATTCAAACACAAAATAAACTATTGATTGTTGTTGCTGCTATGAAGGTTAGTTTCCCTGTATGAAGAATACTTAATAAAATCAGGAGTACACTTTGATTCTCAGAAAAACAAAACAAAACCCTGCATGAAGCTGAAATTCCCATATCCTATGGAAAGCACAGTGTAATACAAGTTTTACTTGTTCCACTGCATAGATTTTCAACAATGAATTAATTACATCTCACATAAATGATAGTAGAATTCACAAGGGAAATCAAGTAGTCCTTAATTTGTTGATTTTCCCCACTGATTACAGCACATTCCAGTGCTATAGTAATTGTCATAGTGAGCTTGTAAACATTTTCCAAGCCAGAATAGCCCTCAGTCCTGTCTCAGTCTAAGCAGAAAAAGTAGGGGTTTGTTTGGGACTGAAAATTATTGTGAAAAAGAAGAAAAAAATCTAGAAGACAATTCCGAACAAAGAACATAGGAAAGCAATAATAGTAGTAATAATCTGCTTTCATTTTTAACACCTTTCACCTTGAAACTTTCTCAAGCTCTTTCAAAATTATGTATACAGGAGTAGCTTTACCAGCTGCTGAAAAGGAGTGGTACCTGAGAAGGAACACAGCTAGCTGCAAGAGAAGAAAGGACTTGCTGTTTTCTTCCACTGCAGCCTTCCTTTCTCCCTCCACAACGTGTACCCCATACGAACACCTTTTGTGAAGCATATTTCAAGGCTGCTATCCCATTCTTTAAATCCACTTTCAAGACCTTTCAAAATTCTTTACAAGTATTTGACCATTCAAGACAGTTAATGCAAAAATTAAAATCCCTTTTCCCTTCCTGTGCACATTAACATCATGGTGCTGAAATAACTTCTGCCATGCAGCCACATCATCTCTCACCTGGAACCTCCCCTCGTCCTCCATGGAGGCCACCTACAGCAGCTGATTCCCCCAGCAATTTGGAGCGTGCAGTCTACAAGTGTTTTTACTAGTAAGGTCTAACTCACCGCTTTTCAGGGCAGGACTGATTTCCCATCTGGGCATTCGAACCAGCTCATTCCAGCGTGGCATCAGACATAATGCAAACCTAACAAGTACAAAACCACTGAATTAACAATAAATTAACACATAGCTAAAGTTTATTTATATGTAATATTAGAGCATATCAAGATATTTCTTCATACATAATACAATCCTGTCATTCCGTCCTTTGTCAAAAAGAAAAAGGGTTAATTTGCTGAATAAATTATTTTGTCCAAGGTCTACAATAATACTGACGTTCCTTTCACGCAGAACTATTAATATTTTATTTATATTCTCGTACTGCCTTCAAATCTCAGTCAAGAATCAGGTTCCCATTATGCCCTCTCAGCAAATAAAGAGACAATCCCTGCTAGGAATATGTACCAGCTAATTAATTTTTTTAGGGACTTTCTCCTTTTTTTTCAGGGTGCCTTTGTAAAAGCAGAGCCTGCCAAAGACACTAACCTGGATTTTCTCCAAAGCCACCCAACTCTTTCTGAAACTGAATTTGCTTCACAAGTAGAAATTAATCATTTTCTCTTTTTCAAACTTACATCCAAGGACACTTCTCCTTTCCTAGTATTTTAACCATGCACAGCCCATGAAGTCAACACACCAAGAGGCATTTCATTACCAGCCAAATGCAGACCAATGAAAAAAGGAATGATATGAAGAAAGAGCACCATACATGATCCCTCACCTCCTACTCCGTCACTGGGGAGCCTTATCAACAGACTGTTAGTGCAGGATATAAAATACACAGAATCATTAGACAAACTAGCAAAGATCAAAAGATAAATCTTCCATAGTTTTTTTTTAGGGTCATACTCAGATGGAGGATCATTACGTGAAAGAATCACAATTCAGAGGAACAAGTGAAACCTTTCTCCCTTGCAAAATGTCTTTAATACTCATCTCACCCACAGCACTATATAGGATCATTTCTCACGTTGTAAGTTTGGAATGAGAGAATAGAGGGAAATTTCAAAGTTCTTTCATTTGGCCATAAATATTTTGGGGTGTTTATAGATCATGTAGCAGAAACCACAACGCTCCCACTGGAATGTGACCTACCACTCTTTAAGTAGAAGAGAGACCAGCAATGAAGATATCCCAGTTTCCCTTTCCAGCAGAGGCTTTTCACAGCTTTCCTCATAATTGCACATAAATTATGTACTTCTTTCAAAGACAAGCTGTCCAAAAGACCACATTAACAGCTCGTGCATCTTCTTTTCTTTCACCTGCTGTGCTCTTCTCTGGACCAACATTCACCTCCTAATGTGATGACTACACAATGCTCCTTTCTTGGATTTTTTTCTGTTTGATTCAATCGCTGTTCCCTACGATGAGATTTCCTCTTCATTAATTATCCTGAATTAATGGCAAGCGGTCATAGGGTAGTACCCAGGATCTATCATCAACAGCCAAGTAATAGCAGGAATCCTGACTTCACACGCCTGTCTCTTACAAGATACAAGAAAGCAGAAATTTAAATAATTCTATTGAATTTATACCCACATGCAGCAGCTCATGGTGCAAAGACCATAAGGACTGAAGTCTTGCTACAATCAGTTGCAGCAAGTACCATTTCATAGTAAACTTCTATTTAATTTGACCTTGCTTTTGACATAAAACGGAGTGCTGTCAGTATGTCCTTCTCCTCTTTTTGACTGCTGATTGCTTTTTGAATCAAGAATTGGTGGCACAACTGATTTTTCACTGAGTTGTTTCCAACATGGTTTCTTAGGTGAAGCAGCAGGCAGAGAGCTACTCCACATTTTCTCTCCTAGCTTAAATTCAGAGATCCTTCTCGCAGCCTGTTGCCAGCACTAAGCACGCACTGCCAGCTCCAGCTTAGAATTTCCCAGAATTTCCTCCTCTATTGCAGGTGGACGTCTGCTTCCATATTACCTACAGCAACTCCACGGGGGCTTTCTCAGT
Organism: Dromas ardeola; assembly: GCA_013398915.1. Lineage (NCBI taxonomy): Eukaryota > Metazoa > Chordata > Aves > Charadriiformes > Dromadidae > Dromas > Dromas ardeola. The sequence goes on from VYZM01023473.1 coordinate 87,855, forward strand.
GCATCATCTACTGCTGGGCCAACATATACAAGTCAGTACCACAAAAGGAGGGAGCCTGTCCAATCCCGTTATCCTGGACTACATCATTGGCAATTATGAGACATACATCGTAGACAGGGAAAGCTAAGGGACTTACCTAATTTACATGCAGTCATGAACACTAGTTAGACTTCCTCCCAAGCTACTTACAAATTTAAGTCTGTGAGTTTGGAATTAAATATTACTTTGGAAATAGGCGCATAGCCTGAAAATAACAGAGGAGAGATTCTAATACAGAAAAATCAATGATAGTTACCACACAATCATGCTTTCTGGAAAATGAGCCCACCATCTCCTGCTGCATGTAATCAACTGTTAGATATGTAGCAACTCTCTACTTACAACATAGCCAGCCAATATCAATATTAATTAGAGTTGAGGATGCAGCTCGTAACAAAGAAATCATTTGATGAGTTCCACATATTTTGCAAATGTCACTGCTCTCTTAAATTTATAATTTTTCATTATTTCACAGAATATATACTTTCTTGCCAGCTAACTAGTGTTGGAATTGTTACTTAATTAATTGTGGTTTGTCACACAGATCATTTAAGAAATCTTCTCTTTTAATTTTGCTTTGAATGTTATAAACAACTCCCATAGAATACCAGTTTTAAATGAGTTTATTGGGAGAACAGGAGCTTTCAAGATGAAAATGAACATTCTGTGAACATCTGCACACACATATTTTGAGTAATTGGGGAAAACGCCCAGAGAACAGAATGATATGACTAAAAACAATACACTAAAATGCTGTGGAACATTCTGAGGAAATTTTGATTGCATTTAATAGTACCAATTCCAGCCATATTCTGATGAATAAAAATTAAACTGTCAGAGGAAGGAAATACCTGCAAAATAGCATTTCTCAATTATTTTACTGTTTACAAGGTCTTTCACAGACTCTGAAGTCCTGCCAGGGAATCCTAGCGATCGCCAGGAAGTCAAAGGCAACTGCAGAGAAAACCCTTATCTCTAGGCCAGCTCTTGGTCACTATCATTTGCTAATTGACAACATATTCCCAAGCGATTCACACTACAGATTTTGTAACTGAATTGAACACTGCTGTTTAATCCACAGAAGTACTGTCAGGGAGGGCTTGGAAAACCGTTAAAGCCTTATGTTGCATTACATTTCCTAGCAGACCTCATTCCGCAGAGAACGTGCATGTCTCCGTCCTCTCTGTCTTCTCCTCTTGCTTGATGCCTGTCCCTTCCCCAAACTTGGACTTCAGAATCTGAGGTATGGGCAGATGAGTACACTTCCCAGAAATGTATCCATTAGACTTGCAGATGGGAAAAATGAAGTAGGGAAAGAGAATATAATACCTAAGACTTCTACTGATTTCAAAGAAAAAGCCAAATACACAGCAGACAATTGTGCCAGCGCACAAACACTTTAGAAATGCAAAGTCTTGTAATCACAGTCCACCTTACTAAGTATTTGACTTGTTCCAAGATTTAAATAAAAATATCAATACTGCAAATGTTTTCTATTCTGTTTATATTTGAGAATACTCAGGAGCATTTTGAGATTTAGAAAAACTACAGTTTCCAGTCAATTTTTATTTTGAATAAAAATATCCTACATCACTCAGCAAAGATTTCTCCTGCACTATCAATAAAAGTTTTTCAGAAAAGACAACTACCATTTATAAAAAATGAACTCAAATATATGTATTCTTCTCAACCCCTCACATCCTAAAGCATTCTGCAATTTATTTCCCGACTTTCATCTACTGAGATTCAGAGCAGCCATGGTGTGATCATATGTTTTTTCAAGAATAGCTGATGAATACCTGAAAACTCTCCCACTGTGGGACATTCTGTTTTCTCAGGAATGAAAAAAGCAGCCAGAATGACACATTTTCTATTTCTAAAAATAAACTAAAAGGCCAGAGAAATCAATGAAAAAAAAAAAAAATGACGGCTAAGACAGCACAAAACACAGAATACCAATTAGATTTTGGCAATGTGACTAATGAGAGAGCCAGCTAATTACCTGATTCTGATAAACTTTTTAGCAAATAATAATCTTATGGATAATGCTTACTTCCTTTCTAACACTGCCATTTTTCATAATGGAAAAGTATAACGGATAACATATGATAAAATCCCTCCCAACCTCAGTGAAATTTTGGTTCTATGCTGTTAACCACCTCAAGACTCAACTAGCTAAGTGGATTATCGCTGGATAAGGAAATTGAAAGAAGGGGTTTGTCTGGGAACAGGTTGTTCTCTTCCCTGTATCGCCTTACATGAGGAGGTAATTTAATTTACATAGTCTTTTCTGCAAGGATTTCCTACGTTTCCCGCTCTCCTGTCTGGAACCCTCCTGGGAGGCCAGAAAGGAAAGGATCTCTCTGTAACCCCCACTTTTTTGCACAGGAATTCACTTTCACATCCAAGGCTTCCCTCCTGATTTGATAATCACCAAATACTGTAGAATGAAGAGGAAGTTAATTCAACCAACACATGCTGTTCCAGAGAGATGTGAGTAAGGGTAAGCTTTTCCTTTTGCAGGTGCCAGTACCCCATTCTGCTCCATGAACTCAGATACATAGGAATAGCGCCACCAGTTGGAGGATTTTTCAGAGCACTGTGGATATCGGCCCATATCTGCTGCCTTCATTTCTACAGGTGTTGCAACGTTGGGGTACAAGCAGCATTCTGATCTATAAAAAATACCTTTTATCATGTCCTTTTCATAGGCATTCTGAATAATTCCTCTCTGATAGGGATTGATTCATCACTAATCCACAGGCAACACCCCCCCCCCCGGCCCCGGCCCTGGCCCAGGAATACGTGTGTACTGGGGAAGCAGAGGGCCAAGTCAAAAGTGGCTTGAAATCCAAGGGCAAGTAGAAGCTCTGAAAACCTCAATTATTACAAATTTCTAAATGCTATTAAAATTCAATCTAACTCAAGTTGCAGAAGGGACATGTAATATAAAGCTCTACTTTCAAAGCATGAAACCTCTTTGTAAATAATATAGTTCCATCCTTGCTCAGGATCCCTCTGTCTGTGTGCTCCTGCTGCCTTTCAGCTGTTCTTTCTGCATGTACGTACAGCATAGAGCACTCTGAGATCCTGGTCTATGGCAGGAACATCTAAGTAGAGTTTTACTAATAGACATCATAATATGGCTTCTTGGATATCTAAAGCATGCTGCAATTCTCTTTTATTTCTGTCTGTCTTAAAAAATTAGATTTCACTGAGCTGGCAATAACAATTAAGAGTAGATATTACAGATAACTATATTTTTTTATCATGATAGAGATTCCAAACAACAACTGTGCATGAAAGGCAAGGAACTTCAGTAGAAAACTTGCCCTGCATGGTAAACAAACAGCTGTTTATCATTGGCCTAATTACCAAGTTAATGAGATACTAATTTCTATATTCATAAAGTATGCATGAGCAAGCATAAGTGTATGCAAAGCAGAGCATAGTGACAAATTTAATAAATAAAATAACAAGGTATTGGTAAATAAACATTAATGATCTTTAAACCTAAGAATCAGGTTATGTTTTATGGGAAGCTTGCAGGAGCAAGACATAACTCTAGTAAGTCTAGATGTTTGTATATTAACAGCATCGAACAAGTACAAAGTGCTTCATTTAGAAAGGAAAAGTAGTAAATGTACTAATATCAACTGTGGAATAACTGTGCTGGCAGCAGCACTGAAGAGAGGTTTGGAAGTTACAACACAGCACCAAAATAACTCAAATTAATAATATGCAGGTGCTGCAAGAAAAGGAAAATTTTCTGGGAGGTGACCTATAAGTACAAGCGGTAATTCTGCTCTCCTCTGACGATGTCACGGCTGAAGTGCTTCATTAGGTAAGAGCTAGAGGAATTAGTGAGAATCCAAAGTAGAACAACAAAAATGCTAAGAGGTTTGGAAAGAGTAGGCTTTGCAGAAAGGTTGAAAAAAGTGAATTTTTCCATTTAGAGAGTAAAAATCCAAAGAGTAGCCTGTGAATTTTTCAATTACATAAAATATTGCAATGAAGAGTATAATGATTGATTTTCTCCCTGCTTTCCTGAGGAATCATGAATACTCACTGACAGCAGTGGGAACTTAATATATTAGGAAATCTTTCTCAATAGTCAAGCACGGGACGTTTAAGCACTGGAACAACTTATCTATGAAAGCTCTGAAACCCCTGCAACTGGCAGGTTTTTAAGAAGCAGTATGACAACCATCTCCCAAGAGATTCTTGCATTAGAGCAGGAGGATGAGATTGAATAGATGACTCCTGCATTTCCTTTCCAGTCCTTCACTTCTCTGACTGGCCATTCTTTGCTGATTCTGTATATATGAAGAGTAGAGTGAAATAGCTCCCTATCTGCTACAAAAACTGGAATATACCAGCTTCCTCAGCCATTCATCCATGTGTCTCAGCTCTGAGGAAGCAGTGCATTTTTTAGGAATATTGTCTGGTGCAGGTGTTTCAGCAGGATGATCAATGCATTTCCACAGTTGTCTTGGAGAGCACGAAAAATGAACAAGGTGAAATCAAATGGTGTGAGAGCTCAGGATCATGTCAACTCTGAGAACGTTCAGCCTGGCAAAAACATGATAAAGAGCAGCTTTTAAAAATAGTTGCTGTTTCCCCTTTCTATCCCACTCCTCCCAAATTTGTTTTAAAAATAATATATGACGAACTGGCACTGTGCACAACAAAACAAATCCTGGCCTGTCAGGGAAACGCTGAGAGCAACTGGCTACCATATGCCTAAAAATGGTTTGTAGCTCTAGAAAATGCTAGAACTGTGGCTAGTTTCATCTTTGCCTTGTCCTTTTTAAGGAAGGATGGACAGCCATCGGTTCTTCTTATGTGGAGATGGTAACTGCCCCCCAAAATTGTTTAACTAAAAATGAGATTTCAGTTGCATTGAAGATGATGGGTTTGACTTGATTTTCTCCGGGAAACCCAGAGCTCCGCATCATCCCTTCTCATCCATTATCCAGGCTTATCCTCCTTCTCTAGGACAAAGGAAATTCAGTTCCCTCTTCTGCTTCCAGGGGAAGGGAAAGAGAGGGTAAGTCTATGCCTCTCACATCGTGCTGAGGTGTTACTGAAATATCAGTAGAAAAGTATTTCGTGCATTGGAGAAGTCCCACAAAAATCTTAGCATCATGTCAAACTTCTAAGCTTTATTTCATTAAGATTTTACTTATGGAAAAAATAGAGAAGTTTCTGGACTTTATACTTTACGCCTACATTTATGCAATATTTAGTCAAGTAGGTAACAAATGGATAAACATCAATAAATTACTCCAAACATTTTCACTTTCCTTTTAACCTCTAGGACATTTTTATCTTACGTAAAAAAAAATCATATGGAAACACTTTTTAGATTCCTACCATGCTGTTAGACAGAAAGACTTTCCAATTGTTAAAGTCCAGTTCTGGTTTCAATGTCATGGTGTTCATTCTGTATTTTTTGATGCATGGAATTCTTGTTTTCAGCCATGCCACAACATTTGTGACAGAAGTTACTAGAAAACATTTAGTTGTAGAAGATGGAAGGTATGTTGATCTTCACCGGTTGTTGCAGCTGTCTGGGTCTAAGGGATTTCTGCATTTTTCTTTCCCCTTTCAGAAGGTCTCTAACACAAAGCTTTTATTAAAAAAAAGTAAAGGTATATTTTTCTATGGTTATTGGTTTTTTTTTTCATCCTTTAGGCTGCCTCCTAGTGATGTGAAATTGCCTTTCTTGCCCCATTCCCTTCAAAACTTCAACTTCATTTAATACAACCATTCTCCAACTTAATTGAAGTTCAAAACTTGAACATCACTGATCACACTAATATTTCATATTCTTTTCTCTTTGATTTATTTGCTTCTCAATCCTAAATAAACTGTTGAAATTATAGGGACAACATAATTTTAGACTCAAATCCCCCTGAAACTATTCAACACCACTAGCTTTCAAATTAACAGTTAGTTCTTTCCTGATCTAATTCTTTTTCTGGTTAAGATGACAGGGCAAGTTTAGAGCAGTCACACTTTCCAGCTATTTCTGTATGTCTTACGTTTTCCAAAGTCAATTTTCATAGTTTTATGTCTTTTGTGAGATTTCCTGGGGAGCGGGCACCATCTTCCTGCTCAGCAGCAGTAGCTCATTTTTATTCAAGCTATTTGCTATTCAGTCTCTAAACTTCCTGCCTCAGCTTAGCACTGTGAAGGATCCTGTGCAACCTCCTTAAATTCTCCTTCCTATCAGACTGCTTTCTGCTTCTTTTGTGAAAGTAAGGCCTATCACCAATCCAGCACCTCCTCCATCTTGACCGTCCTCACCCTGCCTTCAGTCAGTTGACAGTCTGTTGCCACTTCCTACCACCTAGATGAAGCTACTACCAGTCTTTTCCCTATTAAAAACACAGTAAACCTAATTACTCGACCAAAACCTGAAGTACAGTAGTAGCGACTGTCAGTCATTGCTTACTATTGTATATTCATTTTGTATATAATTGTCTGTAATGTTGGAAGAGTGAGCCTGTGACTCCATTTCCTAAGGCCCACAGCAATGTGAATTGTTCTGAAATCACTGAGTGCCACCAGGCGTCAGATGCAGCCCCCGACGTCGGTCTGTGCCCCCTCGCACCCTTCCCACAGTAGCTTGTGTAAGAGCCAGAATTTGGCCCATGGCTCCTTCCAGGAAGCGGCTGTGATATTCAAGCCCTCTGCGCCAGCTTCCCTGCCTTGCAAATTCTATCCCGCTATTTAAAGCCCATACGTTTTGTTGCAAAGTAGAAAAGGAACTGTGGTGCTGTGCTGACATGCTGAGAGGTGTTTGCACTGTGGCAGAAGAGGAAGAGATGGAAATATGTAGATGGGCCTTCCCTCACCTCAGAGAATCAACAATGGATAACGTTAAAGCACGGATCAATATGCAATCTGCCACAAGTGTCTGGTGGCTTATTCAGACCTTGGCAAGGAAGAAAGAATTTCCCTCCCTTGCTTTAGGGAAAGTGTTGATATAAAAACAATTGTCAAAACCTCATCATCCAACCATCTGATATCGATCCTTTCATGTCAGCCAGTGCTCTGGATTCTCCTAAAAATCAACACACTGTTTCTAACAATTGATCCTACGCAGTACAAAACTACCGCACCAGCCTGTCTGAAAACATACCTTTTCCAAAATGTACAGCAAGAAAAATATAATTCCCTGTAAGGAAAGAGGAGGGGTAACACACATTCTCCCTCTTCTGAAATTTTGTCGAGAGTCTGATCAGGTTGGTCCCTCCACGGACCTCAGTGGAGCCTAATCAAGATACAGTGGTTCACAGGACTGGAGCTCCTCACGGAGCTACAGCCTTTGACTGCAATCCCATTCAAAGCAGGGATTTCATTGATCAGTTCTTGTAACACACTTAGTGTTCGCTCCTTCTCTTATCCAACAGAAATTGCCCCTTGTCCTCCCCTAAAATCACATGAAATTAATTCACAGGCAGCATCCCGATTTTTAAGTCTGAGACCTCCATACGAGAAAAAAAAATTGGGTAATGCAGCTCAATCCTCAAAATCCTCTGTCATGGTAACATAAAATAGGAGAATACACAGACTATGAGAATTCTCACTCTTAACCTTCTCCTGACAAAATAAGTTAAACTCAATGTCCCTGTTGTTCAGAATCATATTTAACAAGTATTTGAAGTGAGGCCTAATTCTGAGAGCTCAGGATGACACTTCACACAGTGTATGTGTTTTCTGCTTTTTGGCACTCAGGAGGGTCCATGTACCTATTGTCTTTTGATGGCTGTTTAGCTGTGACATTAAATATCCTTTTCTCTCTGCTTGCAGCCTTTTATCTGTCTCTTAAATACAGCAGTACATTTTTCATAGCCTCCTGCATGTGAAATAGACTTCTCTGTGTGGTAATCTTGTTTCACTAACATTACAATAATTTAAAGTCATACTGGTAAATCTTCTGTTAAATACCTTGACAGCTGAGAACAGACAACATCATGCCACTAAAGAGTCCCCCCAAAAGACTTAAAATCTCTCCCAGGTGTGACAATAACTATTAGTTATTGTTAATTTAATAATTTCCTCTTAACTTGTATGTCCAAGTTTACTGCCAATCAATCAAGCTGCGTTTGAAAGCCTGTTTAATTTTTCCAAATTCAGAGTGTAGAGTCCATAAAACGGAAAGAATAGTATCCGCAAATTAAAAGTGAACCACAGATATCAACATAATAATATGAAATGGTTAGCTAAGGGCTTGCATTGGGAAAATGCCTAAAAAGTCTGCATTAAGTGAGAGGAGAGTGAGACAGGCAGGCAATGTGATTTGGTTGTGATAGAATGAAGCAGCCTGAAACTGATGTGAATTTGCAGGATTGCAGGTTTTCCTTCCTCCACCACAGAAAGTTTGGAAGCTCATCTACAGGTTCTTCAGCAGGAAGATGCTTTGAGAAAAGGCCTACATAAAAATGTGTGCCTGACTGGAAAACAAAACAAACAAACAAAAAAAAAAAGACAAAAAAAACCCCAAGCGAAATCTCTGGGGTAAATTTTTCCTCCCTTGATTCATCATGATTAGAGTTTGCTGGGCTCAGTAAAAACTCTTGAAATTGCAGGCTGTGGCCACTGTGCCACAGATGGGGACACCTCCTGGCCACGCCTGTAAATACCGTTTTCGTGTGCCTCCCATTTGGAAGAAAAGGTGCCCTGATGCAATGCCAGAATCTCCAAAGGCTCAGTCATCCCAAATGATGTGTACAAAGGGCTCCCAGTGAAGCCAGTGGGAGCTACAGGTGCTCAATACCGACCTAAAAATGAGTTCACTTTTAGTCACACACGAATTGAGGAGCTGAGCTTCAGGAAGCTAGATCTGAATATTTGGGGCTTGGGTCTTTCATGAGATAAAAGCCAAGAGACAAGGAGGAGGCTTAAACAGATTACAATGAAAAGTCTCTTCATTTATCCTTTTAAAGCAGGGGGAAGTGGTCTAGTTTTAAAATCACCTCTATTTATTATTTTTGTTTTCAGCCAATGCTCCTTCGGGGCTTAATAATCTATAGAGAATCCCTGCCTGGCAGTGGTGAGCGAGCAGCGTGCCGGTAGACACAGAGCAGAACTGATGGGAGAGTCATCATGGAAGCTGGTGATTCAAAGCTCAGGCATGAACAACAGGCACAAGGACACTATTACGTGCCAAAGCCCAGTACGCTCCAAAGGCAGGTTGCGTGCAGGTGTGAATTACACAAGAGGAAGTTTATCCCTACCTTCTACAAAACCTCTGTTACCCTATAAGCTGCTTGCACTCCCTCAGTGGCCTCCCTGTGGCCGGCTCTGTGCAGTTTACCTGAGGTACAATTTCTGTACTTGCAAACTGGTTGGTTATTAGTTTGGCTTCGTGAGAGCCTTCTTATGTTACAGTTGTTCACTATAAATTAAGTTAGTGTGAGAAAATCAAGCGCATCAGCAACAATTTGGCAACTGGTCAATAAGTAATCCACGCATAAACCATTTCTATTATCTGACATGATCCATAGGTGCTGGGATGCAGGGAAGTCTATTTTCATCATTCTTTGGGAAAGCAGTAGCCTGCGATGGTAGAAGATTGTGATGAGTGCTTCTAGCCATCCTCTCTGTCAAGCAGGGACTGCCCCCTATCCCTGTGGGCACATCAACAGGGCTGCCTGGGCAAACTTCTTTTTCGAAGACTGTTTATAATCTGTCATGAGGAACACAGCTCTTTTTCCCTATGGACTGTAAGAAAGGAAAGACACTTCTCAGCAGCCAGAACGCAAAAAGTCTTTTGGCTCATACACAAAGTTTAGGGGAAAAATGTTTCTTTAAGTCATCCTTTTCCTCTCTTCTACCCACCTTGCCCACCACATATTGATGAGTAGTCTCGTGGATGGAGTTACTAGAAACTTTTAGGTTAGTAAGTTTATTCTGATCGCTGCATTATACAACACCTGACTGTCATTTAGGGAGTTTTCCTGGTTTTATATTATTTCTATCTGTTGCCACATTTGTGAGTGAATTTCAAAAGACAGTTTATAATTATTTATAGAAGGTGATGGTTTACTGAATTTTTTTCCATTTAGCTTGCTTGATAATTGAGTGAGTTTGTAAAATTGCTTTCAGACCAAGCTCTGGCAATACAGTCTTTAGTACGGGTTACCTGAACATTATCTAAACAATAATAGTGGATGTCTGGCAAAAAGCCAACAAAGGTAACACAGGCTGAGTCTGTCTGCAGAGCAATAATGATCTAATGACTAAAACCGAGAAATGCAAGGAAAATCTGGGACCCCCAGATACAATTAAGGAGGTAGCAGGCTGAGATGCAGAGGAGTAACCCCAGAGGGAGACAGGCAAAAGAATGATTAATATCAGTATGTGTTATGCTTGATAGGACCAGTCGCAGCAATTACACTAGTGATTCTAAAATGGGGGCAGGGGCATATGGTTGCACATAAGGCTCAGAAGTGTTATTATGTCCAGATATCACCTAGATCATTGTAAAATAGTACCTTTAATGATCGCACCATGAGCTGTCCAAGAATACACAGGCATGGAAAGCACTATGAAGTTTGTTATGCCAAAATTGCTGCATTGCTATTAAAAATACAATTTTTACAGTCCAAATTCCTCTCTGGCTATTACAACAAAAGCATCTGTTCAGTGTTGCTACTCAAGACAAGACTGCCTGCCCTTTAAGTGAATGAGGTTTTTGGAATAAACAATCAGGATGATTATGCTTTCCACTGCTGCGGGGATTTTTATTTACTTCTACAGCATATTAATATTGACAAGAAAAAACCCAGATAAACATTTTTTTGGTTGTACTAGATGGCAAAAGTATATAATTACATCGCTCAGAATCTCATCAGCTCCCATCAGTCTAAGCTACTTTATGAACATATTTATAACTGCCGAGTATAGAGCAATTACGGGAAAACATTCTCCTTTCTGAATGCATCTGCACATTTAGTATGGTCTGATCTAATTAAAGTCACTTCCATTAAAGTCAACTGGAGTATTTCCACTTCAGGTTAAGGCAAAGACACAATAGGCACAAAAGGACCCCAGTTCCTCCAGCCAGAGCTTCCATTTTAACCAAATAAGAGTATTTCTGGAAATGATCTGAAACATGACCTGAATACAAACCTCAGCTGAGACAGCAAGTTGTTTGGCTTTATTTTCTCAGTAGGAGTAAAAAAAGGTCCTATTTAGTGTGGGGTATCATGCAGGAAACCGTATTTTAAACAAACACTATTTGGGGACAAGAAATTAAGGGAAAGAACAAAGATCGAAGCTCGATGTTCCATTACTTACAGGCAGTTAAAATTGATCTCAGTATTTCTCTCAAGTACTTTGTTTTCTGAGAGAAACGGTGATGTATTTTAGGGTCTCCTGTGCCCTAAAATCTCTATCAGTGCTAATATCTGGAAGACAATGGAAAGTTAAAAAAAAGAAAACAAACCATGAAGGCAGTTTGATAAAGCTATTAAGATAGACTACTGTTCTTTAATGGAGAAAAAGAGAAAAGATCTGAAGCACTTTAAAAGTGAAAAGTTAACATGACAGGTGAGTTTAACAGGCTTAATTCATAATTCCATATTAAATTCATATTGATTTTTTCTCGCCAATACTCCCTTTATCTAAACAACCTTTGACTGTCAAAAGCCTGGGGACACTGCCAAAGACCACTTCATTAATATATTCAATAGGAATTGTTAAGTCTCACAAATATAACTAGTTTATGTTTATTTCAGGACAAAAGGCACAATTAAATATTGCAGCTTGAGCCAGCTGGGCAACAAAATTTATTTCGGAGATTTGTCAAGAGGCAAAACGCCTTTGCTTACATGCCCGAGAATACTTAGCAAAAGTTTTTAATAGCTGCGCAGAAACTACACACAGTGTCATCGACTTCAAAGGCCTTTCACTTACTTATATTGAAGGAGAAGCTTTGTCTAACATGCTGGATTTGTTTTCTTTAAAGGAAAATCCATGGAATGTGTCTATTGACCAAATGTCAAGGTAAGTACAGATGGAGATATTTTCTTTACATTCTAAGCCAGACTTTTCAATGAGAGACCTAATTTTAGATGTCATTAGAGTGGAGTAGTTAGTGACCAAGCAAGCCCTTTGTTTTAAATAACTAGATTGGTGAGTATCTTTTAATGAAGCTGATTTGATCTTTAGTTTTCAAAATTAGGTAGGCAGAGAGCATATATGTATTATGCCGAAACACAGGGCTGAGCACAGAGATTAAAAAAGAGAAACAATTTTATACCATATTAAGAAGACAGGTAATTATATTTAAGGAATTCAAACTTGTAAAGACTTTAATGACAATTTAACATTACTTTTCAGGACACATCACTATCTCCCATTTTCTTTCTCTGTAGACTGCTAATAAAACATTCATAACATTAAGTACACAGGCAGAATTTGAAGGAGAGGTAATTAACTGCCCAGCACACCAGAAGAAGGAGAGTTTCTCTGGTTCCTCCAGAAAGGAGTGCCCAACTAATTATATGAGTAGACAGTCGTGAGCAAGAAAAAGCCATTTTATCCTTGAAAACACCACTGCAGAGTGAACAAGAACTATCACAGTAGTGACACAGACTGAACCTGCCTAAGAGAAGCCAGGCATTTCACAGGGAACAAGACGGAAAAGAGAGCTGGCACACGAGCACCAAGCTCCAAAATGGATTCGAGTTGGTACAGCACTTTTACCAACAAGCAGAAACATTCCTCTTTCTCTTCCTTCTTGTCCCATTTATCTTATATTTGAAGGGATTTCTGAGTTTAGCGTGTTTTGCCTTTTTCTTCTTTTTACTAAGTATTAGGTAAATTTAAGTCTTATCAACAAAAATTAGGTAAAAAAAATACATAAATAAGACAGTGAGCAGTATGATTTGCATTCTTATACAATCACATTACACAAGCCAGATTTACATTTAAGCACCTCAAATAAATAAGCCTAAAGAAATAAGGAAAAACATACAAAGTACAACTGGAAAGCTGCCTCCCTCCTCCATGCAGACATACACACATACTTCTACACACCTACAGTTTCTTGATAGCTTTGAGTCATTACTTCTTAGTAATTGCACTAGCCTAATTATTTTAGTTACACACTAAACCATCAACTTTTCCACAATTTCTGAGTAGCAGTGATTTCCTACAAATTCCCACCAGAACAGAACGTAACTCATGAGTCCTTACAGCAGGGAAATATCCTACTCTGACATTGTCAAAAATTACATAAGACAATTCTGCTCGGAATAGAAGGATATCTCATGCTTAAGACTGGATTGATAAAAGAAATCAGGTTGAGTTCCTGACTATGTCAGTCTTTCATTATGGCCTGAGGCAAGTAGTTTAACCTCTGTGTATCTACTTGCTATGACTAAAATGAGTATAATAACATTTTTTCCTTTATTTTTTGTCTGCCTTGCTTTTGGGTATTCTCCAGCAAGGCATGTTTTTCACTTTGACTTCAGTCCTGCTAAAGTGCACACACTTCAACAGAATTACCCATGTACTTACTGTTGCACACATTTAAGGCAACCTGCTGCACTGGGAAAAGCACCTACCACAACAAAGCTTCAAAAATATTGTGGTATGTATAAATAACACCTGCTTATCAATACCCCTCATGGCTATCACGTACTGATTTTTATAAAGAACTTATTAAAATATTTATGCCAGTGATATTTCTATATTATAAAAAGGAGTCTAGAATTACAATTGAGAACTGTGATATTTTAAAAGTACTCTTAAGCTTAGTTTCAGTGGTTTCACATACTGTAGCAAAGTTACATGGGCTCTAAGTAGGTAGGAGCAAGGCTCTAATAGTTCTATAAATACTAAATATCTTAGAAAGTGACCAAAGAATCATTAATTCAACAGGTCTAAAATGTCTTGCACCAACAACTGCACCTTGCAAAGCAAAACCTAAACGGTTTACATTTGGTATACTGTCAACATTGTGTGAACTCACCTTTTTATAGAGAAAAAAGACTTCCTATAATGTAAGATTTTAAGTAGTTAAAACACTGTTACTTCATTTTATTGATACGACTGATTTAATGTGTTAAAAATAATACATTGTAGGAATCATTTGGCTCCTGCAGCAGCAGAAAAGGTGTTTACATGAAGGGCATTTTTTTCAGAGTAATGAAAAATGAACGTGCGGTATGTCTCTAGCCTCCGGGTAATTCCTGACCCAGAATATGCATTACTTTATTTTTTTTTTTCTTTTATTATAATTAGCTTAGTTTGTAAACAAACTGCAATATCATGAAGAACAATACGTAGTATTTATGAAATAGTATCTATTCACAAAGCTGACTTCCTAGTTGACAAGGACTCTACCACTGGACATCATTGCTGCTATTACGAGATTTCTGTGGTGCTTTACTGCTGGTTTAAGCGTGCTGCCCGCACAAGCTTTTTTCCCCCCTCACTCTCCCGCTCCTGCGCTACCTCAGACCAAACGTCTTTTGTCTCTCTGTTTTCAGTGCCCCATAAAACAAATCTGTTGTCAATCTGAGGACACCTGGAATGAACTTAGCGGCGGATTCCTTGACCTTTTTAACACATGGGGGTCAAAAATCACCATCAGCAGTTGGGGAGAAAAATGTGAAAGATCAAAGCCTTCCACTCCCACTACTGTTCTTGTTTTCCTTTGTTGATATGTGCACTGCTGACAGAAACCAGCAATTTTTATCTCAAAAGTGCAAATATTTGATAGGAAACTGAGGCCAGATGTATAAACCTAAAACAAACAGCAAATATTTCTGTGATTCTTTTAACGTCACTAGAAAAGGTCCTTTTTAACAAACAAAATCTTTCTCCTGGAGGGTTTGCAAATCAAACTTTGTAGCTTTTATTAGTTGATAGACTGTTGATACTAAATAAGAGCTGACTTTAAGCCTGAGAGCAACTGCATAGACTCCTTTCATTGTTGAGCTGAGATATGCAAAAAGTAAACACCATAAATCATGAAAACTTTGCTTTGTACAAGTATTTCATGATAATAATATAGAACATTTTGCTAGGATAGGCAATGTTTTTTTAAAAAGTACATTTTTTAATAAGTCTCTCTGCAAATCTATATCTCACAGAAAATTATTCATTTTCTTTCACTTTCCTTGAAATAAGCTTTTTCTCTTGTTTTCCAAATATTATTTTTCTCTGCTGACCTTTATGTGTCCCAAATTTTAGAGCAATGTAATGAAAATGCCTCCAAGCATCTTAACAGTTCCAAATTGTTTATATTCCAAACTGACTCCATCCCAAATCAAATGTCAATATATATTTGGTCTTTTAAAAAGGCACAACATTCTGTTTGAAGTATGTTCAGAGAAGTATTGAAGAAAAAGAAGAATAAGAGTACAGAATCAAAAGAACATGGATTTGGTCTACAGTTGTACCTAATTTGTCTTGTAAAGTCAGACACTGAATTCTCTCAGCTATTCCCATATTTTTGCAACTCAAAACAAAATTGAATGAGTATAAGGTGTAAAGGTGCCACTGAGGAAGTAGCTGATAAAATTTTAGGGCACCTATCACAGTATCAGCGAGGTCCCCTCTGATACAATTTTAATGTAAAGACCCTTATTTCCTTAAACCATTTTCCTTTGCACTACTCTCACATGGAGTGTCGAAGTCTCTAAATGTGCTAGGAATCCAGGGATCTTATTTATGTTCAAATAAGAATTCTACGCATGCAATTAAAGTTAAGCTGACTATGCATGAAAATAGCATAATTTAGGACTGAGGTTTGTCCAGGATTTATTGTTGGGTGGCACAAGTATCCCTTGCAAAGCCTTTGTCCATGCCCCTTACCCTCTTGGTATAGAAACTAGGCAGATGCTGCGTGCCACCTCCTAAGCGACTACTGGTAAAGGCCAAGGTCTCTGGGCCAAGAGGACTTCTATGCAAGTGGAGCTGATACCAACACAGGGGTCAGAATATGTGTCTAATTACTTAAAAGGGCAATCACCCAGTTGTTGAATTCATGATACATAATACCTACAAAATCAGGCAATGTATGTTATAAAGAGCTAACTCTTAAGATGTGTGTTTTTAAGTCAAAGTATCAAAACACAGCACATGTTGAAAATCACTAGATGATTTATCAACTAACCAAAATACCTGAACAAGTCCTCAGAGAATCTTAAGGCAGAAGCAATTTCCACACCAACTTAATCAGTCCCCACTATGACTTCCATGATTTGATGTTTTTAGAGAATTTTGATCCAGTCTTAATTCCCATAGCTTTACCATCTGCACGGCATTTTTATGAAAGGTAATTTTATCCCCTCTGCCAACCTGTTAAATATTGTCATGGGAGGATTTATTAGTTTCCATGACTCCAGACAATATTTTATTCTCCCTGAGTTTTCAGTCAGCAGAGCCAAGTTCCTAATTTTATCAACTGAACGCACTGAAACCATTCATTAATAAAAGGCTCTAATCTACCTGTTCTGTGACTCAAGAGCAACGCTTGCCTTTCAGCCCCCAGCTGACAACCTCTTTCACAGAAAGAGGAAGAGAAAAAAAAGTTTTTCTGTGTGATGTAAATCTGCAAGTTAAGAACTCTAGCTAGAGCTCCCCCACTTTCTAGTAAGTAAATCCTTCAGAAGCATGAACACATGAGAAGTCTAATTGCTACAATGTGTTGGAGAAATGTAATATTCAATTAAGCTCTAAGCTTTCTAAGAGCATCTAACTCATTTTACTCTTAAAATTCTACACACACTACTGATGATCTTTAATTATTATAGTGCAGTGATTAATAAAAGTGGCAATGCGCCTGGCAGCCTAAGCGCACACCAACTCTTTCTGCTTTAGGGGAGCCTGAAATGCACGACAATGGATGCTTTCCAAATGTATTTATCAGAAAGCTGTTTATCTTCTGCAGTAGAGCTTGATTCATAGTCATTCCATTCGTGTCAATGAATGCAGCACAAGGCCTTTAATACTCCCTGGTTGGGAGCTAATGCCTTTAGCTTTCCATTAGGTAATTTGAAAGACCTATTCATTTTTTTTCACAGTCAGCTAACTAATTCTTTAACACTTCATTTCAATACCACTAACACTTACGAAGGGATTGACTTCACTAAGTGAACAATCTCAGCTGTCTCAACATTTCATCGTTACCTGACACATATAGCTGTGTCTAAATCAATGAATCACAGTGAGGTAGGTCTATCCCCTTGAGCATTTTTTCTTTTTTTCCACATTTAGTCCCAGTGCTCCTCTTTATTGTTCAATGGGAAACTTCCAAGATCTATGGAGAGTATGATATACTTGCTTTTTACCCTCATTTCTGTACTGTTCTTCTACTCAGCTCTCCATTTCAAGAACAAGGCTTGCATTTCAAAATGCTTCCCTTCTGATGTACCTCGTGGCAAAGGTGGCAAAGAAAAGACTAAGTTTCTTCCTTCCCTTTAGCCTGCAAAAACAATCAGATACCACGATGACAGGCAGCGTGTAGGAAATTCGAATTGGGTTGTTTTTTTTTTTGCTCTCCAACTTGGCAGAATTCATTCTCTTCCAGTAAAATTCCATCAAGTACACCAAGGATGAATATCAGGGATAAATTCATGAAATTTTTCAAGATGAATCAGTGAACGTATATTGAGCTTAGATTTCTGTTGGCATCAGCTTTGACTATAAAAAAATACCAAATCAAAGTATAGTCATTTATTTATTCTAGGCATGCTTTAGGAAGTGAAAAATTTTATCCCCTGCCATGTATCCCACAGACAGCAGTATAAGGAAGTTCCTAGTAAAAGATACAAAAGCACACTAGAAACAAAACATCACTAAATTTAAACTAACCTGCTTTCAGTGCCTTCGCTAAACACTATAAAAGGGCCCTACCAAGATGCAGAACATGCAGCTTTTGTTGCCAGCTTGTTTGAGTATGGTGTCTTCGCAGTTTCTTCTGCTCTGCAGAAGTTCGTGCCTCTCCATTGCCGACTTGCCTGTGTCTCAAATGCTTCACCAAAGGGTGCAAGAAGTTACTTGATTTGAATCCTTTTGAATCAACTTTGCAGTTGAATAATGTCAGTATTTACTTTTTTTGTTTGCCCTACATAGCTCATCAGTACTGCACAGGTGGTATGTCACCTTATTTTTGGCATAACCAGGTTTGCATTATATTGCTTAAAACAAGCGAAAAAAAAAACGACAAAAAACCCACACAAAACAAAAAAACACCAACAATGTCCTGGAAGGAAAATAATCAGATGAGAAAAAATGTCTCTGGAAGCTATTTAATATTAGCTTTAGTGATCTAAAACACCAAGTGAGCTTTGTCTTTCCAGAGGAATGTCAGCTGAGGAAGAAAAGCTGGTTGCCTGTAGGATGCCTGTCGCTGTGGTCTCTCCAGGGCAGCTCTAAACTCCTTTGTGAGTTTCATTTCTATGAAAAGCAGAAGGGGACCAAATCTCAAATAATCAGTTGGTTTTACATGCTGAGGATCAACAGTCACCTTTCTACTCAAATCTGAGTGAATTCCCTTGACAGAAAACAGGTGTCAACTTTAATCCTACAATTTCTTCTTCTTTAATGAATCTTATAACAGATATAGTATACTTTGATGCTTTACTGCCATAAGAAATTATGCCTTTATATGATTCAAAGCTGTATTCTACACATTCAGAGTTACAACATGCTATTATGATAACTAAATAATTTTCAAACTTTTGTCCTTCAAATTAAATCCTGCTTAGGTACCTAAAGGCATCCCAGTTTTCAAAGATGACCACAACTCAACTTGACCAGGAGCGAGTAATAAAAAAACAGAAAAATTAAGTAAATGCAAATAAACTACATAAACTCTTTTTGAGTACAGAATAAACTACTATTGTACGGAACAGTGGGTATATGGGTGTATTATCTTGGAATCTTATCATTATGATAGGTTTTTACAGTGAAAAGGCAATGAAGTCTCATAAATCAGAACCAATTCACTTTCCCCATGACTGTAAAGCCTCTCGTTACTTTTACTGTCAGAAAAGAGAATCACTTCATAGGAAATGGTAGAACCAGCTACACATGTTCAGCATTGTAACACAGAAATCACATTATAAGATTACTATTGAGTTCTTTTAACTCAGACAAAGCCCTCTTGTTAGCAAATGATACTTTGTATTTGGCCATGATTTGTAAAAGGGGATAATATTTTCCATTTGTTTCATAAATTTCATCACTGGATATGAAAGTCAGCTAGTACTTATTGGCTGCTTATGTACAATATGATTCTTGAGAGAGTGTCTGGTTTTTTGGATACAGAGATGGAAACACCAAAGTAACTGTTATTCCCCAAACATCCTCAACGCCTCTGGAAGAACAGGGTAGGAAAACCTGAACTCTAGGCTCCTGTGCCTTCACCAGAAGGCAGAGTACCTTTCCTTACTCTAAGCACCTTTGTAATTTTTTTAGATGATAAGGACAGGGAGGAAAAAGAACAAACAAAGCTAAAAAGAGAGGTCATGCATTAGTCAAAATATTAAGTAAGCCAATTTTGAATGAATGTTGGTTTAATTCTCTCTTCACAGACTTCATACTTACCCAGAGTAAATTTTATGAAATTAAAAAAAATATTATCATGATGACAGCCTTGGGAAGCTGGACCCCCTTCACCAAAATACAGCTATCCAGAGGGTGAAGAATTAGAAGTCACTTATGTTATTTTACAGAACTCCTATATAAATAAAATGGGTTTAGAAGAGAATCTGCAACATCAAAAATCCAGCCTCCAGTCTCAAATAACTCTGTTCCAGTAATTTTGAAGGCTTTCATAAAATCTAGAAAACAAAGCTGAATCTCAATTAAGGACTGCTGAAGGGAGAATGGTATCCTATAACACTGACATCTGGACTACTGCTAGCGCATGTAATGTATATCTGTCACTGACAGCTTATCAGGTTATATATAATTCTGAATCATTAGTCATGTCTTTCTCAGCAAGTACAGGAATTTTCAAAACCAACATAGTCATAGAAGAAGTACCTTTGGAGGACAAACTCACTTACAGGTAACAATCTTAGAAAGTAATCATAAGCCATTAATATAATGCAGACCATAAATGTCAATACAAATAGTTAAGTGCATGTCAACAAGCAGGGCATAGGCACGACTGACCTAGACAATCAACTTAATATGGCAAATGATAGCTTTGTAAATATCTCCAGCATTGGATACACATTTAGTCTCCACGTGCTAAAGTTCCAATAGGAAAAAAGCAAAATCCAACATCATTTCATAAGGGAGGAAAAAAATAATCTGTTCCTATTTCCACAGCCTTGTAAAAGAACTTCTGAAAAACGTGCAAGAAGAATGCGGTGTGCCCCAACACAAACTTATTCAAGATGTAGCTAGCAGATAAAACCCTGCACATGACACCGACCGGTTAAACAGAGGCAGGCTCTACGTGCCCTGTCATTTGATCATGATATAGATCGATCATTTCTATTACTGGGCTAGACTGTAATGAAAAGCCTTGTGAATGTGCTAAGACCATTTTAACAGCTCACTAGAGACTCAAGTGTGGAAGGAGCATGCCGAAGCCAAGTTCTATATGCAGTCCATATACCACTATGAATAATGAAGTGTTTTAGCCAAAAAAAAAGACATTACAATGAGCATTTTTTTCTGTCACTGAAATTTTTTGGAGGAATTCTACTGATAATTCATTGGGAGTTTTAGGAGTGGGGGATATGTTTAACCATTTGGTTGAATCCTCAACCATAAACTGATTTTTGAACAGTAACTAAGTAGAAGAGGCAGGAATTTATATAGTTTTAGGACAAAAAAAAATATGAAAGAGCCCGATAAAAGACTGCTGTAGAGAATCGTTGTTTGCAAACACTTGACTAGCACTGCTATTAATTCCTTCTAAAACATGGCTGTTTTCTTTCCTGTAAAAACACAGTGGAATTTCTGTGGAGAAATGTACAGTACATAGGCTTCCCACGTACCTCGGGAGCATGACAGACATGAATATAGTTTAGTATAATGTTGGAAGAGACATCTTAAAAATGCTTGCTCATTTCTTTTCATAAGAAATTGTAGTCCTAAATGCATTCATTAAATTATTAACATTTCCTGTTAGCATCCGAATACTCAAATAAAAACTTTAGAAATTACATACAATTGTACAATCAACTTAGAGCTATAATTCTGCTTAAAAATCTCCCTTCTGAAGCAGATGCTTAAAAAAAGAGAGAAAGAGGTTATCAGAAGAATGAGACCCCCCAGACTCTATTCTCCCAGTGTCATTATAGGCTCACGCCCATAACAAAATTAATTCCCCAGTTTTGCCAGGAATGACAGTCCCATTATCCATATTAGAATGATGACAAAAAATAAGAAAATGTAGAGACCACTGAAAATTCTGAAAAATCAAAAATTGTTTCAAAGTGAGTAGTGTTTTATTTAAGTGTTCAGAACATGTTACTACTTTATTAAACAAAATTAAAAGTTGAAAAATTTTTTTCAAATAGAAGTAAAAATATTTTAAATAAAAATACTAGATAAGCTTTTAAAATAAATTTCAAATTAGTTACTTTATGAAAATAAACATGTTTTTATTAAATATTTGGGTGTAGCCAAAACCGTACTTCTTATTGTAAATGCTAGAGTGGAAAAATTTTGTCCCTCTCTGTTCCTAGTATAAGGGGAAAAGCAGTTTCAAAGCAGACACATTTGCTGATGGATGAAGTAGACTAGCAACACATAATGGTTTTGGAAAAGTCAAAAGATTAGACTGCAGTAAATGTATAGAGGGTTCAAATCTCATGATATTTGTGATGCATGTATGAAACAAACTGCCTGCCTTTTCCCTAGAATAGACCAGATTGATAGTACCACATTTTTGTAATACAATGTGTTAGAATTGATGGCTTTAGAGAACTGACCCATTTGGATTAATGATCCTTATCACGCTGTTACACATTTGAACTGAAGCAGCATGCTTTATTTGCTGACAGTATTCAGATCTGAGATTATGATATAATTTTGATCAGAGTTTTGTTTTTTGGTTTTTTTTTTTGCCTAGAACATGAATTACAGCAACAGAAATGTTAAAAGAAAAAATAGCATATGGCTAATTGACTGGCTGAATAAACAACTGCCCTTTCCTTTTAAGAGCCTTCTACCAAATATTCACTTGATGCCTATTAGCAGCAGGCATTCATGAAGTCTCTGCTCATGGCACCACAGAGAATGCAGGAAACAAATGTTAACGCTTGCCTCGATGCAGGGGAAGTGCCATTCTCTTAAATTTATCCCATTATATCATGTGGATTAAAAGACAATTCAATACATTTTCATATCTATCCAATGAATAGAGCCTAAACCAGAAAAAGGTTCCTTTACAAACATGTAGGATTTGGGCCAGACGCCTTCGGTGAGGAATGTCTTAGAAATGGGCAGTTAGAGCAAAGTAAAGCCAGCAGGAATGATTCATTAGGGGCCTTCAAGAGATAAGAGAAGTACTGACATGCTTGGGGATAGCAACTAAAATTACACACTCACTCTGCACTCCTCATATATTTGTCACCATGAGATATAAACGTTATGTCAGTGATAGCAAACCACTTACCTTATTTGGTTATTTTGAACAACAGTGGAATTTAAGGAATATCATAGCAGCGTATTATGTTTCTGCTAGAGAAAAATTATATCACAACTGCAGTGTTTTCAGATGCTATAAATTAAATTGTACAATCTTTGTCTTCTCTCATCCCAAAAGAGCAAGTCTCATAACTACCACACAAATATTCTTGATCACCACAGTATAACAAGGTATCTATACTGCGGTGATTAGCTTGCTGTATAGTTAGCATGTGGTAGAAAATTCAATATTTTCATCTTAAGGCCAGTGGGAGTTGATGATCAGCACTTTAATTGTGTCTCTTTATTGCTAACTTTTGAATAATTCCTAATGCTAATTCCAATTTTCACACTTTCCTGCAAAATGAAATCAGCACATAGGAAATTTAACACATTGCAGCTTATGCCAGAACCTTTCTCTAAAACTTTGAGCAAAGTCAAGTAAAAGTGTATTTAAGTGATGAGGTTTAAAATTAGAATCATAACATTTGACTTCTCACATTTCCGAAAGGATTTCACCTACGAACACCAAACAGGATTTTTAGCCTTGCAGGATATATGACAAACATTTGTTGAGGAAGTTCATCTTGCAAATTCTTACCTATAAAGCAAGTTTGTTATGACTGTGGGAACCTTGTATTTACAAGGAAAAAATATAGTTCACTTTCAAAAAATCCTTTCAATTCAAAAATAAATAATGTGAACACTAAGTGTCTGTATGGTCTGGAGATGCTCTATGCCTTTAGTATTTGGGTGACATTTCCTGTGTATTTGCTTACTCTAAAGTATATTTGAATGTTGGAGGTTCTACAGTGTTCTCTTAAAATGCCACTACTCTGAAAAGTGACTTCAAAAGATAGGATTGTTTGATGTTTACTGTTTCTTAAAGATTTTGGTATCAAATGTGCTCCAGTTCAAAGCTAAAAAGATTACTTCCTTTCTGATTGTTAGATCTGCAAATTGATCCTCGTTCCAAAAAGTCAAGTGTCTCCCATTGCTAAAATTTCTACAGGATTCCAATGTTCTACATTTTGTTGCAATTATATTAATTGGGATGACACCGTCACTCAAGAGATGTGCAATCCATCAATATTTTCTTGATGATGCAACATAAAGAATAGCATCTATTCTATTGTATATCTTAAAAATATATTTAAAAAATAGAGGCTATCTGTATTCTTGACTAGGCAAACACAATCATTTGCACTGCGATCTGTGGAGTGAAAAAACACCAAACTTTGAAGATACTAAGTGATGCAGCTGCTAATTTTAGGGATTTTTTGGGGACAGCTTTTAGGCAAATACAGCACGAGATTAAGACCAAGTTTCTTCTGCTATTGATTTCTGGATTAGACAGAGGGGTCTTGAAGACATAAGCCAAATAACAGTTAAGGGGACAGCATCACAGGATTTTCGTTTCACAGCGTCTTCACCTTTGCTTTCAGGTTGCCCCATGCTTTTCCAACCATGTCTGATTCCTCAGGGCTAAAGTAAAAAATACTTCATTACCAAACTCTTTTTTACTGTAACCTTCTTGGACAGAAGCTTTTTAGATAGAGTCAATTTGTACTTATATAAAGGAAACAAAGTTTTGACTCACGTTTTTTCACCCTGCAACTTTGATAATTGAAAACCGCAAGAAAATTAATCAAGACTGTATGTTGGGACAGCAGATCACTAGGACAGCACACTACCTCATTTGGCATAGGAACAAGAAAAATAGTGCCAACTGAATTTACACTGTAAATGACTCTAGATCTGTCCTTGATAGCTACACCTTATCTATCATTAATGACCTGCTTACTATTTGAACAAAGCTAAAGTACTCCATTTACATATATAGTAAACATCTCTTCCCTTAGCAAACAGATTTGACTCAGTCTGTCCTAGACTGCACTGGACTCCTTAGTATACACAAGACTCCATTTTCTATACAAAAAAAAAAAAGAGGTTATTCTCTAGAGTCTATCTTTTTGGTACAAAAAAACGTGTCCTTTTAAGAACTTAAGTACGTCAATCTCTTCCGTAGTCTCAATGTAATTTTCAATATTTATTACTTGGACTCTTACAAAAGAAAAAGCAACCCAATCAATTTCTGTTAAAAACTCATCTTAGTAACATGTTGCTTAGCAGAGTTCTGTGTCTAGAATCCTAAAACACACATTCAAACTAAAATACTGTCTGGTGACTCATCTTTCTCTCCCAACATCCAACAACGTCCTTCTAACTTTAGTTGAATCTCTGTGGCAAAGCTGAAGGTAATCCCTTGACTCTTCTTTTTAAACAGTTCCCCAACGCCCTATTGGCTGCTTTTTAAATTTTGGTGTCTAGAGGTAACTAGATTTTTCATGTACACCATTTCCAGGTTGACTGGATGATTTTCAAACTTTTTCAACCTAATCATGCAGGGATTTACACTCTTTATGCTGAATGCCACACATCCATGATGTGCAGAGACACACAGAATTTTATACAAGCAAGAAGTCAGTATGATGCACGTATAGTCAGATGCAGGTACACCCTCCCCTACAAAGTAGAAAGGAATGCTATGATAAGTCAAGGTTGTTCATCAGTAATTTAAAGATAAAAGTGCTTATGGAACAGTGGAAATGAAAGAAAATAAAATTTTGCAGGCTTTTTAACTCTGCAGAGTTAAGCTTAACCTGTATCAGTATTTCTATCATCTGAGCATTGTTTATCATTGTCATGTGCTTGAAATTAAAATGCTAAAGACAAATCTTAGAATGCAAAGCATTTTCCAGAGATATATCCAAAAGGAGTGATATCAACAGGTGAGTTACATTCATTATTACTGCCGCTATTACGGCAGTTGCAGGCTGCACAGCAGTCCTCAGGAGCATAAGAGTGGACGGAAAGGGCATGTAGTTTCTCAGTGAGCGAGTTTTTCCTGTAAAGTTGCTTTTATCTTATCCATTAAAACTCATTCCCACCGAATTCAGATTATGGTGAACTAGGATTATATTAAATCCTTCCTTACTTTATGAACACTGGTTCAGTTTCTTGGTTAGTGTACACTGTAATATTGCTACTGACTTCAGTGGTGCTACACCAGCTCACTTTAGCTTAGGCTGGCTAAATAAGTATTAAAACTCTGTTGGTTTTAATACATTATTAGTCTAGAGGTTTCCCCATATCCCCTTTTCATCTGTTAATTGAGATAATTTTTATTATCTGTTTCTCTCCATAGCTAATGACTCAGCACCTCTTTCATTCCCTTCCCATTAACGTTTTATTGTTGTGAATATTGACACATAACATGTTTATAATTGTTCAATAAATACCATACCATACAGAAAAAACAGTACAAATAACTTTTGGGAAAGTAAAAGACTATGACTCCTTTATGGAATCTCATTTAAAATGGATCACAGCATCCTATTGTATCCTGTTACAATATCAAAGGCATTACACTTAAATTAAAGAAGCAGAAATAAGGGAAACCATCCAGACGAATGAAAATACTTGCTCAGGGGAGTAGCTTTATTCTAATCCTGAAACTATATATATGAAAATCTTCATTATCAAGTAAAATCCCAGACCCTGTGACAAGGCCTATTCTAGTAATCCACAACTGAAATGATTTCTGCTAGTCCTCTGGGTCAAAAAAGACCCCTTGGCCAATTTCTGTCATAGGAGTATGGTCCAGAAAGAAAAAAGACTTCGAGGATTTCAGGATTCGCACTACTTTAAAAGCTGTACACCTTAGCTTTGTTTTCCATGTCACCAGCTCTGAGAGACTAAGATTCATTACCCTTTGTTCCTTTATTAACTATGCTATCAAAGGCTTATGATCCCTGCATGACTTCAAGATCTCACTTCAACATCAACTTGGTTCAAGATCGATTCCACTTTTTGTCAATATTATTCAAAGACTGTGGATGTGCATCTCATCTTTTATTTAAGGCATCTATGTACGTAGTCATACCAAGGTAAGTACAGGTCTGATAAAAGCAGGTACAGTTCTTCTAACTTCAGCCAAGCTGAATCTACTGAAACTAGAACTGAACTTGGTCAATTGGCATTCAAGTCAAAGTCCACTCCTATGGGTAAAATCCATGTTTGTTCTATTGCCATCTCCAAATAATGGGTCATCAAGTGTATTTTTATTAGAAAAATCTGTTTGTGCTACTAATAATTAGAGGGTGTAATCTTATAACACCTTAAGAATTTAAGTTAATAATCAGTAATGACTGGCAAATCCAATTAATTCACGGTCTTCTCTATTTACAAGCTGACCACAAATACATCAAAAATATCTACCAGCCTGTATTATTCAGCAGTTTCAAATCCTTATTGGTGTTGACTGTATGCATATAACATGTTTGTTTAATATACAAAATAAGAAACACTCAAGAGGACTTTGAATTGACCACTCACACTAGATTTTAGTTTTCTCAGAGTAAAATTTTCAGCATATGCTCACATTTCCAATTGTAACATCATCCCCAGCGTTCACTTGAAACTGGCCACTTCCTTTGCTCTTCCTGTTAGAGATCACTTTTGCTGTTACACTGTCTTGCAGCAGAGGGTAAATTATGCCCCAAAGCAGCAAGTATGTCAAAAGAACAATAAAAAAGTAGAACAAAATCATTTTAAAAATTCAAGTAGCACTGTCTTGTAGCATTTGCTCAGTTCTAGCAACAGATTCATAGGATCACACCCAAGAACAACGTGCTCTGAAACTATAACAAACAGAGGAATTTAATAATGCAGCTGTTTAGATAGGAATGAGCCCCTAGAATCTTCCTAGCAGGCTGCTGTTAATTTAATAGGTTTCATTCTCTGTCAGTGACAGAGTCCTGGTCTATCCCATCTCGATGCTGGGATAATAGAAGATGTGAGGCCGAGATCAGAACATCAGCAGTAGAGATCTTTCGCAGCCAGCCCCTCCCTGCTCACTCCCACAACAGCCTCTTCACTTTATCGCCGTCTGGACCACAATACGGATGAAGCACATACAAGACTGTTTAAACAGTCTTGGCATCTGTCCTGGACCCTGCACCTCTCCCTTTGTGCTGAGAAATAAGCCATCGACTTAATGAAATCACTGATGGCATTTCAAAGGTTAAAACGGCACTGCAAGTATTCCCTCTTACTTTCTCTCATCTCTCTAGAGAAGACATCACTAGTTCTTTGAAACAGTAAATAAACCTTAAACCTTTACGTGTTCAAAGGAAACGCTGGCTTGTCTCAGAGAGCATTCCTTTTGACACAGCCTCCAAAAGCCTGCTCCCTGGCAAGTTCATCCTGTTCCTCAAGCAAGACCTGGGTATTCCCTGCTGTGAAAGAGCAAGCCCTTCTTCCCCTTCTCCCTCAGTGGAAAGTACATCTTCTTTCTAGCCAGGCTAACCTTTGACTTTGTCTAGAGCATAACAATATTCTCTCCTTTGAAAGCTTCCTGGAGGACTTCTTCCTTTAAAGCACAGAATTGCCCTAATTGGACCTCCAAGAACGACTGTCATCTTTTTTCACATTGCTTTACAAACCCACTATCCTCCCCATCTCTCTTTTCTGTGGTGTTAGATTTTGTTAGGTTTTAGATTAAAATAAATTAAAGGCAACTGCATGAGGTTAAAGGCACGTTAGGGTTTAAACCACTGTTATTGCAGTAGCCCTCTCCCTACTGTGGCACTATCATGCATCCATCACATTGTCACTTCTCCTTTCAGTGTACAATTGACAGAGAACAAGATGGAAACAGTCCATCAATCCAGTGTCACAGCTGTAATAAAAGTCTACAGAAAACCTGTAAAACTGCTTACACTGTCAGCTATAGCACCGGCGTGCTGGCTGGTGTAAAGTATTCTACAGAGCTGCAAAGAGGTAGCACATCATATGGAAAAACTGCCATTTGAGTCATTTTGCAAGTACTAACTGCTTGCAGACATCACCCTACCATAACAGGAGAGAATAAGGACAGCACAAACAAACACTTCTGCAGCTCCCACACGAAAAGCACAGAGAATTCTTCTATGCTTTCATCTGTCGGGCTGCATCTATTGGACACATTAATATGCTAAGGGACATAGTCACCCAAGTCACAAAGCACTTGCTTAAGAAACCAAGTAGTTCATAGCGAGTAAACATACAACTCTTCTCAATGAACAGAAAAACTTTTATGTGTTTTTTGGGTGCACAATGTATTTGCCCCACTTGGTAAATTATTGACAACACACCTGAGTGTGGATTTCTTCTGCAAAAATACTGAAAGCCACAATAAAGGGAGGACTGAAGCTTTCAGAATAAGTAACATGTAACACGTAAATCCTTACTTATAGTTCACAAAGTACAAATTCATTCCATGGAATGCATGCTTTAGATGCTCTGCTTATAAATGAGAATCATGCACAAGAAATATGAGACACAACGCCCCCCTATCTACTACCATTCCCATTCCTGGGAACAAAAATGCTAATACAAATGTAAATGAAGGAAATAGATAAGCGAAGAGAAAAAATCCTCAAGAAGGTGCACGTTTAGGAGGGAAATAAAGAAGCATCAGAAAGCAAATAAACATGCAATATAAAGAAGTCTCAGGAGACTGAATCTTAGGAATAATACATAGAGTAAAATTCTACTTCAGAATACAGTAACTTTCTAGAAATACATATACAGGTTATACTGAAATTTAAAAAAAAACAACTTTAAGGCTGATACGAATTATATTTACATGAAAGGAAGCACATTTATTTTAAAGAGGATCAGGAAATCTCCCCATCATCCTATTAACTCACATGAAGAAAGCAGTCAGCGTATTAAATTGCTCCTTTGCCAGAGTGAAAACCAATCAAACAGTATCTTTGCAGACATTCTAACAGATTCCTTTTACTAATAAAATAGAGACTCGCTCTTTAAGTTGTTTATTTCTTACTCAGTTTTTAAGTGATTGGCCCTTCTTTAGTCCCATAATCCACCACAAAAAGAGGGTTAAAAAGCAGTTAAATTCCACAGTTTTGTCCAGCTTTCTTCATAGCCTCTTTGTCAAAAATTCATTGGAGGAATGGTTTTGTTTATCAAATCATAATCAGATGTTTGCAGGGTGACCCGGAATATGAGCAATGACAGATGTGTCTCAGTCTTTGTGTCACAAGATAATGATTTGAGTTAACAAAAATTGTTTTGGTGAGGTCACGGATCTTTCTATCATCAAATACGAGTTCAGCAATCTGGGTAATGAGGAGCAGCAGGAAAAGCAAGTGAGAGAATAGAATGAAAAATAAGATCTCTACTTTTTTGATTCATTGCGACTAAGCCTTTAACTGTTCTAAGAAATAAGATTTTTCTTCTCAGTTTTAAATAGCAGTTCCACTTCATCATTTATGTGGACATAGAAAAACGTGCTATAAAGCCAAAACCAGAGAACTGCTAAAATCAGGGATTTAGGATAATTCTTACCATATTGGCAATTGCTCTCTTTCCGATAAATAACGAAGGCTTTTCCTGAACAGGATAACCAAGAATGACAAGAGGAAAGGTGAGCGGTCTTTTATCATCCCAGCAAGCACAATGGTTAAAATGTTAAAAGACCCACAAAACAAAGAAACAGGAGCAAATCTCACACTTGCATTATGGAGCTGACTTCTACACATAATCCTTCCCCCCCTAGAGCCACTCTGGAGACTACCATCCATGGTCATGCCCTGGTTCTTTTGCACTGTTAATCACTCTCTCAGCTTTTTTCTTTCTTTGCCCCAGGAACAACAGCCCTTTAGTGCTTCAAAATCAGCTTTATGTCACACCTCCAGCTACTTGAACAGGCACGGATTGACTGGAGCAATGGGTATTTAAGGGAATTTCACTCAGTTCATCCCCCATTACATTACACCATGTAAATACACAGCTGTGCAGGACCCTACTTTAAATATGGGCTGAATTCACCTCTCCTGCCAACAAAGATGCAACGGCCACAGCATAAATTACCTGTTGTTTTCATAACCACGAGACTAGTAAGACTGGAGCACCACTTTGTTAATAAAGGCATTCAGATGACGGAAAAAGTCCACTAGGTTATTGCTTCCAGAGGTGAACTAATACCTACATGGCTTCAGGATTAGGGATTTACAAAAACGATGCAAGATTTCTCTGATACTGCTGCTTAATGAGACCATGAAGGCAGGTCCTTCACAGGCGCCGGAAGAACAATCACGCTTGGACTTGCAGAGCCTCTGCCTGCCTAAATACCCTCCAGGTGTCTAGGGTTGGGACCCGGCACTATAGTCCTCTGCTCTTTGAGGTCCTTTGCCTCTAGCCACTGCGACTGGCCCCAGTCCCTCCAGCAGAAGAGATCCCTACCTATTCTAAATTCAGAGAATCCGTACTGATCTCCAAGATGTTGCATGAGCTTACACAAACCCTTTCTGAGAAAATCAGTACCAAAAAGTTACTGCTTTTATATACCTCTCAGAGCTGAACCACATCCAGACAC
Source organism: Dromas ardeola (assembly GCA_013398915.1). NCBI lineage: Eukaryota > Metazoa > Chordata > Aves > Charadriiformes > Dromadidae > Dromas > Dromas ardeola. The sequence continues at coordinate 118,966 of VYZM01023473.1, forward strand.
ACGTGTGCCTTTCAAAGGTTCTTCATTCCAATACAGCTTTTCTTAGATACCAAGTGAGAGTGCACAGATCCACTCAAATCAAAAGAATTCATCCGCACCATATTCCTGCCTATTTTCACCACTTATCTTGAAAAGATCTCTGGCCTTAATTCAGTGTCCTATAAGGAATCCAATATCCTTTCTGTAGCTCACAACTTCACTAATCATCAGATATCCCCTTTTTCTCTACCCAAACCGGCTTCCACAAGCCATGGCTGGGCCTCCCTGTTACAAAACCACACTCCACCCTTTTCTGTCAACAGCCGCCTCCTCGTCTTTGTGAATTCTCCCACCTTTTCTCATTTCCCCAGTACATGTGGTTTTAAGTACAACATCGATATACTGTCCACCTGTGGAGAGATTTTCTTTTCTACGGTCCTCCTATCAGTGAAGCCAGGGAAGATTTTTCCCCTACAGATGTCAAAGTTAGAGTTCTATTTTGTTATTCCACGTAAGATTTGGCAACCCTTTAGACTCGCCAGTTCATGGATAAGTACACAGAAATTATTCCATCTTCTTAGCACAAGGTGCTCGAGACACTACTCAATAAAAGGCAGTTCTAAGAGACAAGAATACAGACAGATTGATGAAAATAAATTGGAAGGTGTAGCTTTGGATAGAGACAAACTTCTCACATGGATAACTTGCAATTTCTACCAAGATGTCAGGCAGAGGTTTGATACTTTGTAAACAGGCTGAAGATCTAAAATGTTTGGCCTACCTTTACTCTTAACAGGTGGCATCACCTCAACCATTTCAAGAAGTATTAAGCCCTGAAAGTTAGCGGTGACTGTCCTTGTCAGAAGTTATTTTTCATGAAATCCAATATACAGGAAAATTCACAGCAATTAGTGGATATTGAAGATTGTGTACACACATTTTGCATTATTTGGTGATTTTAATTGTTAAGTCTCACCCAAATGGGATTTTTCAATTAGTCTTTAATCTATTTGATGCATTCTCAGCACAGTGTTAGGCAGGACAGCTTTAGATAAAGAATGTTCAGACATTTGTCTTAGATTAAGTAGGAGAGTGTTAATTGGCAAAATAGTCCCTGATTTTGAAATTAAATATGAATATCATGCAGCATATTTTCAAGTTTATACGGAAGAGGCAAATAAGTTCTGCACGCTGTGTTTACTTTGCAGGTCTTGAAATGAATGATATATGTTCTTCCTAGTGTACAGATGGTCATTTATTTCCATACCAAATTAATGATAGTTTTTTCCTTACCTTTTAACATCTGCCCTAAATTTATCTATTGTTGTGTTACACTTAGCTTTCTTAATTAGAGGAGAGAGTGAGTGTAATTTGAAGGCTCAGCTGGGATGCATTTTCCAAACTACCCCATAGAGTCTGAGTCTTCTTGACTCTTGGGAAATCCAAGCAGCCTTATGTCATTTTGGCAGCTCCTGTTTTCTAAGTTCCCTACTTTCTCTTTTCAACAGACAATGCAGGTCCCCCATATGGACAGTAAATGGGATGCTAACATCCTGTGTGGCTGCTAAATTCTAGTTCACTCAATTCATGGGAACATCGCGACTGATCACTTGTAACCACATGTTTCCAATGGTTTCTGTGACAGTCCTTACCTCAAGACCAACTTATTAACAGAGCTGTCAGCGATCTCTTGTGTCCATTATGTTGGAAGATTTAAAACCCTTAATATTTTTTTTATTATACAGATATGGCTTTTCCCATTTCTAGATTTTCTATTTCAGTTGTTATTTTTTTAAATATAGTTTATTAATTCTCTCCGTTTTCCCCTTTAGAGCATTAACTGGTACCTGCCTGATAACTTGTGTTGACGCACAGCCCCAAGCTGCTGTAAAAAGCATCCTGTGAGGACACGCTGTTTGGTTATTCATGGAGCTCTGTGTTCTGCAGATTGTTCAGACCCAGTTTTTCAGAAACAGTTTCATAAACTAAAACTGCATTAGAAAGCTCACTCTCCGCTGCAGCAGATGACTTAATGCAAATTATCAAGATATTCTGCAACATTTATGAAAAACACTTAGGAAAAAGAAAAGTAACATCTTTCCATTCAGCTTATAAAACGTTGCAAGCCCTACTTAGAAGTGCAATAGACTGTTTTTAAAGCCTTGACAGCAACAAATTTTGATCATACATTCCTGTCCATATGTCACAACCCTAACTGAAGGGATTTTGATCTTTGCAAAGCCAATCCACTCTGAATTACCTTAGAGGTACTGAAAATGTTTATTATCTGCATCATTTTGCTGTTGCTGATTATTATTTTATTTAGATTCATTTAAAGTGCCCATCCACAACTCTGTTATATTATGCTGCTATTCATTTCCCTTAATCAGAACATTCAGTAAACGGTGTTGCTATAGCAATACTGCAACTTTTCATGTGACCAAATTTTTGTCTACTGTGCTCTGTGCAAAGAAATTTAAAAATAATACTATCAACAGCTAAAGCGGTCCAGGGGTTCACTTAGAAAAAAGTCACCTCTCACTTTGAGAGCCCGCTTACACGTTGCTATCAATTAACGGTACACATAAGATAAACTTTAAGTTTACTATTCACCCTAATATAGGATGCACTTAAATGGAGGGCAAATAACAGCATGAAAGGGTTTCTCCACCTTTGTGCACCACAGAGGATGTTTTTCATCCTCAGGTCTTCAAGGCGGACTGGCACAGCCCAGTGTTAAAGGCTAGAAATAGGTCAAAGATTCTCCTTTAAATATGTAGTGACCCAAATTTCTGTGCAAGTGGCACAGTGTAACAGTCCCCACTAGTCCAGACTGGCAAGTAATGCAGAAGTACCACTCTTTGGACCTAGGTTCACAGGGTAGAATTTGTTTCCCCATTTTCCTTGTGCTTGACCCACATAAAGCCCTCTCAGTAAAGATTTAGTATTTGAATTAAATTCACTGCTCCACAGTTGTATTTCTCCAGTGTGAGTTTCGCTGACATAAAATGAAGTGGCGAATTAGGCCCTGAGGGCTTTAGGAATGATGGGGCTCTTTTGCAGGCCTTTTGGCTTGGGATGAGTTTTTGCCCACAGTGAATACATAAAATAACTAGCAAACTCTTTTACTTTGAATATCAGTTACAAGACCAAGGAGTCTTCATTACTCTACTGGCTGGGGATTGAAAGTTCCAAAATTAGAAAAGCTACTCAAGGAAAAAAAAAAAAAATCACTGCATGCTATAATTGAACTGGTTATGAAAAGAGCTGTGAAGAGACCATACAAGTGAGGCAGCGAATGTACTACTCAACAGAACAGCAGCAGCAAGAGGAATAGACATTGTAAGCCATTTCTAGGCCAACGAGGCACAGAGGGGGATAGCAGGCCAAATAATGAGAACAGAAGAGAATTAAAAGTGCTTAACGAAAAGATTAATTTCAAATGTTTATAATAAAGTCACAAAAATACTTCAGTTCAGTCATTGTCTTAAAATAATGCAAATTAATCATACTTCAATTTGAGATCACATGCTGTCATATAAAGTTTGTGGGTGTTTTTTTAATAAATTTATCTTAATGCAGATTCATATCAGGTCTTTTTACCTGCATCCATTCCTTCTAGTCACAGAAGTTTTACTTCCCTTTGCTCCCATGTAACTCACTGGGTCCCCTGGGATTATTCAGGGAAGAGGGCAGTGGAGGAAGAGGAATGATGCAAATCTTTTTACCCATACTGTGCCTGTTGAAAAAATAAAAATAAAATTAGTCCAAATAGAGCAGAAGTAGAGCAATGTACACATCAGAGGCAGATGATGACAGTCCCGTCACACAGATTTCACGTCCTGTTCATAATTCAAATGGTACAGGCCTCCTCCCTAACTGGCTTTACTGACAGAGCATTCTGGAAGTTGTTCCAACAGCTTGGGATCCCGTAGTATCATTTATTAAAACAAAACATGTATTTGGTGTCTCTGTGCTCCGTTAACCTTGTTATCATTAATTATTGTGTTGGAAATCAAAATATCCTCTCTTTTCTTGGATTAATTTCTTAGAGCTATCTAAAGCTGGGTGGTGCACATGTAATTCTGCCAAGCTGCTTGGCTCAGCCTGGAGTAACTCTGCTGCAGCGCAGCCGTCTTTCTCGCCCAGCCCTCCCACTCCATCCCAGCTGAGTATTTTCTTCTGGGTAATAGTTTGCATTTTCCTTTGCATCACCTATTTGCTATTCTCCGTGGTTGGCTTAAAAAGCAAGAACACATTAATCAAGTCATTATTTTCTACAATAAAAATCCCAAACCATGTTCTTTCCTGGATTTAATTCCATTCCTAGTGAGTCCACACGCAACTCCTAGTGAGTCCACACACAACATCTACTGCACACGCTCTGCTTAGCAATGAGGACACTTGCAGCAGGCTAAGTCATCAATTTCAGAAGCATTTTTGAATCAACTCTACCTGGCAAACCGTGTGAGGGAATAAGTCCATGCCCATTTATAATTATTGTCCATCTATCATGATTTTTCCTTTTGCTTATCTGCACGCTAGAATCTGTGATGAAAACTTTATTGTTGGTGTACAGGACATATAGGAACAAACACTGGAGCAAGCTGGGACTTACATTCCATTTCTCTTTGGGATTTTAGTACATCAAACCAAATTTCATTAGTACTGGATCCCCTGACAGACTCCACTTACTTGCTTCTGCTACACACTCTAAGTATTTATAATGCACAAGCAGTGCAGCATCTGAGCACCACACAACTGGCGTATGGAATAAATCTTTTGTAAAATACGAGACCAGCAATCAGTACAGAAAAATAAATGCATTCTAAAGCATAACTGTAAGGCCCATCCCACAAAGAACACATTAATAGTTGTTAAATCTATCAGTATGCATACAAATATCCCGTTATGGTGTTTCTACAGTCTTATTAAACACCTATCTTTCTTACTATCAGTTAAATCAATCCCTCTTTCCTTTTTCTGAAACAAAGTACTCCATATTCCCCATAGTTGGCACTCAGCCTAATTTTATGTAAATCTGACAGAGAAAATAACTTAATTTTCACTATGTACTGCATTCAACCAAGCCTTTGGGCTATATTTGGAATGGCAACTCTCCCCCGCACCCATTCATTCATTAATCTGTTTTCCATAAATCTCGGTGCATAAATGAAGTTCATTATAAATATAATTAATAATGAATCCAGCTCCAAACTATGAATAAACTATGCTCTGGAGTTTTTCCAGAGTTTCAAAGAATAAGAATTTTGTCTGAGAAATGGTTGAAGAACCAAACATTTTGATCTGACACAGCAGAAAATTAATATTGTAATAGGAAACTCCTAAAATCAATATAATAGACAGCCTCTGCTGGGTGCATATAAAATCCCTGGGTTAAATGACTGTGTCACTGAAGCACTCGGAGACAGGGCATGGTTGGAGGCCCAGCATGTGTTTGCTGTAGGGCTCGGCTGAAATGCAGCTTTTATTAAGCCACGTATCTTATGGGAAGTTTCTTTATAGCACTTATTTTTTCTTTGTCCTAACTCTGTTTTCCAGAACATATGCTCAAATTTCAGAGGCTGAGACAGACTACTAGGTAGGGGAATAGAGAAAGCCCTACATGTCCCTTTACCAATATCAAATGAAGCTTTGTAGTGGGGAATATTTTTCAAAATTTAATGAAAAAGGGCAGATGAAAAACTACTTGCAGGAGGCCTATTTGTCTGCTTATGTTTAAAACGCTTAACTTCGGGGGTGCCTAAGTTATCTTGCAACGAAAAAAATAAGCAGATGATTTTGAGAGTTGCATTAGCAAGTAACAGGCATGAAGTTTGCAACTCTGACTCAAAAGTTTTTCCTTTACCTTCATTCAGAATTAAATAATTACAGAACTTGCATATAGTTTATTCTGAACTACTACAGTTAATAAGAGATTCTACATAATATTAGTATTCATAGACATCAAACAAAAAACTGGCTGAGGATGGCATATTTCCCTTCTAACAGGAAAATTGTTGTGTGAAACTGTACATAGTTCAAACAACTTCAAAAATAATGTTTAATATTTAAAGAAAAGTACTAGTCAAGGGTTCCATAACTTCAGTAGATTTTATCATGTATTATTTACCTATTGGAGACTCTGAAACCTGCTCTATAACAAAAAATGTAAAGATGGGTGCTGAAGTAGCCCTTCTAACTCTTTGAGAATACCTGAAGGAGGGCTTTTCAATTTATGATATCTTAACAGATAGAAAATATGTGGGTGATGATGTTAGTAAAGAAAATATTTGATGGCATCATTATGTTATTTATTCAATTAGATTTAATTTTTTTCAGTCACACCAGACTGAGTTAAGTATTTCTGAACTGAAGCCTAAAGAACAGAAAGGAAAGAAAAAATTGTCCCTCCTCAACACCCTGCTACGGTATGACTCTCTACCCTGCCTGGCCACGCTCTCACAGACTGAAACAGAAGCCACTCAGTTATGCTGCATCACCTAGATAACTCTTTGTGCTAAAATATCAAAATATGTGGAATTAAAATTGATTTAAAACCTGCATACATAACTGCCCAATGAAATAGCACTATATTTTAGAGGGAATAGAATACGACAGAATTTCCAAACCCTCTGGCCAGGGCTGACATAAAGGAAAATCAAATGGGACAGGGGCACAGGCTCTTAAGCGTGCAGCACAAAGACAGTAAGTTTAAACTTTTCTGCGTGGCCTTATAAATGTATGGCCTGCACACATTTTCTATGACGGAGTCTCCAAGTTACACGGGCCAAAAGACCCACGTGAAACAGTCAGTCTTATTTCTCTGCTCTTTCCCTAGCTGCTTTGCTCCCCCAGCCCCAGGCCAGGTCTGGCGGGCGAGTCCCAAGAGCAGCAGCAGCATCAGACGCCTCGCACACACAGCCCAGAGCGGGCAGCCCCCGGTAGCGCTGCCGTCACCGGGGCAGAAGGCAGTGGCGTACCCTGACATGTACACTGCATTTTTTCTGCTGGTGAAGCACTCCTGAGCAGCTGGTTTTAGCTACCGTAGTAGCATGAGGGATTCTGTAAACAGCAGATCTATCACAAGACTAAGGTACGATAATCCCACCTGACTTGAAATGTTATACTTCATCTGAAGAGGAATCAATAACAGACGTTTCGCTCGCAACTAATCTTCAGCACAGCTTCAATACAGAAAATGAAGCAGCAAGAAAGGAATAGATTTGCTATTCTTAAAATTATTCAGAAAATATCAAATAAAGACTAACTTTAAAGACTTTGCTATTTGTTCACGGTCATCCTATAAGCAGAAAGACTTATTCAGCATCTATTCATTGAGTAAACTGCTGTTAATAATTTTTCAGTCATCAGTGTCTTTTGCACAAAGAGACATTTAAAGAGCATGTGCCGCGAACACTTTAGGAGTTGCATTTTATTTGTCCAGGAAGTTGGACAAGAGGAAGATGACCTTGCCTGACACAATTTCTTTATGAGACCATCTTCTCAATGATCTATGGCTCCACTGAGTAGAATTATGGTTTCAATGCGGCCCTTGGAACATGGGTCAAGTACTGCTGCGAACATACATTCTTCCCTGTCAAGTATCTAACTGATACCATGGTTTGCAGGCCACTACTATTACTTCCAAATTTGATTTGCATGTTTTCAGCAAGTGGGTGCCTATGCCTGCACATGATAAGTAGCTGCACCTGCCTTCAATTTGCTTTACTACATCTAATTTCCTAAGTGAGCAGTTCAAATACTATAAGATGGCAATCAAAGACTAGCAAGATTTCAGTAGCGAAGGTAAGGACTAAATTACTCGCAGCTTTCAACCTGTGTTTCCCTGGCCTTGTCCAATTTCTTGACTAAAACTGGGGAATAAAGACTCAGCTCCACTAAATAGAGTTGTCGTCTGCTCACTGGGAAGCTGCAAGGTAGAAAAATGTTTTATCGAGACATGAGGCTTTATTCTGGTATCTCAGAGCTCTATGACCATTGTCTTAAAACTGACAGAGAATTTATTCTACCTTATAAAGGGAAGGTACAGTTAATACATATTTGTGTGAATTCCAGAAAATGTATCTGCTGTTTTGTTTGTAACCATTCTTTTTTTTGATGCGAACTAGTGTGTTTGCGCTTAAAAACAAACATAAGAGAAATAAAGCTTTGAGATTTTTTGTCTGGTTCATGTCTCAAGTTTGATTCAGACACTATTGCCCAGTTGCCGTTACATGTTTGAGTCCCAGTTGGAAGCAATTTCAACCATGAGGCTGAACACACCTCACAGGATCAACATACCACAATCGAATCCATATTAGTACATTAAGCTTGGTCTTCTGAGGGCAAAAATTTATTTATGTCCATTGTTTTCAATTGGAGTCTTTGAAATCACAAAAGCAATGTATGATTTCACGAAATGTGAAATAACTTTTTTTTTCCCCAAGAAGAAAAAGGTACTTAGCATTTGATGTAAGAAGATTATTCCAATGGAAACAGAAAGTTCAGTAGAGCTTTCCAACATGAATATATAGAAATGATCGTCCTCTCAAGATGTTTTGTTGTTGGATCTACAAATTGTTGTATAAATCCTATGCTGTTTCTTGCAAAAGAAATTTCACTCTCAAATAATCTGAAAGATAAAGAGGATGTATAGACAACTGAAGCCAAAATATAACTAACTACCAATATTCACAGTCCATAAATAGAGGGCCAAATATAATTTCCCATTATTTTATATTAATGTATTATCCTCTTGTTTTACATTATAGCATTACTTTATACTACACTTTCCCAATTTTCATAATGTAGTAAAGCAGGCCTGGGAATTCTACCTATTTAGCAAATCCTGAATTCTGTCATTCCATCACAAAAAAGACAGAGAAGGATCACAATATATTTTGGTGCTACTGAAAATTAGATTAAATGTTGTTACATCAGACAGGAAAAGATAAAATTTGGAGGAATTAAATTAGATCATTTATCTAATATGATTAGATATAACACCTAGTAAAAATGTACCATTTTTAATATACAAGTCTTCTGAAAAACGTAGGAGTGCAAAGAAGAGAGAGAACATTTAATACAAGTTTGTCACCGGAATATGAAATGTCTTATTGGTTGTAAGTAATTACTTGATTAATTATTCTTCATACCTTTTATATTTAGTTGGGCTTGACAGTCACCATGTAGTAGCAGAAATGTGATAGAGAGCGTACGCTACTGTCTGAATGAGCATGCTACCATTTCAAGATCATGCTACCGTTTTCGAGATCATGCCAGCCATTTGTTACCCTTCAGCTGGAACGCAATATGCAATGTTTCTCCCTCAGAACATCTCCTTGTCTCTTATAGGTTCACCTCCAGACTTACAGCTAATGTAATTTTCAGAATATGGTCTCTAATGCAACCTCAGTGCTTACAAATGGACTCTCCTAGCAACTAATTCTTTAAAGACACATAATGCATGCTTGAACAGCATTATCTTCTAAGGGGCCTCATGAGTCGTCCAAGTTAAGAGAGCAAAGAGAGAAAATCCACTTGTTAAATAAAGTCAGAATAGCAGAATAAATTTACTACCCACTAAATTAATCATTTTATTAGTAATATCATTCTTTTATTAATTTCTGTTATAAGAACTGCACAATTGCAGAAAATATTGCTGAAAAAATAGTTTTGATTTGACAAATTTATTAATTCCATCACCAGATACCCACCATGACAGAAGGTCAGTCCCTAAGACTTTCTTGTAAGTTTAAAGCAGAAATTGTACGTTAGTACCAGAGCAAGCTAAAATGGGACTGAAGAGGCCACTGAGCCATTAATCTCCAGAAATTAGTCCTAACCTGAATATCACAGAAATAATCCCACCTGATGATTGTTCACTAAGCCCCCAAAAAATTATTTGCTAGTTTCAATAGAAAAATCACCTCCGCAAACTGGCACTAGTACCTATCTTTTCATCTTGGGACAGAAAGAGAACCATTTACAAACAAACTTTGCAAACTCTAGCCAGCAAAGTGCTTTTTACCTTTGTAAGCACTTGGGCTGTGGTGTTACCAAGTCACTGACAGTAATATCATTATCAATAATAAACCACGCATCACATGTGATATACAGAGACATTTTGATGACAAAGTAGTTATTACTCAAGAAAACATTTGTCCCCATGAGACACAAATTCAGCTCTTTTATATCAATAGTTAAAAACAACTCTTGATGTCTCGAAAAGTGGTATGCGGAAATTAGCAATGAATGCTTTATTTCAGGAACTGATCACTAAACGCTTCACCCAGGCACTGCCCGTCAGAAGGGAGCAAACCTGCAATGTGCTGTCTGGGGAACGCAGGCTTCGCTTCGCTTGGGCAACAACACCACTCATGCTCCAACAGAAAAAAAGAGTAAGAACATTTCAGGAACTGGCCCAAACACTGGTGGTTCAGGCTTTTGTTTCTAATTAAAACTTCATAAAAATATATTGATATTGCATTATTAGCAACTTCTTTCATCCCACTATTTCTCAAATGTCAGTTACTTGAAAGAGACAAACTTTACACATTACCAGCTCTTTCAACAAATTAGAAAAACAAATATGAACATGGTATACCATATTCCTATATAATGAAAAATTGATTATAAGCAAAGAATTGCATACTGTGCTAGTGTTGTAAATTACTTCCTCTGTGGCTTTTACAACACTGCCTATGAACGTAATTGAATGCCACTAGTTTATGTTTGCAAATACAATCCCAATGACATTGCACCTGGGAGCGTATACGCACAGTCATCTGTTATGGAGAAGGATCTAAACATATGGCCTGTTGATTGGGGTCTGGCCCCAAAGCTATCACAAAAGCCTCCAGCCAGCTTTCTGCCAGACTAACCCATCACAATAATTCAGCTCTATCAAATAGGAGCTTCCCAACAACGACAGAGAAAGTGTATAGCATTTGAAACAGCCGCTTCAGATCTAAACACTAAACATTTGAGAAAGCAAAGGTCAGAGGCATACCTCTTACCAAGAAAAACTATATTGGATCCAATCCTACTTTTTTATTCATCTTACTAGGCTGGCCTGTTAAGACAGAGGTTTTATTTTCTCCTTCAATTTGCCAGTAAAACCCTTCTAGAGCAAAGTTGTAGCAGCGAGCTTATCTTTTACGTATATGGGTAGCATCTGTAAGTTCAAAGTTAGGCTGATCCTTTAGGCATAGCTGGGCATCGTGCATGGTTCCCATCAGCTGTTGGCAGACAAATCAGTTTTGGACACGTCTTCTGTGCCTCGCAAAGGCAACGCACATGCTATCACTTACACAAGCAAAACGTGCTTCTTTTCTTTATTTCTGAATGTTTTTCGGAATAGGATAGTAATTAAAAAAAAGCAGAAATTAAACTGTAAATTTGTATTTTGAAAATGAGCAAACTTTCAAGGGAACTCAAGTAGGGTAAGACATATGAACTTTAAACAAATACCTTTGTAAAGAATGCTTTTCACTGCTAAACATAGGAGTTTGATATATTTCAAATGAGATACAGCTTTTGACAATCACTAAAGCTTACTGCAGGGTTACAGACTTTAAAAATAAAGGTCTACATGTACATTTTTTGGAAGAAACAGCAATCAGACTAAGAGCTGCGCACCTGTTGGCAATGCCAGAATCTATAAATTAGGGCAGTATCTGTTGGTGTCTGTTATTACATTTGAATTTGAAACACCTACTCAAAGTAAATTGCAGAATTTGGGCTGCTTCCTTTGTCCTATCTTCCAGTAAAAGCTGGTGTAGTTTGATCCTGAAATGCTTTTAAATTGATAACTGTAAGTGAATGCGTGCAATGGCCATGCTTATGCAATTTTACTTTGTATAAAATAAAATAGTCAAAACTTGGTACTATAAGTGATAGCCTGCTGTTAGAACATATTGAAAAGAGAAAGACGTTCTTTCTAATGAATCCGTAAAGTGAAATGTTCTGGAGGACAAAAATATTCAAGTTACTAGCTGACCTTTAGAGTCATATAGGAGAGGATGTGCATAATGCATTATTCTGTCGGATATGCATTACTTATTATAAAATAATAGAGGCTTCAGTACTTTACATGTGACCATTAGAAAGATCAGAACATAACCCAGCCTTCGTAATATAATTGAGTGCTGCAAAAATATCTCTAATGATTAATATACCAGACATTATGTAATGCTCCTACAAGGTAATTTTGTCCTGACACAGAATAATGATTGTTACAGTACTTCTGCAGCTTAAGACACATTAGGCCTCCGGGCTTCCGTGGCCGGTCGTAAAGCTGAACATAGGTGTAGAAATTCCTTGTTAACATCAGAGTATCTCTGACACGTGTTTACGTTAAGCCAACAAAAATTTTAAATACTTGTCTACACATAACTGCACAATTCTCCCTTCAGTGTGCAAGAGGAAGAGCCTTCAAAGCTAAATACAAACACCCTCATTCACATAGCGCCGCTCACACAGAGCCGAGGCCCTGGCCTGGCACCAGTGGGGAAACAGGCACAGGATTTTTTCCCCCTCTTATTATGTCCCTGGGAGAATCCAGGGATTTACAGCATCTGTAAGTCTACTTCAATTTAGGCAGGGGCAGCTTACTGGTAGAGACGAGCTATGAGGGACTACACACCGCCCTGTTCGGGCTGTCTAGGTCACCACTTCAGGTCACAGGGGAGCTGGGGCACGGTCCCCCACCTCCCCCATTCCCTCCTCCCCCGAGCAGCCCACGCACGGCACCACTCTCAGCTGTTTGGCTCCCGCCACGGATCTTACTCTGTCCACAGCAGAAGGGCAGGAAGGAACAAAGAAAACAAAGAGCTAATGTAAAATAACTGTGGGTAGAAAGATGCAGAGATGTCTTCTTTTTTTGTTACGACAATCTGAGAAGTAACACTAAAAACTGATGTCCAAATCTGTCACCCAGCTGCATTTTTTTTGTTGTTTGTTTTGACATAAGTGAATTCTTGCAGTTCATATGAGAACAGCTATTAGTGAATACCAGTTTGACACTTTTTCCATGGTTTGAGCATCTTTTTCTGGGGTGCTGGATTGGGCTATCACTTGTTTGCAATTTGCATGGTAAGCATTTGCAGGGCACACAGAGCAATCTGCTATAAATGCCTGGAAAGAATGGCAATGTTTATGAAGAGAACTCTGTGAAACAATTCAGAACAACCAAAACCACTATTATCGCAATAAAATTTGAGCTGATATTCCTTCAAAACAAGATTAGGGATCATTTCAAGTCACAAAATAGAATGTTTTTAAATAAAAATGTTTTATAATAAGCATCCAAAATTGGAAGAACAACTGAAACTGGGGAATTTTTTTGCACCCATATACCATAAGTATGATAATTAATGTTGTATTATCTGACAGCATTTTGATTCCAGTAAGAAAAAGGTTGTTAAGACTTCAGAAATCACGTGTATAACATCTACTCCTCCATTTCCAGACATAAAATCTGAAAGAAATGGCAGCCATTATTTGTGCAAACATGGGAGCTTCAAGAAACCAAGGCAAATTTTGTTACTAAAGCATACGGCAACACAAGACAGAGAGAAAAGTAGCACCATGAGAAAGGAGTTGAGAACAGATACCCTCAGACAGCTCTGAGAAATGGAAAACTCCTGAAAACAGAAGAGACAACTAGGAACCAAGACACTATTTCCAATAATAACTAAGAGATTTAAATATAACAAATGTTACAAATTTAAATTAAATTGCCCAACTAACCCCTTCATTCCTAAAGCCATATATTTTTTCAGCAGAACACAAAACAAATGTGTCTTTTCACACCTTGATTCACAATGGAAATGGTAAAGCTGATGTAAGCTAAGCTGTCTTTCTCTAGAAACCCATAGTTGAAGGGAATTGTTTAGGCAAAGGTCCGATTTTCATATTAGCTTGGAGGCATGAACATCAGATAATAAGATGTAAAGACCGAAAGGACAATGTGTTTCTTAAGACCACACAAACATCGTTAATAGGAGATACATTTAATAAGTGCTGCTGCTTCTTTCTGTGAATCAAAGGACTGCAAAAGTTGCTATGGTAGAAATCAGAAACTTAACAACACGTTGTTAATATAAGAAAACATCAGAAACAAAATGCTTTCTAGACATTTTTATTTTGGAAAAATTTTACAAAATGCTTTGACCAGTGATTTTTATTTTTATTTTGAAAATCAGTGGAGCGGAAGAAATCCTTCAAAAAGAATGAGCAACCAGTGTTTTTTAATATAAAACCTCTGTGCTCAGCCATCAGGGACATACATTATTTCCAATGATCAGCCCAAGTACTCAGAAGCAGAAAGAAAGTCATCTTCCTTACCATGGCACTTCATGGCTGTTTCAGCAGCACTTTGTAGATGATATTCCAGTAGTTGGATTAGACCTATAGTCCTAGAAACATTGTCTCTTGGGTATGTTCAGGGAATAGCATTTACAGATTGTGAAACAAAGAGAAAAAATTTATACCTAAAAGCAAAAAAAAAATTAGAAAAAGTAAAATTATTATTTTATTTCTTTTTCTGGAACAAGTTAAAAACATACTGAAATATTGCAGTTTGGGGACAAAGTGGTCAAATAGCTTAGCGGCAGTTGACATATTACAGTTTCACTGACTGTGTTAACATTGTTCTACAAAATGAACTCACTCCTCAGCTTTTTATGGAAGGAGCCTCGGATTAGCACTTTAACCAGCTCTAATGGTGATGCTTTATATTGAAATTGTAAAAGTGCCAGTCCAAGAAAAATAAAAAGACACTGAATAAACTTCACTTATTTTCTTCCTGGCTGACGGGAAAGCGTGCTTAAATTTTAGCGTAGGAAATTCCACTTAGGGAACTTTCAGACATCACCTCTCTTTCCTGTTTTTCACTTGAAGATTTTATTCATTTTTCCCCTTTTCTTGGCTTTACAATGTGGATGGAGTCTTTCAACTCCATCTCTTCATAGGATTGAATCACCCAAAGAGGCAGCAACACAGTTATAGACAGAACGGCAAAGGAAGATGTACAGTATGTGATTCAACAAGGATAAAAAAGTGAAGATAAATACAATGAGGAGACCTATGTTTTTACAGAAGCCACCTGTTGGAAGCAGAAATAGCTTGGGGATATTTTGCATAAGTCTACTTTTATGTGCTTCTAATATGGACATTGATGGATTATATCACATTTGGCCTTTTCTTCATTATCTACATTTCACAATGTCATGGTTAGTCATTTTTGTTGAGATTTATAAATAAAAGAAAGATTAGAAGCTTGCAAAATTTCACGTACTAGTAAATTAAACTTTAAAGGTGCATTTTAAAGTACTGTTTTCTTGCATAACTAATACAGAAGATGCTATTAGCATTTGCTTTTCAAGCCTGCAGTTGTTACCACATAAACAGCAGCTATAGTGTACTCCCTTCTTTCATTAGCTTATACATATCACTCTCCCTGTGAAAAAGCTGGTGCACCTCTGCTTCTTAAAGTAAATATTTTATGGCATCAGAGTTCTAAATTCAACTCCAGTATTGATTACAAGGTGTATTACTTTTGAGTTCTGTATGCATAGAACAAAAACAAAGATCTCACTGTTAAAGTATCACAGAAAGTTTAAAACCAAAAGATACGTCCTATCATGGTGACAAGGCTGCACACACTGGAATACACTGTAACAGGCATCAGTTCGCTAGGAATTTTACTGTGCAACATTTACTGATTAATCCATTTGGATATACCTGTTGTCTTTAGCTTACACTTTGCCAAAACCAAATCACAATGGAAATGTTTGGAAACTGTAAAATGATATATTTACATATGCATTTATGTCTAAAGTAGGAGAATTTTGCAAATAAATCACGGAAGTAAATCTTGGACTACAGTTATCATTGCCGTCCCAGTGCTAAAACCACTGTAGCCACTTAACAGAAGAGAGCATAACCGTGATTTTCTTTTCAGTCCTAACAACTGACAGGGCTGACTGTTTTATTTTATGCTGTCAGTGTGCACTTTCCTAGACAGCAATGCTAAAGAATATACAGACAGCGGGAAAAGGAACCACAAGACTAGGTCATGCTTATAGGGTGAGATACTAGGTCTTGAAAAGCAGGGGCCCAGAGAAGGGGCTTTGGGGTGATGGCAAATAACCAACAGAATGCGAAAATGCTTTAGCATGGCAAATGCAATCCTTAGATGCACAACCAGATGAATACAGAAGCTCCCAAACATCACTGAGTCATGTATCACCCTCTAATAAAGCCACTATTTGTGTTATCACACGTTTGTTTCTCATTTGGGATACACACTTCAGATCTTACACAGTTTCAATGAAGTGTTTCTCGACTTCATAGTCAAATATGTGCCAGGGAGGTTTAACATAACTAGGGTTTGCCAAAACCCAAGATCTCTGCTTCTATTAAAAAAAAAAAA
>VYZM01023473.1:140447-152657 GCA_013398915.1 Dromas ardeola
GGGGGGGGGAAAGATAAAAACATTCCTCTGATACTGCAACACCTTCCTCTTCTCTGTTCCTCCAAAAGGAACATGCAGTTCTTTTTCATACAAAAGTAGTAGCTGGAGCTTTATACAAATTAAATGCTCAGGAGTGAAATCTATCTTCTATTCTCGATCAAGACATGGGTCAAGCAAATTTCTGACCAACAGGAAATAATAACTACAACCATATTTTCACTTTCCTCAGTTCCTGCTAGGATCAAAGTCAAGGCTGTCAATCTTCATTTATGTTTAGATATTTAAAATATTTTCGGTATCATTCTGGATTTTTTAATCAGTTTGCACTGAGCAATATCTGACGCTGTCCCACGGTACTAAACTGTGGCAGTATTTTTTCCCATCAGATACTAGTACAGCAATCCCCTTCATGCCTAATTCTTTGACAGCAATTCAGTTTTAGATGGCTTATAATAGGCTCTGCCTGAATTCTGCCAGGATTGAATTGTTATTGATTGGTACGAGGCAATGGTGTAGAAGGGTGCATTTCCACAGCTTGTATTTGGATGGGTCAGATCTTTTGACAGCTGATTTTGTTAGAAAACCAGGGGTCATTGTGGGCACTGATTATTACACACCCTTGCATTTTTTCCATCACTGCAAGCTCAGCTTCTTACTCTACAAAAGACACAAGTAATTTTCTTTCTAAGGTCTATATAGAGATACTTTCACATAAGACATTATAATCGGTCTTTCTTTGTACATAACTTTGCTTCATATTACTCTGAAACAGTACATTAGGTGCACAAAAATGAAACGTCTACTGTTTTAATTTTTGATTATATTACCCTGCCTGGGCCAAACCCAGCCATCAGTGAAACCAATTGAACTATCCCACAGGAGTAAGAGTGAGCCCGACAATGCTCTTTGAATGCTGCTTTCCCACAGAAGCTTCCATGTGTCAAAAAGGTCAGGTCAAAAACTCCAAAAAAACCCAATCTTACTCTGCAGGCAGCAACTTATTGTATTTTTTGGCTACTTTTCGTCATCAGTATCAGAATTGTTCTCATTTGTTTGAGGGACATATGGCTCTCACTAATCAAAGTAATGCCCAAAAACCTCCACGGATTGCACAATCTTAGGTTTTTCCAAAAAAAAAGAGGGGGATAGGGAGGAAGAACAAAAGGGAAAAAAAGCCCAAATCTCCCTCTATTTCTCTAAAAGAATACTGTGTTCTATTTGAATCACAGCTGTCACAGACAAGTTTTAACATCACTGAGCTTCAATTCTGCTGTTGTCAGTCTTGTTGATGTAGAAAACACTAGCAATTATCAAACACAGTCTGAGTATGTCAGCCGGGAGTTTTAATCAATCCACTGCAAGAGAGTTTAGGAAGGAGAAACAGGTTGCAGGCAACGGATGCTGAGTGCCAGTTTCCTACTCTGCACAGCCTACCAGCCTAGTGAAGCTTCCTTATAAGCATATTTCTCCCTACCACTGCAAGTTCAGCTTCTCACTCTACAGAAGATGTACTTCTCTGCACTGCTGTGTAAGTCAAACCCATCCAGGTTCCATTTCTACACTTATAAAAGCCAAAATACACCAAGTCAACAAAAATTTATGTATTTGACTTCAGAAGATGAAAAGATGCAATTAGTAACATTACACTTGTTTTATTACTGTTGCTTTGATTTAAATTGTTAGTGGTTTAAACATCTTAATTTCAGAGTGAATTATATAATTGTTTTTGTTGCCTGTTTATTGATTTTTTGTATAATTAGGATGCAGTAATTTACTTTATATCTCTTTAGTTTAATTGAGTTAATAATGTCTGCTGAGAAGCGTGATGTCAAACTCCCAGCTACTTGGCTGGAAAGCTGGGGGAAGAGCTTTCACCGGACATAAGAATTTCAAAGGCCAAGTCTTCCTCCAGAGCTGTAACTGCAGAAGTTAGCTTTCTGCTGAAATGACACAGCTGCTTCCACATTTTTGCGCTTCTGTTATTTCTCTTGTGATAGACCATATTAAAAAATCTTCCTTGACTTGCCATGGTTCTCCCTGATGATATTGTTATCACAAAACACTATCTACTGTATCAATAACAGCAAATAGGAGCAAGGACAGTCTATATTGAGAAAGAAAACCTTAGCTTTCTGTTAGCATCTAATAACTGAAATTGCCTCCCTTGAATTCTATCAATACAGCCAGTATAGCACACCCATCTCCACTGGGGAGACGCATTTTATCAACCTTTCAACTTTTCATGACCCAGCCGATCAGGAAAAGACCCCATCTTCACTTGGACCATGTCAGGGAGGACAGGCTTTCCTGGGGGCTGGATCCCACAGTAATGGAGAGCGTCTTTGGCACTAGGCTGCAGACGAGGAGCACACACTTGCCAGCTGCTGCATGGCATGGCAGTCTCCCCCCAAACTGAAATCCCATTTGGTACATAAAACTGGTCAAGAGATCACATGGAGGCAACTCCACCTCTGGGTCACACAGCATCTCACACACAATGAATAGGCTTTGACTGCTCTGGTGTCATCAGCATAAAGTTCTTACGGAAAATAAAATAAATGCCATACATTGTGATAAACTACCTTAATGACAGTAAAACAGCATCTACTTTAGGGGTTGTGCCACAAAAAATTCAGCTTAAAAATAGCCACCGTGAGTACAGTAACTATACTCACTGGACAGACTAAAAGCCTAAATCTCGACTTCCTCTAGAGGTTAAATCCCATAAATAAAGATTACTGTTAATAATCCATAAAACTGGTGGAGCTGCTCACCAGTAACCAAAAGAACTTATTTAAAAAAGCCACATCTGTTAATAGACACGTATCTAATATTGTCTCCCAAATGCTCAGTGCATGTGTAACACTTCCCATCTCCAAACCGTGGATAAATATTAACTGACTGATCTTTATATATCACAGAGAGGGAAAGGTATGCAACTGACATTTTCCAGCTGGAATAATGGAGATGTTAAAAATAGGAAAACAAGGAAGAAAAATGCAGTAACAACTAGCGTAGCCATGGAGGACTCTTCATAAAACTGCCTGTGACAAAAAAAGTAAGCAGCACATGGTAAAAATGCAATATTACAATCTTAGCTGGGAAACATAGCACTAAAAATGTTAATGTATGGATGGACCAATTCGATGAATGAAAAGTCAGAAAAAAATGAAGCTACATGAGGTGAAGAAAAAAGTTCAGTATAATTTCAAGACGGAACCACTCTCACAGCACCTCAGACATCAGTCATCGGATAACCCAACCATCCTGCATCTACAGCCCACAATACGCTCTGCTGACTCTGAATTGCCAGCGTGGCTGATGCAGGCACCCTATGTCCAGCGCTGCCTGCATTCAGAGCAGTTGCAGGCAACGCTGTATGGCTACTAGTAAGAATTCATAAGTAGCCAGTAAGTGTAGTTAAGGTGGTTCTTTTAGAAAGTGACTGGTATTAGCACTTTCTGCCCCCGAAACACTGGCAAGGTTCAGTACTAGCAACTGTCCAAGTAGAAACAGGACTCATAGGAAATGGGGAAAAAAGAGGAAAAATGGCCTATAATAACCTGCAAATGAGGGTACTGAGAACAGAATAGCCTTAGCCTAGACCAATCTATTGTATAAAGGGCCAAGCACAGTTTTATCCCTGAAGGAGCCTTGGCTTTTGAAACTCAAGATGCCCACACTATGAGGCTGAGATTTACCCATTAAATGCAAGTGAATACTTAAGTCCTGTATTATGGCTCACTGCAATATTCATTTTGAAAGTATCTGTACAATTTAACCTTCCAGTGCCACAGCCAGCAGCAAGACTTCCTAAATTAGCAAAAGTAATAAACAAGAGCCTCATTAAATCTTCCTCTTCCCTGGTTTTTTTATCCCTCTAATGAGGCTCTCTGTCCTGTAACTCCTCTCATTTCCCTAATTCTCTCTTCATCACCGATTTCTTTATCCTTTGATACGACGCAGTCTCCTGTCATAAGTAATGATAGAGCTACATTTTCTAGAGGGCAGAGTATGAAAAGGACAGAAAGGCATGTTGTTCTTAAAACTGTGGCCCAGCAAGGCAGATGGCTCATTAATGTACCAGTCTTGCCCTCTCAGCAAGGAAAAAACACACACTTACTTACACAGAGGGGTCAGCCTGCGAGGCACACTCCCTCTGCTAGCTCGAGTCTGGCTGCTTCTGTTCAAGCTGTCTGCTGTACTATTTAGGTTCACCCTTATGCAGCAAAGAAGTGAAAGATTTTTTTAAAAGATGTCGGGACAGGTCTTGATGCACTCCACACAGCTTTGAGTCTGGCAAAATCTAAAACTCTTGAGAGCCCCTTGAGATCAGCAAAAAAAACCCCTTTGGTATCATGTTTCTTTGCAGACATCATTAACTCAATTAAACAAAAGAGAAATAAAGTAATTTACTGCTTGCTAATTACACCAAAAAAATTGCTTAACACAAGCAGGCAACAACAAAAAGCTAATATAATTCACTCTGAAATTAAGATTTTTTTTTAAACACCCTCGGCTTCTATCAAAGCCAGCAACAAAATAAGTGTATTCTTACTAATTATAGCAGTTCATCTCCTAAAGTCAAATACATACAACTGTGATGACCTTATATATTTTGACAAATGAAACTTGAAAGAACAAACACAGCTCATCAGATCAGTTTCCCCAACAAGGAAACAAGGTCAAGGCTATAGGCATACAGTTTTCCCTGCTTTTCTATCTTTAAAGAAGGTGTCAAAAGCACACTGACAAAGTCTGACAACCACAGATGATCCCAGGAAAGGCTTTGCCACTTTATCTTTCTTCTTATTGTCATTTGAAGAATGGAAATAACATTCTGTTATGCCGCGCACTGCCCCACCAGGACTCCATCGACTATATGCTAATGGAAATGCATTGCTTGCTCCATTGCTGCCCCAGGGCACTCCTTCCGCAGTACCTTGGAAGCAGGTGAACTACTTCCATACTCTAATACCACCATCTTTTTACACTGGATTGTTTTCCTTAAATAAATCTCTCTTACCTCTGTACTGCAGAGTAGGCACTCCAAACCTACTTCAGCAATGGTAAGGACATAATGGCAAATTGATCTACCCCTGAAAAGCTAAGGAGTGCATTATGAGGAATGCACAGGGAATTCATGGAGGAGAAAATATCAAAGACTTCTCCCATTTGAAGTTAACTCCTCAATCGCAAAATTGCCATTGGCACCCCAGCATCCCCAGACTCTCACGACTGTGATGGATTAGCGCCCTGTTTACTACCCCAGACACTGTGTTAATTGGTATCACGCATCCTGGTTCACAATACCATTTAACACCAATGTTTTTCCAGATTTTTTGTATTTTTTCATACATCCTATTTTTCACAAACTCAACTTGTAATGCATTTCATCCAACAACATTCATATTTGTTATGCGGTCTTCAGCAATTATGACAGTTCAATAAATGAAGCTTTACAAATGTCTCAGAAATTAAGAGATGCTTTCTGAGAGATCTCTGAGATTCTGAGGCCTTTAGAAGCAGCAAGAATCATTCTAGTTTCTAATGAGAAATTCTTCTGAAGCTCCAATAAGAAAGCAAAAGAAGGTACCACGGCATAAGGCCTGTGTTTCTTAGATGTGTTTCCACAGATCCCTTATTTGTGGATCCAATCTCAGGGGGCAACGCTCCAGATCTCCTGAGATTCACAGAAACTGTGAAGGTTTCCAGCATTTTGCAGGAAAAAGCTGTTTGGTTTTTTTTTGTTTTAAAATCAGCTCAGCTTACTAATAAAACCACTCCTGTCTAATTTGCTACTGCAGATCAGGATCCAGACATGTTGGTAGGACAGTGGGAGGGGGTCAAAAAGAGAAAAATGGAAGTGAGCATGCCTTCCTCTAAGGTCACGTGGATCCTGCGGCGGGTGGATCCCTGCTGAGACCCCCCTTCCTAATTGATTGTCTTGCTCAGCAGGAACCTGCAGGCTCTCCAGGAGCTAAAGGAATGGGAGCTGCACTTTTTAGCAGTAATAAGTGTCGTTAACAAGGCAACTCTGCCAAGAGGGTTGAAGGCATCTGTTATTTTGTAAAATACTTAGATGGATGATATATGCACTGTACCTGTTTAAGCGTGTGCACTGATTCTTACGGATGTAATGTATCAAAGCAGCAAAATTACTGCCCAATAAGCCCAGGCAGGACTCTTGAGCACCAAGAAAACTGATCCGATTTTACTCTGAGTTAAGGATAGTTGACTTCTTGTCTATTAGTGTAGCTTTTGATGTTATAGTGTAATTAAATTTGAACCCAATGTGCCCAACTTCTGCAACAAATGATATATATTTCTCTTTCTTCTCTTTGTGTTGAAAATATATCCTGGCTGACTGGAATCACTGTGGCAAGCTGTAAATGATGTATGAAATGAAAAATCCCTGCTCACTGCAAAGAGAGAATATAGACAGGGCTCAGCAATTGCTGCTGGGCTATGCTATTTGCTGAAATATTCAGCTCAAATGCAATCACACAAGCTTGCCAGTGCTGACACTGGGCAGCAAGTTGCATATATCATTTTTCAATCTTATTCAGGACCAAATGACTAAGTGATAGCCGGCATGATAATTTCAGAAAAAAAATTACAAAGATCCTAAACCAACTTCAGTTGTTAGGGGGTTTTTTATTTACTCAAATGACTAACGTTCAACTGCCTCTGTCCCACTAATGCTCTGAACTTCAGAAATTCACAAAGTGACACCAGGAAGGGCTGGACAGCTGGAAAAACTATTAAACAACAAATGGTTTGACCACTTTGGAACTATTTGTAGACACTATTTAATATATACTGAACCTGTGCCATGTTTATTAGGGTGCACTGCAATCATGAGGGTTCTTTGAACACCTTTGACCAAAGTCAGAGACAAAGACTCTCTCCATCCAATGGTATAGAGATACAGAAATACATCTGTATCTCAGCACAAGTAAAAAACAATTTGCATTCCTGCACAGGACTGTTGGTACATCAGAGATATTTGAGTTAACCGTTGGGGCTGAGGCTATGATTTAACAATATGCAGACTTCTGCAGATTATGGAGTTCCCGCTAACCCCACACCTCCCATTTGTTGTCATCCCACAGCTCACAGTTTCCTTCATTTTACCAAGGCAACTGAAACACAGCCATGCTGTGAACTGAATCAGGAAACTGACCTGACTTTAACAAACCGTCTAAAAAAAGAAAAGAAGGGAAAGGAGTATTTTTGGTAAGCCAGGCAAGTTCTCCCTAAACAGAGGGAAGGACAAGATGAAACGTGAGGCCCTGCACAAGATTAATTTAGGGCAAGGCTGGGGCCCTTTCTGTCATTAGAAGCATCCAGGGTCAGTACACAAACACCACAAACAACTGTTTGGAAGAGCTGTCAATTACAAACCTAAGAGCTGGGAAGGGGAAGGGAAAGGCACGGCAGCTGAAAAGAGGGGTGACTGTGTTGGCAGTAAATCTGTGACTCCTGTCTCCTGTGATGATTGTAAGCCTGACTGACAAAATGCAGATCATGTAGCACCTATGGGGTTCTCTTTAAAGATTTTTATTCTTGAAGCCCTTCAAAGATCACACAACAAGTTGAAATTCGAGGTTTCTTTCTGCCTCTGTGTTCTTCCCTTCCTCTCTTCCATTGAGCTGGCTGAAAAGGTTAGAAACTTGTCTCACCTCCCCTGAAGGCAACCAGCAAAAGGGAACCTCAAAAAAGGCTTTAAATTCAGTATATTTTAAAATGTATTAACTGTTAAACTTTGGTTTTGTTCAGACATTTTTTACATACACATTTTCATGCATTATGGAAGTTTGGAAGTCTAGCTTTACATACTTAATGTTTAACCTTCCAGGCATATTTTTGACTTCTTACCCCGTCTAAGTGGGTGTTAATTCAAACTAGTCAAGAGGGCATGAACTTGAACACAAGATCTCTTTTCCAATGTTATTTTCTCCAGACCTTTCAAAGATAAGGTTAGATATATGTGTCTGATCCAAATGTGGTGCAAGTAGTTAATGGCCCTCAAAGCACTAGTATAGCACCTTGAGGCCAGAGTTGATGAACTGAAGGAGCAGGGAAATATGAATGTCTCTACAGAAACAGCAAAGCAGTCCTACATCAGAGCTGGCTGCCCGTATACCATGCAGCAGGGAACACAGTGCATACACAGGGAGTTGGGGGGAAGGTCACTATTTTAAACGTATAGAATATAACAGAGAGAGAGAAGACTACAGTCTAAAATCTACTTAAATCGATTATACCCATATGGATATAAGCCCGAATGACAGAAAACAAAGATGTTAGAAAAATTGTTGTGTTACTCATCTCTTGATCAGGGCATGAACTCTTACTGTACAAGGTGTTTTATCTAAGATTTTTTTCCTCATGTGTTTAAACAGTGACTGGTACAATGACAGCATGGTCTGCAAATAAAGCTGTTGTGCATTACTGTAGACTGAATATTTTTCCTACACATTATTTATTCTGAGCATTCTTCTAGCATCTACAATCCCCAGTCATGGGGCAGGACCCCACTGAGAAAACCAAGTCTAATAAAAGAGCAGTAACAGGCAACTTCAGCCCTTTGTATACCAATTAGATCGCTTAATACTGTTACAGCCTGAAGATGAGGAGAACTCCATCTGTGCACGGCTTTCTGTATTTTTGTGTGACCAGGTGCTTAAGGCCTGAACCGTCATTTGCTGCTTTCCTGCAGCAGGGAGGACAGCTGAGAGCTCCCACTGTGACTTCAGCGTAGCTTTTCAGGGAGATCTAAAAACCAGGATGCAATCCCTGTGGCTACCAAATTTGGACGAATCCAAATGAATGTTCTGAGAGGCTAGGAAAGTTTAGAAGGAGGGGTTTTGAACTGACTGCTGTGGGGACATTACTGTCTTTATTCTTGGCCAGCAAAAAGAGCAAAAAAAATAGTTGATACAGAAAGATGGATCCAAAGAAAACTAAGATCAAATTTGAATATTGAAAGCAAAAGATATAAAATAAAATAAAATAAAATAAAATAAAATAAAATAAAATAAAATAAAATAAAATAAAATAAAATAAAACAAAACAAGTAGTTCTAAGAATCCACAAAACTGGAAGGGTGATGCATTAAAACAATAGAAAATAAAACACACCAGAAAGGGACAGAAGCTAAGTTCAGAACAACTGAATTACTTTTGGCAGGAGACACTGCAATGAGGCAATAACTGGTCCAACTACCTCTCTCTGGAGTAACTGAAGCAGGGTTCACCTAATATGTGAATATCAAAGAGGTATATCTGGGGTTGTGAGCTGTCTCCTTTTCTTCTCCTGCAAGAGCAGGCATTTGGCAACGCAAACCCTTGTGGTGCTCTGTAGCACCTTGACAGGAAAGATACCCTGGTGTCCTGATGAACCATTTTGGATTTCCTCCCTCTCTGGAGACGAGAGTACTCCGAGTTTGGAACTTACACTTTGATTAAACTTATCAAAAAATAAGATAGTATTTGTTGTAAAACAAAGAAGAAATTTATTACCTAGTCTCAGGATCAGACTGTTAGCTATAGCACCTGATACAAAAGGTCACAAGTAAAACCCAATTTTACTCTAATCTTGCTTCAATTAAAGTTTTCTATTTACCAGTGGAATACTTTTCTAATTGCTTACTCTCGTTACATGGGATTTCAAGATGTATTTGACACACTGGAGACAAAGGTTAAGGTTAACAAATATAACCTGTCTCCTGAATGCCACTGCCAGTGATAAGTAATTTTATCTTACCTGACTCAAGAGTATGTTCATTTTGAATTCTAGTCTGAGATGCAAATATAAATGTTCTTGCTGTCTCTGCTGACTGGTTGTTTTGGGTATCATCTCCACCCTGCTATGCCTATCAGTCAAAAGATATATGGGCTCTCAAAAGCTGTTAGTGGCTTCTTCCTGATCATTTTCGGGTGTAAAAGAGTTATTCCCTCTTTATAGCTGCCAACTGGCTGTTTGTCCTCAGTCTGATCTGTTCGTTAGGTATAGGTTAACGATTCATTCATGTCAAATATCATGAGATTGGTGATACTTTCTGTTTTGTTCATGACTTATTTCACTAGCTTTCTGTACTGGTATACATGACATTCATAACAGTTATTTCTGGAGTGCAGGGCCAATGCATTCTGCAACAAGTCCCACAGTTCTGGTCCTCAAGCTCCTCACATGTTTCCTACCTACAGGACTTGGGATGGTGCATGTCTGCTTCAGATATGTAATCAGGAGCCAGACAGCTAAGGTTCTGCATCTGTGAATGAGAACATCCTCTCAGATATAGCCATATCCATAGATTGGGGTTGGATACAGGAGGAAATACATATTAAGTGCAATATCACACAAAGACAAGCTAATCTTCATGCAGATATCCTAAGGGAACTTCAGAATGAAATGGCTGAGCTGAATACAAAAAAAGTTATCAACCTAAAATTATCTACTACTGCAGGGGACATGGGGGCATTGTTAATTTGTATTTATCCTTCAGAAAGGTATTTGGGTGATTCTGAAAGCCAGGCACTAGTAAGATTTTTTTTAAAAAAAGTTCTGAAACAACTGCAACAAGAATAAATTACACGTTAGGGATGAACAAGCACAGCTCCTACAAAGGAAGATGTGTCACTGTCATCTATTTAGCACTTTGGGGATTGTAAACAAAACTGAATGAGGAAGAAACAGCAAATATTTATATGGGCTTCTAAAGCTTTTGACAAAAGAAACTAGATCTTGAAGTCAAACAATGTCATAGATTAGATACTGACTTGAAGACAGGAAAGTATAAATAAAGGAACAATTTTCAATCTGATGACCAGATGAGATTGAAACCTACTCGTTATTCTGTTTGTGGTTTTCTTAATTTATCTTGTAAAGTCTTCAAGTTCGGAATATTCTTCTAAAGCACCCAACTAACAAGACCTCCCTCTTGACTGGAATTTCCATACGCTCACATGAGTGAAATTTAGAAAATTAACTTTAACCTAAGATTTTATAGTTGCTGAATTTTTGTGCTAGCAAGGAGAAATCTCCTCTAGCTCTGAAAGTCACCTTCCTCTTTTTGGAAATGCAGTGATGATACCTCTTAAAAGTAAGGGAGAGATGGAAAGTGTAAGACGTACTGCCAGTCATGAATCCAATGAACGTTAGAAAAGGAGTTTCCAAGTTGATTCTAAGTCCTGAACATTAGGGGGAAGATAAATGCCTAGGTAAGAGCAATGCTAGAGACATCAGAGTTTGTCTGAATTTTTTTTTTGTAGACTATTTTGCTAATCTGATGTTTTTTAAGTTTTTCAGATTGCCCTAGGTGTTTGCTGACACATATATTGGCCAAAGGCTTTGTAAAGAAGAAAGTCATGAAAATTTTTATGAGGAAAGAGCAGAAATAGAAACATTTTCTCCTTGCTGTTGAAAGCATCCCCATTTTAAAATATTAACCAGGAGAATGGAGTGACAAAAAGCCATGTGCCAGTACTATGGCCTCTGATAATATCTTAGGCCATTTATGATAATTGATCACTCTGGTCCCTCAACTTTACCATCTATCAATTCATTTGCATAAATGATAAAAAATTAATCTTCCTAAAAGATTAAAAAAAATCCAGGAAGTCATCCTAAACTCTGTGGTCTTCTGCGTCTCAAGCAGAGCATACAGACAAGACACTCACTGTAAAGAAAGAGCATGGGAAGACAAGAGCTGTAGAGCAACTGCAAAAGGAAATCATAGAATCATAGAATCGTTCAGGTTGGAAAAGACCCTTGGGATCATCAAGTCCAACCATCAACCCCACTCTACAAAGTTCTCCCCTGCACCATATCCCCCAACACCACATCTAAACAACTCTTAAACACATTCGGGGATGGTGACTCCACCACCTCCCTGGGCAGTCTATTCCAGTGTCTGACCACTCTTTCTGTGGAGAATTTTTTCCTAATGTCCAGTCTAAACCTACCCTGTTGCAGCTTGAAGCCATTCCCTCTTGTTCTATCGCTAATTACCTGTGGGAAGAGACCAGCACCAACCTCTCTACAGTGTCCTTTCAAGTAGTTGTAGAGAGTGATGAGGTCTCCCCTCAGCCTCCTCTTCCTCAGACTAAACAGTCCCAGCTCCTTCAATCACTCTTCATAAGATTTATTCTCCATGCCCTTCACCAGCTTCGTTGCCCTCCTCTGCACTCGCTCCAGCACCTC
>VYZM01023474.1:0-57178 GCA_013398915.1 Dromas ardeola
GCTTGCTGTGCGCCCTCCTCACTCCCCTAAGAATCTTGGACTCCACCATTTCACGGTCACTGCAGCCAAGGCTGCCCTTGAGCTTCACATTCCCCACCAGCCCCTCCTGGTTGATGAGAACAAGGTCCAGCATAGAACCTCTCCTTGTCGGCTCTTCTATCACTTGGAGAAGGAAATTATCATTGATGCATTCCAGGAACCTCCTGGGTTGCTTATGCCCTACTGTGTTGTTCCTCCAATAGATTCCAGGGTGGTTGAAGTCCCCCATGAGGACCAGGGCTTGTGAACATGAGGCTGCTTCTATCTGTCTATAGAGGGCCTCATCCGCTCAGTCTTCCTGGTCAGGTGGCCTGTACCAGACCACCACTGTATTGTCAGCTGTTCCTGCTCTCCCTTTAATCCTGACCCATAGGCTCTCAGTCATGCTCTTCATCCATCCCCAGGCAGAGCTCCATGCACTCCACATGGTCATTCACACAGAGGGTGACACCCCTTCCTTGTCTCCCCTGCCTGTGCTTCCTAAAGAGCCTGTATCCTTCCATTCCAACACTCCAGTCATAGGAGCCATCCCACCATGTCTCTGTGATGCCAATAAGATCATAGCCCTGCAGGAGTGCACATGCCTCTAACTCCTCTTGTTTATTCCCCATGCTATGTGTGTTTGCATAGAGGCATTTAAGTTGGGCCCCTGATGAAGCTGACTTACTGGCTGGAGTGGCTGGAATTCCTTTGTGTTGCACTCCAGGTGCTCTCCTGCTGACCTATGATCCTTCTCCAGGCTCTAGGCATCTATTGCGTCTTGTAATTTCTGCTTGTCAGATAGGTTGTCCATCCTCCAGATATCCTCTGCATTTGTTTCTGCTGGAGTTATTCTCTCCAGAGCAGGGGATGACCAGACCTAGACATGCTATTCTGGAGGAGACCTCACCAATGGCCTCTTTAATGACGTTCGGTTTCTTTCGGTTAGAAAGACCTTTCTCGGTTAGAAAAACCTTACCTGATGTGTCCTGAGACTGAAAGGTTTTTCCCATTGAGAAAAAGAATGAAAAGGTCTGAAAGATCCAGTGAGGTGGGCAGAGAGAGTGGACATATCTGTTACTTGGGATGAAAGCAGAGCCTAGAGGTCTCTGTCAGTCCTGGGGCTTTATGTGCTGAACCCTGCCCTAACATGCTCTTAGCACCTTCACCTTCCCCAGAGAAGTTCCTACCTAATTAGAAACCTTTCCTTGGGTAGTGGTGTGAGCATCTCAGTGCCAGGGAGGAAGAAGAGGCAATGCTGACAAACCAGGCGATGGCAGTGCCTTAGATAGTGGTTTCCTCACATCAGACAGATGCTTCTGTCGTTAAGCACAAGAACCATCTAACCACGTAAACTTGCAGTCAGGCATATGTTTATGCATGTTGTTGACATAGAGCCTACATGTCGCTTCAGATGATATTTTGCGAAATGCAAGAGGTAAATAAATGAAACAGATCTCAGAAGAGTAATAGGAGGAAATGGAGAGAAAAAAATTTCTCTCCAGAGAAAAAAAGAAGAAAAGAAAAAACAGAGTCCAAGCACTCTTTAAATGATTTTGCACTTTAAACTCTGATGGGCTATCTGGTCCTAGGTGTCTGGTCCATCATCATCCTCTCCCAAGCCCACAGTGGTGCAGCATGAGTGACAGCTCTCCCCGGGTCCTTTGTTTTCAGGGAGGATGTAAAATTGCCGGAGTACCTATGAGAACTCAGCACTGAATCACGTCACACCTGATGACAAATATGTGTACAGACGGGATGTTCCCTGGTCAGAAAGGCGTCCTCTGCCTAGCAGCTGAATCATATAAACCCTGTTGCAGCTTTCACGCAGGACCCTGATCCCAGGAGAAAATAGGGCCTGCTTGAGGCCACGGGCTGGCAGCGCAATCACTCTGCAGCCTCCATTTGCAGAAGCTTCCTCTGGATCACATAAATCATAGCTTAACACCACAACCACTTCCTTCCTTCCTTCCTTCCTTCCTTCCTTCCTTCCTTCCTTCCTTCCTTCCTTCCTTCCCTCCCTCCCTCCCTCCCTCCCTCTCACAACCCTGCCCAGTGCAGGGTGGTGAGCCCATGGGTCCCTGTCAGAAGGGGTGCGCAAGTGTTGGGCAGGACTGCTGTAGAAAGACCCAAACTCCCCAGTATGTGCTGTGATGGCTGGGCTGGATAGACCCATACAGCAAGCTTACTGCCCATCCACAGACCATTTGGGCTTCGTGCGTGTGGTGAGTCTCACGTGAGGAGCACGTCATCCATCTGTCCACATGCAGCGAAGCTGCTCTGCGTCTGTCTGCAAACACCAGTTAGTCTTCTGGGGTTTCTGGACATCTTACTCTGGATGGAAAAAGAGGGCTTGTCCTACTGAGGTTTTGCCCTTTGGAATATCAGAAATCTTCCCCTTAAAGTTACCTTTGCTTGGTTACAGAAATGAGCATTTCATGAATAAAAATCAGGAAAAAAGTAGGAAATAAATAAGGGTTACTTTTAATACTGTTTTAGAAAGCCCAACAAATATGAAAATGACCTAATCCTTAGATTAAAGCCATATTAGGAAACCGGAGGAATATATAATTGCTCTGCTGTCTGGATTATCTGATGGAGTAACACTCAGAAGTACTGCTTGCCAACTGCATACGTAAACCTGGTTTATCGCATCCCCAACAAAGTAGATTATGTTTTTGTGGTGCCCTTATCCACATGTTCAATCAACAGGACTGCATTACCTTCCTCAGTGACCTTCATATTGCTCTTCAAAATTAAACAGCCAGGCATTAGTCCCCAGCTCCAGCTAAGGTAATTGGCTGCGGTATGAGTGAGGAGACCTGGGGCAGAGCTTCGTGGTGGCATCAAGGTCAACTATCTCAGAAGACAAAGGAAAAGCCCCAGCAGAGGAGACCTTCACCTTGAACCTGCTGTGCGTCACCAGGGAAGCTCAGCCGCTCTGAGGGCTTCGTGCTGAACCGTGGTCCTGCCAAGAGTGGCATCAGGCACCAGAGAGAAAGGGAAACCAAACAGCAGAATTTCCCCAGTGCTGCTCTAATTAAGCAGTTAATTAGGTGTGAGCTGAGATGGATGTGTTGCTGCAGACTGTGGGTTTGAGGTCCTGTTCCTAGTCAGAACAAGGGCAAAGGTACAGATTTAGGCTCAGTTGGAATGAAGCTGGGAAATTATTATTTGATCTAGCAAGATTTTCTCCACTGCTGAAGGACTTCACCAGTTTTACAGGTCATACACACCTGTGTCACAGCAACCTGTCTCCTTGATCTCATTTGGCATTTCAAACGCTGTCAAATCTGAGGGACTTCTGTCTTCCATGTTTTAATCCACCTGCCTTTGGCAGCCTGTGGCTTCTCCAAGGCAGACTTCGGTTCCAGGGGACACCCTCTCAGAGACCTTTCCTGCTTACCTGAGCCCTGAAAAAATGACAAAGGGAAAATATTCTCTATTTTACAATATTTTATCATGCCTTAAAGAAAAGAGGTATATATTTTTAACTGAGTTAAAAATGTTTAATGCTACAGTTTGCAATTATTGATAACTATCTTAAGACAGAAATCCTTAGATATTTTAAAACTCTAACCATATTGTCCCAGCTGTGTTATCCATAGAGAGCATGATACAACTACGTAAAGCTGCTATGATTGCTAAATGTATTCGATTATCTCTGCTAGATTTGCGTGTGTGTCCCCATACTCTCCATTCAGCTCAACATCCACTAAATATTTTAAGCTTAAATGAGTTCATGCATGCATTACAAATAAGCACTTTGGGGAAAAATATGGCTACTTCATCCACCTCAATGTATGGGCATGAATGTATGGCTAATCTGCACAGAGCTGTGAGACATTGTCCCTTTTCCTCTTACCCTCCCCCTTCAGGAAAAAAAAGCCCAAACTTTAGAAAATGGGTCATGCGAATGCAGTGATTTCTATAGGGAGCCCGTGGAACAATGCACGCATTTGCCACATGTAGTGGGCTCCCATTGTCCCGTCTTCCCATACATAATAGAGGCTTTGCCAGTGGGGAGGCTAAATGGAGAACAAATGGATGGACAGTAAAGATGGTGCTGGCAGAAAGTGCAAGAACCTCCTTCTGCTTCTATTTCTTTCAAAGCCTTGCGCATAGTAATTCCCCTCCATTGTGGTATACATAGCGTATATATTCATGATATGCTTGCTAAAGAAATGCTGGCTGTCCTCAGTAGAGAGGCCTGTATAAGTGCCTTTATTCCACTAGCCCCTTGGACTTCAGACAGTATGGCATCCATGAGTGGGGAGCCAAACACCAACTCTTATGTTAATGAAGATTACAGTGAAGAATGGAGGGGATGAAAGCCCGGCTGCTTACCCCCTGACAGCGATTCAGGGGATTTTCCCTTACAACACCGGAGTACTCAACTACAGCTAAGTTTCATCAGAATTTTCTTTACAAACCATTTCAGAGGTTTCACAACCGGGCTGGAAAAATTTACATGGAGATAAACCCTTCATGTCAGGCCTCAAATAAACATAAAGAAAGGGCTGTTATCTTTGACTGAAAGACCCAGAGATGAAACCAGTAAAGCACTGCAAATACACATACAAAAAGCTATATAGTTGGAGTCTGAGCTGGTATACATCCAAAGAGTTGCAGAGAAGTCAGATTAAGTTAATTTACCCCATCTGATAATTTAGATTGTGAAAATTAACAGATCTTTTTTCCAGAATTTATACCAATCTGAAGCAAAAGAATTATTTTCTGTTAAATTCTGTGCGATGACTCAAGAAGCCTGTAGAGAGCTGATCAGTTCCCATTCACTTCCAGAGGACTTTTCCCCCAAGGATTTGAAATGGCAATCAGCAGCAATGGTAGTTCTTCCATCCCTTCCCCCACCAGTTTCCTCCACAAACCACAAGCTGTGAGATTTTAAACACTCCTATTACTACAAGCGGAGAAATAAAAGGTAGTGCTGAACCATCACTCTTCAGACCATTCATCAGTTCTCAGTATATTTTTGGTATGGGAAAATAAAACCCGCCTACATTAATTCTGTTTTCTCCTGAACTTTTGTTTTCATAATGCTTGATAACAAGATCCATTCCAAGCTCTTGTACCAAGAATTCCTTGAAAACTATAAAAGGTATCTTCCCATTGATAAAGCTGGGCGCTGGTGGGAAGATGCAGCATTTTCAACCTGTGTGTCCTCACTGTCCCCACCCTGGGCTAACGGAGATGGAGCATCTTTACTGATGAAGGACGCAGTGGTGGCCCTGCATAGAGCAGGCTTGCAGCCTTTGTGTTTGAAGGCATGGATCTGAAAACTGGTTTCACCACAGAGAAACCAAAGATCACAGAGTGGCTGGGATATCTCTTTCCTCATGCAAGCCGGCCCCTTCGAGGAAGAAGGGAGACTGTGGGGAAGCTGACAGTGCTGCCAACCTGCTACCTACTGTGAGCCTTAAACCTGTCTTAACCAGAGGAAATTAATAGTGAGCACCTCATTTAAATGGCATCTCGTTTGGGACAAAAGCCAGGAAATATAAATGTTGGTTTGCTCTGCTCATCACTCACATGACTGTGTCTTTTGTTTTTCAGTGTGATGAGCAGCAAGGATAGAAAATCAGCCCCAGCTCTGAATTTCCTGGCTTTTGTCAGTTGATGTCACACCCATAACATTATTCAAACGGAGGGTTTTGTGTGTAACTGATAAATGTCGACAAAGCCCTGTCTAATGCCTTTTAGGTTGCTAGGAAACCCAGCTCTGTAGCCACCACAGAGATATCTCCGGCTAGGGGCTTAGATAAGCTCTGACTTGTTTTGATTAGGTGAGCTTTATTGCAGAAAAGACAGCAGCATGCTTGACATCATGAAAATATGACCTGCTACAAAAACTGTGGCCCAAAGAGCATTTATTGCTCACAGTCGCATCCATGGGAGGACACTAAGAATACCTTTCTAGCCCACCAAATCAATTCGCTCCAGAAAAATCCACACCTCCTAATTAAGGTCTCTCATGGTCCCCTAGGACTTGGGGCTGCTGCTGCTAACACCTCTGTGTTAAATAGTACTGTGGTGAAAAGTCATTATTAGCCTGGCTTAATTTCATGTTTCAGGAGAACGGTGGTATTTGTGGTCTAGTGGGCAGAACAGATAACGAAGAATTAGATTACCTGCACTCTTGTCTCAGCTCTGCAATTTAATGATTGTGCTCAGAAGATAGGTCTGAATGAGCTATACCTGTGGCAGATATTTATGAAACCCCGCTAACAGAGGGGCCAAAGTGATGTGAGCTTCTCTGCTGTTGCTTGTGGTGACCTGGGGTCTGCTCAGGGGTGCTGGGTCTCCCTTCAGACCCAGCCTGTCTCTGCCTGCTTATGCTATGCCAATGCCCTGCCCCTGCCTACGACATGCCCAACAGGCATCTGGTGGAAGGGTGGAAATGCCTTGCCCATCTGATAACTCGTTTCCACCCTTCACCTCCTTACCAATAGGAAGTTTTTCCCTTGATCTACCCTACTGCAATCCAAGCACCTTACTTCTTGTCTTGTCCATAGCACATATAATGAACAGGTTACCCCTTCCTCTCTGCAGCGACCTTTCATATATTTGAAAACTGTTACCCTTTCTTCCTCAGTCAACCTTTCTCTAAACAAAACAACCTAAACTCTCTCAGTCCTTCCTCATAAAACATATTTTCCTGAACCTCTTTAACTCCGTGTTGTATTGCCTGTGAAGGCAGGGCAGATATTCTGCAAGCTATAGGCAAAACCAACAACATCGGGTTGAAAGCACCAGTCTGACCACAGGCTTAGTTATGCTGTACCTGTGAGCTATGCAGTTTTTGCCCAGGTTGCTGGCAATAGCTTGGGATCACATAATCTACTCTTTAATCAGGAAGGGATGAGGCAGACATGTCTGATGATGTATAGGGTTGCCAGGAGGCAGTCGTGTCCAGATGGACCAGTTGAAACTACATGACAGAGATCCTGGGTTCATGCCAGGATGTAAGCAGACTCAGGACTTTCAGTTTGGTCTAATTTTACATTTACATATTTACATGTGACAAAGTGCATGTCTCAATGGAATACCCTCGTGTGACAGATGCAAGGCGTACCAGTCAGAAGAGACAACCCAGCTGATTTGGTAATGGAGTTTAAAAAGGCTCTCCCTAAATTCACGCCCAATTACACAAAAAGTTTAATTCACACAGAAAGTGTAATCAGCCTGTAATCATAGCATTGTTAAAGAAATCTCTGCTCATCAATCTATCTCAGGTAAAGCTATTACAGGAGTTAAAATGTGATCCAAAAGGTGAAAACAATCAGGCCCTTTCCAGCTAATTGGGAAAGCAAGTTTCAGAATAACGAGTTCTGCACCGAGAGCTTTGCAGATGAAGTGTTTCAGTTGGCAGAGCTCGGTACAAACAGGTACTTTCCAAACCATTCAGTATATAGGTTAATATTAACATTAGGCATTGCACATTTAACGCAACAGTCTAGGAAGCAATGATCTGGTATGCTTCCCTGCACCCATGATTAAGCCTCAGGTTTGCGTACTGTGTTCAAAGACACCGTTATGTACTGGGACCCTGTTATAGAGCAGACAAAAAGCCTGTTAACACTGTCTTTGCAGCTCACACTTGGAGCAAGCCCTGGTCCCCTGGCTGTCCTGCACAATTTGTCCTGTGTCCCTCAGGAGCACGTGAACCGTGACCACACTGGAGTGCTCTGGGAAGAAACCTGGCGGCATACCAGTCTCCACTGTTGTCTGCAACTGGGGGAGAGCATCCCCACACCTCCCCAGCATCGGGGTCAGAATGCACTTGCCCCATGCACACCAGCATCCTCCTCATAAGGTGACCAAGCCCAGGAAACGAGTGCAGAGGCTGTTGCAAAAACACACTGCCTGCTTCTGCTATGACTGCGTCTGCTGCCATTGCTTCCTCAGCACACGATGTCAGAGTCCCACCACAGAAAACCCCTCGCATTGGGGTGCAGGCAAGGCCAGCTCAAACTAGGGCTACGGATGGCTACACACAGACGCCTGTTAGAGCTGATTTTGGCCAGATGGTGTTTGTGCACTACTGTTGCCCCAATTATGTGCCTGGCTCTTAGCTGCCAGCCAAGCTGTGACATAGCAAGTTGTTTTATGGAAGTGCTCTCGGGGCCTGGATGTCGTTGTTGGCAAACAAGGATGGGAGGCTGCTGGTGGAAAAGGCTGCTCGTGTGTGTGTGTGTGCATATGTGTGAGTGGTAACCAAGGCATGGGGTGAGATGAGTCTCTTTTGTCCTGGCCCCTGAGCTGCCCATGTCTGCTGAAGAAGGTCCAAATCACACAGCGTATCTTTCCTAAGCATAGTTGTACCTAAACATTACTTTTTACTCTTGTGTCTCCAGTAAACATAACTTAGGCGAGACACCTACCAGAGCTAGGGGCAATGCCAGAGGCATGGCCTCATGCTTGGGGCCCCTCCACTTCTCCTGAGCATGGCAATAACGCTGGCAGGGGTGAATAAATGTCCCCAGCGAGTCTGACCTGTCTCAAAGCTTACCAAGGTCGTAGAGCTCTCAAACACAGTGTGATGGTCAAGTCTCAGGTCACTGTGAAGCAGAGAGCTTCATGATAGAGGCATGTATGTCAAGTTGTGCCGGCATTATGGTGGGCTTCACAGCTCTTTCTATGTGCAGCCTTTGTTTTGATGAATCTGAAGTCAAATTACTTACTGCTGCAGGCCAAACCCACAGCACAAACTGGCCTTGGCCAGTTCATGGCATGTGGATAACCTGGAAATCCTGAATATGGAAGTCCTTAATTTCCTTTTGCACCTGAAAAACTTTTAGTTTTTTCAATCACGAGATTCTGCACAAAAACTCGAGTGGTCAAATAATGAGAAGACCGATTTAGAGCTTCCCACATTTGTACTATTCATGCCAACTAGGAGCCTTGTGAGCATAGCTGAGTGACATTTGTGTGCATGAATATAAGCCTATGGGCTCTGGAGAATGCTCTTGGGGGGAGAGAGTGAATGTGCCTAGGTTTGTGCAGGTAGTGTCTGTGGTGTGCAGATCCTTGAGAAGAACCCTCTCAAATGCATCCAAGTTTCTTCACAGAGGTAGTTATTTAACTTACTTCAGATAGGAGATGGGCTGACATGGTTGCATGTAGATGACTAGGAGACGAGGGCCAAGTAGAAAATCTGACTAAAAATGGACTTCATGGTTGTGCCCAGAGTCATGGATTGCGTTCACAAGGTCTGAGAGGAACAAGAACAATTTTTCCAACTGTACTCTGCACAGTAGCAGTTCTGGCAACTGCACGCATGCTCTTACAACTCTACGAATAGGTACACAGAAATACCCTGGATGCGCTTGTCTACCTCATGAAAGAAGAGAGAAACCAATCAGGCATATGACAACCAATTTTTTCAATTGATTAACGACATTTTGTCTGGCTTTGAAGTCCACTGGTTTGCATATCTTGTTATTGGAAAATCGGGACCCTGTACCAACTGGAAGCAGTGGAAATGAGTTACAGATCTGTATATCAACCATATACTGATGGAACTTCAACCCAATTCCTTGTAGGCTGCGGTTCCATGAGCAGGTGAGGTGCCTTAGCAATGCTTGGCATTGCTGCCAAGCAGTGGTCTTGCAACCCGGCCGCCTCCTTACATTTATTTTCCTTTTGCATTCCTGTTCCTGACCATTCACTTCCCCCTCCACCTCATGTGCGAGCTTGGACACTTGTTGGTCTTATCCATGAGCTCATGCAGCTCCGTAAGTCAGGAGAAAGCTATGGATTTTCTTTTTCGTCTCCTCTGGATTAGCAAATGGATGTAGATCACAGGTGCATCCAAGAAGCACCAGAGCTGACACAAGGTAAACAGCAGGCAAGAGCAGCTGGACATGCAAGAAGTTGGGGGACAGCAGGACCTCCCCTTTCAGTGGCAGATGGTTATCCCATCTTGCAGGATTGCATCTCTCTGTTTTGGCCACACACTGAACAGATGTACCGACAAGAAATAGTCTAGGGGATATTAAGCAATTTCCCCTCCAAAAGTCTAGCATCTAACAAAAAGGACCCCTCACAACTCATCCTTTTTATATGAAAGCCCATGGTGAAGACAACAAAATCTTAAACTCAGTGATACAATAGTCTCTGCCATAGTTAAAAGGACCAACGTGAACAATTGACTTTCTTTACTGTTTTTCATATATCATCCTCCAGAATGATGCAAAATCCTTGCATTCACAGAAACATAGAAAATCACGGTTGTCTGTGTACTCCTAGATGCGTTTCCCAGCCTATTGACCAATCACCTCACCTAAAGAGCTTGGATAGCAGAGCGGTCTGTTGTCAAAAAGATCCCAACATTAAGAGGTGATGTACCATGCCCGTTGATTCAGCTCTTCCTTCCCTAACTTGAGTGTTATAAACATGGCTCAATAACAGGCCAGATACCTTCTGGACAGTCTCCACAGGCCTTAAAGACAGTATCTGACACGGAGTAAATGGCTGAAGTTGGACTAGAGTCAGTGAAGAGTTTGCCCAATTTAGAAATGGAGCTCTCCTCAGGGATGCCAGACAGACCTGTTTGAATTTGTGAAAGCATATCTAATTTACACACTTTCAGTGTGCCTGCTATTACTTCTGCCATGAGGCTGAACTTTTTAATGAGATTAATGATCCATGGGTCACAGTGATCAGTGATTGATGAGGTTCTCAGCAAAATCAATTTACTGTTTCTTTCTACCAAAGGTTGCTGCCACTCTACTACGTCCCAAACTGGGTCACAATTAAGACAACGTAGTTTGATCTGGTTTTCCCTGACCAGATGCTTCAATTCAGTGCCTACAGTTTGTTGAATACAGTTTTCCAATAACCCCAAGGGAGCCTAATGGTAGCAGTGCATTAACTCACTGATGCTAATCTGCAGGATTGTGTATCAGGATATGCAAAGGAATTAAATTAGTTGTTGTTTTCAAAGGGTATCATAAGGTGTCCCTTGAGCTTTATGTGCTTTTGGACATGATTTGATGCATTAACATTTAATTTCTGCCAGGTGTGGTTCACCTTCCTCTGAGGTAAAGCGCTTACAGGGTGACACAGATCTTGTGCCTCCCTCCTTGTTCTGCTAATAAGAAATACAAGATCCAGTTTCTCTCTCCTCTTCCTTCCCCCACTGCTTTCCTCCCACAGTGTTTTAAAAATCTGACAGTAATGTGAAAAAAAATTGTTTTAGGGCTCTGTTTTTGCTCAGAGTGAGTGACTCCCAGATCACTTTTGCTGCCTTGATGTGCCAGCACTGTTGGGAGCTGAACAGCAAAACTGGTTTTTTACTGCTGTTCTTCACGTTTTTATTGCCCTGGGACAGCTGCTTTACCTTGACCCAAACATAAGAACAACTAAGAGGAGATTTTTGCCAGAGTCCTGGACTCGTGCTGATCCGGTCACCTGCTGGGATGGGATTTGGGGATATTAGTCAGCCCACTGTGAATATTTGCCCTGTGCAGGCCCTCAAGACAGTTCATAGCTTTGCAGCTCACCATGCTATTTGATTTATGGAGTTCAACGTGACCTGGGACATAAACACTGCCAATATTTAAGATGATAGATTTTAAAGGTCAGTAGGGACCACTGGCCTTCATTATACCAGAAGCCAAATAATTTAATCCAGTAAATCCTGCCTCAAATCCATATCTTGTGGTTGAGCTGGAACATATATTTTCAGAAGCTGCTCCAAACTTAATTTAGAGATTTCATTTTAATGAGGTATCCCACAGAGCTCTCTGTGTCCCTGTAACCCTCCATGTGTGCAGCGCTGTGTGTGACGTGCTCACATCCCCATTCTTACAGTACAGTTTTGCTTAAAACATTGCTGACTTTGGTTAGAGCAGCATTATTTACTGAGGGCTGCCAATGTGTTCTGCCTCACTTAAGTCTCGGTTTTATGATGTAAATTAGACAGATAATACTGTCCGTAAACCATACTGCATGATCAGATGGCAGACTAAGCTTACTGAGATAGAGATTTCCTTTTTAATTAAAACTGCAACACTTCTGTGCGATGGATTAACACTGAAAGGGTCACTGGAGGAAGTGAATTAAAGTAGGATTTGAATGATGAGAAAGTGGCCATTTTTGAGCAATTTAACAGCATAACAACTGTGTCACTTCCCAATGTCTTCCTTGCAGGACTCCTAAGATTATATTATCTTTCATTAACCCTTAAACGTAGCAAAATGTCATCCTCATTTTATTGGTACTAAAACTTGGATGTGGAAAGTTGAGATAATAATGAAATCATATTTGGCTTTTCTTTCATGATCTTCATCTTGACAATGAGACTGTGTTTTTGGAAGCACCTGGTACCCAGTGCTCCCACCAATTTCTGTGGGAGTCAAGGGATCTTCAACAGCTTCAAAAAATCAAGCTCTGGCAGTTCTTTTTGGGTAAATTATGTTTTTCCCTCAGACAACATGTGCACTCGACAGTTAAGATGCCATATGAACGGGGAGCTTTAATTCCCACGATACCCAGCCCTGCTGGCCAGCTTGTCCCAGAAGACTGTCAGTAACCAGTGCTGCCACAGATGTCACACTTGCACTGAAACATCCTGGCATTTCAACGAAAAGCAGCCTAGAATATTTTTTTTTCCCTAAACTCTCCCAAGCTACAAATTCTTGAATCAGACTGATGCGAGCCCACCTTCACATAGGCCTCCAGATGAATTTCTCCCTATTAGACTGTATCTGCTGTTCAGCTGACATCTGTTAACAAAGCCGAGTATAATGGATGGTTAACTTCAAATCTAAAACTTGCACATGAATTCTTTTGCTAAATACTCTGCAATTAGACATAAGCTGAGTAAGGCAGAGACTGCAGTATTGTATCACTAGGAAACATGTAGGGAGAAGAAATCTGAGCCATCCTTGTTCCATTAAAAAAAAAAAAAAAGCAGCTGAGATATTTCCTCAGGTATGTAAGAAATCCTGAATCAGCTCCTCACAAAGAACGAAATTATTGTAATTAAATTTCCACATGCATATTTACAGCGGTAAATTAGAAACGCCTAACAATTCTTAAGCAAATACCAGCTTTCTTCCAGAAAAAAACTGTCTGTTGAAAACAACAAATCCAATGTGGTTACAGACATTACAAAACAGACCAGCTATTTGGTATTCAACCTCAATAAATGATTTGAATAATCAAATATTTCTGTGCTGGCACAAAAGAAAAAAAGAAAAAAAAAGCATAACCCTGCAGATGGGATTATTTGGGGGGGGGGAAATGAACTGAATTAATCACCTACAATTTCCTACGAAAGTGACTTCATCCTGCTCAAGCTTCTATATGAGACAACCTATAGGAAAACCAGAAAGCCTCTAATACTCAGGCTGCAAGCTCCTTGAAAGGGAGCTGAATTTACTTTGAATGCTTCAACAGCACAACAGAATCCTCAGTCTTACAGAGGGCCTCTGGGCAGAGGCAAGCTTAGTTTATAACAATAACAAATAAAATTATGCTTACCCCATCGAGTACCTCAAAGGAAATTAATTTTTAGTTGTATAGAATAACTGTGAATAAAAACCACATTAAGCAGCACAGACCACACTCGAGACTAGTAAAAGCAATGCCAGCTATCCAGACATTTAGGAGCTGGAAAGAGAGCCCTAAACGTGCATATTTTGCCCCCAGCCTTCCTCGTATCCCCTATTACAGAAATCCACGAGATTGCAGATGCGGGCGGGCTGAGGGAGGACCCAAGCCTCCACCTGCGATTACCTACCCCCATCATTTTATGCCAGTAAACTCTGCAATGCAGCAGCGAGTACTCTGCACTTGGCTAAGTGTTTGCTTGTCTCTCGATGTCTGTGCCAGTGAACGTGTACAGGCAGCAGGGAGCTTTAATAAAGCAAACTCCGCAGTAGACTGCAGAGTAGGCTGATTAACAGTTTCGGTGGTACCGGGGAGCGTGGCAAAGCGCTCTGCCTCCCCTCCTCCACCCAGCCTTAAACCTGATAGATCAAAGCTTTGACCAGCATCAGGTGGTTAAAACACAGTTCATTAACTCATGGTGCTTTCTGTCTGCTCGCCGTAGAAAGGCTGCAGGAGCCGCTTACAATGATCACATACTAAATGTGTTTACTGGAGTCCAAAACAGCTTGTCTCCCTCATGCCAAGACCGCCCTTTAAAATGATATTAATTAAGCAAGCAGCTTTAATACAACAGGCAAATGGCATGTAATCAGTGATTATAGCAGCAGGCAAGGACATGATTTCCCAGAGATTCAGTGAGAAGGGGACAAAAGCAAGACCTTGTCTTCCCCGCACGGCTTTTCCCGGGGCTCTGACCTGCCCCGCTCCCCCTCCCTGTTCTCCCAGGTCCCATGGGTGCCCTCCACCTTGCACCAAGGCCTCCAGGGGAACATCTGAGTCGCAGGGGGGGGCAAACAGTTTCCCTTCCCCTTCTGCACCCAACCAGAAGGAGACGTGTTTCCCCAGCCGGGTTTTCAGACGGAGGGAAGGTGAGGTGACACAGCGACAGCAGGGTGTAAAGCCACCCTCACCCCAACTGCGCTCACGGAGCAAAGCTGGGGGCAGCCAGCCGGGTTCCGCGCCAGCCGGGGGGGGACGCTGGCAGCCAGGGGCAGCCCTTGGCACAGAGCAGGGACCGCGGCCCCAGCGCCAGCAAAGCGAGCGATCACAAAGCAGATTCACCCAGCTGTAGGTTGTTTACCAGAACGAGATGGAAACCAAATTAATAAACTGTCCCAACTCCTGTCCCCACACTCCCACTCAGTGTATTTGCTTTTTTTTCCCTTCTGTCTTTGCTCCTGCCCTCCCACATGAAAAAAGCAAAGTTATTTGTTTATCTTCCTCATAGTCCTTTATAATGCCTTATAAAACCATTACCCAGGCTTCTGGGCCAAAACGCCATTTTACAGCTGTAGAAAACACAGCTCAGAGAGGCAGAGTGACTCAGTCGGGGTTTTATAGCCAGCCCGCATCAGAACTGGCTTTCAGTATGCGTTTTCTTCGCCTCCTAAAATGAACCTTCTTCCACCAGCACCAGAACTTTCCGCCAGAGCCGGAGTTACCCATCGCACTATCTTTAGCCCCTCGGCCGTGTATTTATTCTTTGTTCTTCAGAGTCCTGGATGTTGCGGGATGTAAAGCTGAGTGTATACTATTGTTCACTTCAGCTTTGTGCTGGTGAAAGAACAAGAACAAAGGAGGGAGAGGAGAAGAGAAAAGGGGGCACCTTCTTGTATAAAAGGCTCTGAAATCCCATATGGAAAAACTCCATAGAAGTGAATAAATGTGATTCTAAAAGCCTATTGAATGTAAGAGAGAATGATCTCCTTCCCACATGGTTTTCAAACACCATATAGACTGGTGCAGTGTTCAAGCACCTAGAAAGAAGAGATCAGTCTCTTTTCAATGCTATGGATTTATCTATATAAAACTGTTGCTTTCATTTCCGCTAAGTACCTTATGGAAAAGCTCTAGGGAAAAGGATGAAAAGATAACTAGGAAAACAATTTTGGTTGGTTTGTTTTGGATTTTGAAATGGTTGCAGAATAGCAAGCATTGCTGTTGCTTTCTTCTCCTGATCCTCAATGGTATTGTATTTGTTTATTTTGTTTATAGGCTTTTCTGTGGCAATTGCCACTACAGCGTCAGGCAGGGAGTTTTTAAAATAGTGTGAATGCTTGCCTAGATGTTTTTTGAGATGAGTGCCTTGCCTGAATATTTATCTTCGCTACACATGGAGGAGGCTGTGGTCAAAGGAAGGCAAAGTGAGTCTTCATAATCATTTATCTTGCTGGATGAAAAAGCAGGAGCAAGTGAAACAGTGGTATGTATTATATCATCTAAAGCCTCTTAGGGGAGGGAGAGGGCTGCAGAAGGCGGCAGTGCAAACAGAAGGCCTTTTCCACATAGCTGCTGCAGGAGGCACAGGCTGTCGGTCTGCCAGAGAAGGTCACAGCTGTGCCAGATGTGCAGTGAGATGAGCGCAATGAAATTCAACACGGCATTCAGGTAGACTAATTTCTCCACACAGAATTCAGTGGAACTGTTCCCAAAT
Source organism: Dromas ardeola (assembly GCA_013398915.1). Classification (NCBI taxonomy): domain Eukaryota; kingdom Metazoa; phylum Chordata; class Aves; order Charadriiformes; family Dromadidae; genus Dromas; species Dromas ardeola. The sequence goes on from VYZM01023474.1 coordinate 16,091, forward strand.
CCTCCTGCACATATGTCCATGTGCGTAGGTATGTTACATAAAAGCAATGTTTACCCTGGAAGCCCAGAGGAGACATTAAATGAGTGTGTGCACTGCTGACGATGGACACTACAGTGCCCAAAGGCAGCTTTTCTGTGATAAATTTATGTCAGCTTTTATATGCTACAACATCTGGGCCCAAAACTGGAGCTACCAATCTAATAAGACAGCTTGCTTATGAGCAGTCACTCCAATGTCTTGACCCTGATCATCTCCCTTTTTTCAGATGATAAAAAGCTTGGCCTGCTCACTTGCAGATGGCTCATTTCAGCTATCCCCAAGTCATGCGATTTTGCTGGCAGGGGAGAAGATGGCGCTGAGAGTCCTGGCTACCGGTCCTCAGCTACAAAAGAGTCCCTGCTGGCGTTGAGCAAATTGTCTGTCAGTCAACACGTGCAGTTTTCTCTGTCCCGGTGAGCGGTCCCTTTGCTGCTGGCACGTGTGTGATGGGACGCGTAGTCCCATCCCTCTGGGGAAGCCCTCGTGTCACAGCAGATACCTCAGAGCTGCTGAGCTCTTTCCTGGGAGGACAGCCAGGTGGGGAATGGCCACGCAAAAGAAAAGGGGAAGTTTCCTGGCCCCTGCCTCTCCCCTTGCCCACTCGGGCAAGGCTGGGAGCAGTCAGCCTTCCATCTCCCCAGGCCTTTGCTTATCCAGCCGTAAAAGGTGGATAGCAATCACTCGTACCTCCCAGAGGGGTTTGAGAGCTTTGTTTGGTAATGCTTATGAAATGCCATGACTGAAAGGCAGTGTAGAAGGGCAATGTTTTAATTAATTATTATTGGTCCTCTAAATGTATGGAGGGGAAGGGCTGCTGCGGGGAGCGCAGTGACACCTTGGTAGGTTACGAGACCGTCCGGCGCCGCTTTGCTCCCAGGAAAGCTGGTCCCATACACCGTGTCATTGCATAGCAGCCTGGGCTCGCTGGGAAACCACAGAGTAAAATAACGTGCGGAATCATTTGCAGCTTTCCACCTTTTGGGTGGCATTTTTTTCCACATGCTTGTATGTTGTTTCCATCTTATCCTGGGCCTCGTGGCCGGCAGAGGCGCAGGCCGCTGGCCCGGGCTGAATCCAGCCCTGAGCTGTGGGGCCAGGCTGGCATCGCAGGTATGTGCGGCACCTAGAGCATTGGGTCCTGTCATGGGTTATCCCAACACACACAGCCATGATGCAGAGAATGTGGTGGCGATCACACCATAACAGAAGACTCAGAGTGTCTTTTGCTTTACGTATGGGGCTCTTTCCACAGATTTCACTGGGTGTCAGGTCAGCTCCCAGATGCAGCTCCTGCTTCCAGGCTGCCCTAGCTCTCCCAGCGGCTTTCAGCCCCCTTACAGGCGACAGAGGTGAGCGCACCGCTCGGAGACCTTCCTGCTCCCGAGCCCATTTCGGTGCTGCCATGGCAGCTGCCCGGATCCGCAGTGAATTAAATTAGGTGAGATTAGGATGCCTTCTCCAGCATCATCATCCACACTGTGAGTGCCCAATATGCCTGGACTTCAATGAGTCAGTGCTGGGTTTTAATTAATGATGAATTTTCAAGGTTATTAATTGACCCTGCTAAATTTGCTGTTCCATTTCTTGAAGAGAAAATCCAAGTGAAAGTTTCTGGACTCCTTCCTGCACCAGCTTTCCTGTCTGCAGCCACAAGCAGCTGCGCCGTCCCTGTGGTGTGGATTCATGGGTTTGTGCTCTGGCTCTAACCCAGGCATGCACGCTGCTATCCATCGCTTTGGCATTCGCCTCTTTTCTTACCTTGGCTGGTTTTATGAAAGGCATTGATGGAGCACTTGTCAGCTCCTTTCATGCACTCTGACAGAGACACTTGTGTCACAGTGTGAGTGTCTCTTCCCACCTCTTTGCCCCTCTGATGTTTTGCTGTCTGCTTGCAAAGGCAAGGGTTTTATTCTAAGCGTGCATATTATTGTCTCGCTCTTGGCAAACTCCAAAGGATGTCTGTGTATCTCATCATACAACCTGACACAATATCCTTCCCAGATGGTCCAGATACTGTTCTGTTTCATTAACATGTTTCTCACTACTGCCAGAGCCCAATAGAGTTGTAGGAACAGTGGCTAGAGAGAGCAAAAGGCAGTAATGAGATTTTTTTTTATGTGCGCCTTTGTGGTATTGAAGAGCTTTATGTATCATCTCTCCGTGCATCATTCCCGCTCAGGCTGCTGCTGGTGAACATGTTCTGTCTGAGTCCTGCATCAGCCACACCGCGTCTTGATTTCCACTTAAATCAGTCTCCTACCATTTTAACCCCAGCAGCCTTTGAAATCAGGAGGCCACTGGAACAATAGGCAGAATTTATACTGCAGTTTTCATCTTCACAGCAATTTTCAAACAAGAATGAATCAATCTTTAATGCTCCCTTATGCGGGACACGACAAAAGACTGCAAGGCTGATTTTACGGACTGGGCTCAGAAAACCTGAGGGACTTGCTGAAAGCCACAATAAAAAATATGGCCCAAACTGCAAAAAGAACAGATGAATTTGCAGTGCCCTGGGCTACTGAATTTTTACATCCACACCATGTTCCCAGACAATACCTTTTAACTACCAGGCAGTTTATTTTCTGCCTGTGTCCTACATTGCATCACTAACGGCAGAACCAGGACATTCGCGGCCACCTCACTGTGTCAATGATATTCATTAGTGTAACATATTCTTTCAGTGGAGAGGGAAATTAATTACTGGAACTTATAGGGCATGTGGTGATCCAATGCCTGGCAATGCTGAATGCCTTGGTGGAGTGCAGGATGTACTCAAGGCTGTACACAGGGAAAGGTCTTTCTGTGGAAAATGATCCCTCAGGCATCGGAAACACACTCCCTCCCACCCCCGTCATTACAAAATGCCACCAAGTAGTTTCCCCGTGCTGATGAACCTGCTGCTACCGGCTCCCATGTCTCTCTCCTTATGTTAATATGGCAAACAATTTGCAGTTTCATCACTGAACCACGACATATCCTGATTTTAGTCTAATATTGACAGGTACCTTTCTCATTTTGCAGACCAGGGTTCATCTGCACCTTAGAAATTACCCTGGAGTTTGGATTATCCTTTCCAAACCCTGCCCAACAGAATGCTTCTTTCTGGGATAATCATCCACTTCGCTCTTTAGGAATAAAGATAGGTTGGGAATAAGTGATCTACATTGTATATTACTGAGCTGAATCTGCTGTGCTATGATAGTGGCCCTGAAAGTTTGGTTAAGCTAGTAACGTGGTACTATAAGAAATCAGACTCATAAAAACCAAACTGGGAGGGGTGACTGACACCCCAGAGGGCCGTGCTGCCATCCAGCATGACCTGGACAGGCTGGAGAGCTGGGCAGAGAAGAACCTAATGAGGTTCAACAAAAGCAAGTGCAAGGTCCTGCACCTGGGGAGGAAGGATGCTAAGCACCAGTATAGGTTAGGGGTGGACCTGCTGGGAAGCAATTCTGAGGAGAAGGATCTGGGGGTCCTAGTAGACAGTAAATTATCCATGAGCAAGCAATGTGCCCTTGTTGCCAAAAAGGCCAATGGAATCCTGGGCTGCATAGGGAAGAGTGTGGCCAGTAGGTCGAAGGAGATCATTCTCCCCCTCTACTCTGCACTGGTGAGGCCACAACTGGAATACTGTGTCCAGTTTGGGGCTCCCCAGTTCAAGAGGGACAGGGAACTGCTGGAGAGGGTGCAGCATAGGGCTACTAAGATGATTGAGGGATTGGAGCATCTCCCTTATGAGGAAAGGCTGAAAGAGCTGGGACTCTTTAGCCTGGAAAAGAGAAGGCTGAGGGGAGACCTTATTAATGTTTACAAGTATCTAAAGGGTGGGTTGAAGGAGGATGGAGCCAGGCTCTTTTCAGTGGTTCCCAGTAACAGGACGAGGGGCAATGGGTACAAGTCAGAACATAGGAAGTTCTGTTCAAATACATGGAAAAACTTCTTTATGGTGAGGGTGACAGAGCACTGGAACAGCCTGCCCAGGGAGGTTGTGGAGTCCCCTTCTCTGGAGACTTTCAAGGCCCGCCTGGACGCAGTCCTGAGTAATGTGCTCTAGGCAATCCTGCGTTAGCAGGGGAGTTGGACTAGATGATCTCTAGAGGTCCCTTCCAACTCTGAAGATTCCATGATTCCGTGAAGGACCGCTGGAAGTTCTGGAAGGTAAATATGGTTTAAAGTCTAGGAAAACATGAAAGGAGCCTACTACCTCAGTCCCAGCTCTGACACCAATATGCTCCTTGAGCTTGGATAAAACATTTGTTATGCTTTGCTGTAATAAGCTTTTGAAAAATTAGTTAATTTTTCTATAGTTCAAAGGTGGGTTATGAGATGAAATTATTAACCATGTAGGGTGTTCTCACCCTGTAAATTGAAGAGAGGATGATTCTTAAAAAAGTTAGCTTACAGGTCATTGAGAATCCCTACAACACCAGAAACATCCCCCCAAAGGAACCAGAGCAGGTTTGTAAGACAGCTTCTGCCTTTAGGCAAAAAGGACCCATGTAGAAGAATGTAATGGCCTCTCCCTGATCCCGAGTATTTCCTGAATATTCGCAAAAGGTGGGTGTTAAGAAGAGACAACAACGTCCAGAAACTGCAGGGGCATCTTATGTTCTGGCACAAGTGGAAATAGCCTGTGAAGGGCTCTGTCAACATGGTTTTCCCTCACCAGATGTGACACCATATTTTCATTTGGGCAAAGGGAATCATTCTAGAAAAAGACAGGGCATTTAACAAATGCTCCAGGACAGAGCCACATAATTTGCTAGAAGCTAATGAATCACATACAGTCATGCTTCCCTTTCATTTTTTTTATTAGTGCCCACACCCATGGTACACCTCACTTCAGTTTATTAAAGATGAGAGACCCTGTTTTAACTTCAAAGTCGGGGATATGAAAAAGACCCAAAGCTGTCAGAAAATCCTAAAAGAATGGTACTGCTTTTCTCCATTTAAATTTTCACTTGCTTTTATTATTTTTCCTATTTCCCATCAAAGCCGTAGGAGGCAGTGATGCCTTTGGACTATTGCCCTACATCTTTTCATTCTGCCTTTTTTTTTCCTTTCTGGCCCATTCTGGACCAGGAAAACAATGTGGGTGGCAGAAGGGCAGCTTCCACCACTTCATTAAAACAGCATTTTTTTTTTAATTGTAATGTCTTGTGGAGGCTCTCATTATACCTATTAATATAAGACTTCAACCATTCTTAACAGCATTCGGCTATTATTATTTTAGATGCATTTTTGATTTAATACATTAAAGCCATCTAAGTCCCGACATATATGTTGTTGTTAGCCAGTCGGTAGCTGAGTAATATATATCTCCATCAATGATGTTTTAATGATGCATTGTTCTAATATATCACCAAAAAGATAGCACTCGCATGATAGATTAGTGCCATACATCACTGTAGTGAGGCGGGTTTTATGATGTATTGCCCAAACAATGACATTGGAAAGGAAGAAGAGACACATAAGAAATGGTAGGTTTTAATTTACTACATTTTTAAAAACACTTCTAATATTCTTAACACAGTAATAGCTGACCTAGTCTGAAGTGGAAGAGACATGATATCAAAAGGGAGGTCTGAAGCAGATATCTCAAGTGCAATCCAGTGGGTCAGAAGGCATCACACAGACTCTTAAGATATGTCCTCTATCTATTTACACCAGCAGACAGAAAGGCAAGTAAATGCAATGAAGGGGGAACCTAATTTTTTGTTTTCAAAATGGACATACATCTGATGAGAAGTGGGGCCCCTTTGGCTCCAGACAGGATGCCTTTGTGGTACAAACTCCAGCTGATTCCAGCTGCGTTGGTCCATGAAACACTCCCTTGCTGGAGCTGGAGGTGGAAGGAGGTATCGTCTTTGGTGAGGTATTTCTTTGGTGCTTTTTCTTTTTTCAGTCAAGTAAGGCTGATCCATCAGAAAAGAAAAAAGTTCAACAAGAATATGGCTGTCGATGAAGCATAATTTCAGCTTAAATGTTGGCTAATTAAGAAAGATTGATATTTGAGCGTAAGGCTCTTAGCAAAATCCAACTGGCTTGATCCAGCTCTACTGCTGTTTGGCTTGGCATGACTGGCTGTCCCCTGATACACATGCAGGTTTTGTAGGGAGAAAGAGGTATGGAGCTTCCAGCTACTCACCTTCTTATCTCACAAACAGCCGTGATGCAAGGCTCATGGTTTTGCAGCCATGGACCATTGGTTTAGAATCATAGAATAGAATCATAGAATCATAGGGTTGGAAGGGACCTCTGGAGATCATCTAGTCCAGAGCAGGGTCACCTTAGAGCAGGTTGCACAGGAACGTGTCCAGGCGGGTTTTGAATGTCTCCAGAGCCGGAGACTCCACCTCCTCTCTGGGCAGCCTGTTCCAGTGCTCTGCCACCCTCAAAGTAAAGAAGTTCCTCCTCATGTTGAGATGGAACTTCCTACACTCAAGTTTGTCCCCATTACCTCTTGTCCTGTTGCCGGGCACCATTGAAAAGAGCCTGGCCCCATCCTCCTGACACCCACCGTCTCGTTTAACCTCTGCTGGACCAGAGACTGCAGAACTGCACCCTATATGTGCTCTTGCAGGCATTTATGGGATGTAGCATATACAGCTTCTTGGCTGGACGAGCACACCACCACTTGGGAGGAGTGGGATTTCAGTGTGAGCTGGTGGCTTCCGCAAAGGCAGTGTTTCAAGATGACTGCTGAAGGCTCTGATGGGAAGTCATGTATAGCAAGAGTGCATATTGGGGCAGCAAGAAAATAAAGGGGGAAAAGGAGACAAAAGCGAGTGAGCTGAGAACATCGAGCTGGTGAGGGCAGCCACGGAGTGAGCCATCCCTAATTGTATGCCAAGTAGGACTTCTGAAAACTGCCATAACCAAAGCATTTCTTTCATCCCATGGCTACACATACCCTAGTGCTCCAAATGAAGATGTTGCAAGACAAGAAATCACATAAGCCACCTAGAAACTAAAGCTGGTGTGCAAAAAGCATTTGTTTCTTCAAGAAAAATATTGCTGCACATGAAATAAGAAGTGCATTGAGTTGTCTGATCACGCTTTTCCTATATGTGTCCTTCCACTGACATCAGCTGGAACAGTGAGTGAATACTAAGGAAAAAAGTAGAATTATTGGTATTAAAGAACAAAATCCCTGTTCACTGTTAATATCCAGTTATGTAGTTAACATGTACCTAATGTAGAAAAAAAACACTAAGTAGATATTGTACTCCAGGCAGAAAATATTAGACTTTAATTAAATGAAGTAAACATCTCATTAAATGTCTATTTTTACAGACACTAATGAATATTATTGCTGAAGGGGCAAAGGAAATAAGACAATGAAGAAGGTAAAATGTATTCCTTAACAAACTTGAGTAGTAAATATTTCCTGTGATCTAAGAAGGTATAATAAGAAATCCTACTTTATTAAAATATCTTTAAGGATGTAAGAAAACCGATCTCCGATCAACTCAGCTAGAAATTAGACCACACATTTCCGCTTGGCTTTTTAAAAACTCCTACCCTGATTATAATGCACCATTGGAGAAGATAACGTTATTTATTTTAAGATATTTCACACTAGGACAGCAGAAGCTCTCAACTGCAAGGCAACCTTGAAAAAGGTATAGAGAAATTTGAGCAATAAAGACCTTAGTTTTAGAAGTTTTCTTTAGCTTCTGCTTACTCTTTTCAGGCAGTACCTTTTATCCTACCTCTTCCCGCAGGTTGCATGGTGAGATTTGTACTCATCGCGTTCCCCTTCACCTGCAAAATTCAGGGCATGCAGCATTTTTGCCCAAAACCTGCCTGGTACAGTGCTGGGCCTTGCGAGGTGCTATGTTTTCCCCATACATTGTGGGATGGGGCTTATCCCTCCTCTTATCTGGTGCCTCCAACACAACTTTGAGAAGGGCTGTACTCACCACCCAGGCTGTCTCCTGTCTCCTCCTTGCCTGGTTGCCCTTTCCCACCCTCCCTGCTGTTTTCATGACATGCCACCAGACCAGGGAGCTCCCTGAAGCCGCCACGTGCAAAGTGTAGGTCTGGACCAGGATGGGGCTCTTTCACGGCTGCTGGGACTTTCTCTTCTGCCCCATCAGCTTTCACCTTTACTCTGCTCCTCAGTTATAGGGAACATGGCTTTTGCTCTCTGCGTATTTTTTCCACATCATACCCAACACTGTCCACAATTTTGGAGTTTCCAAGGCACCGGTGAGCCGTCTGCAAGCCTGAAGAGCCCCAGGAGCTGTGTTTATGCCAGTGCCATGCTGCAGGCAGTCGGTTCTCCTCTCCCCGACGTGCTGCAGCACCACCAGCTTCAGCGCTGGGTTTTGATCAGCCGTAATACTTGTGTACAGGAGGAGGCACGGCTTTGTACATACATCTCGCATTACTCATTCATCAGAGCTCGCCTGTGTGGTTGCTGGTTATTTACAGGAGACCCTGTCTTTCTGTCATGCCCAATGTTGTTTTTCTCTGAAGCGTCGGATATGAGGCGTTGCTGGAGGCAAGATGCCCAGTGTAGGTGATCAAACCGGCTTCGCTTCTGCCCTGGAAATCAAGATCAGTCATGGTTTACGGTCCTGCGAGCCAGATGGTTAGCAGGGCTGTTGAATTCATTTCTTGGTCTTTCTGTGCATAAATCCAACAAAATTCTTTTACCTTCCTACAGCTGGCACGTGTGCCTAACGATTTGATCTTTTGCATTTTAAATATTTATTCAGTATTTAATTTAAACCCCTGAGAGTAATCCTGGTGCTTTAACTTAGCCCTCAACTAATTTCACTGAATCATCTCTATCACAATTCAGCGATCTTCAACAAATTGGCTTCACATACTAGTAGGGCACAATCTTTTTCTATTTGTATTTTGGGGATATTTTGGAAAGAGCTACTGGTGATTTTTTTAAGTATTACAAGGCATTAAACTGTTGTTTCTGTCTTTTAAATTATAGATGGTCTCCATAGAGACACCGAAGTTCTACATTGCTCTCTTGAATTGCCTGAAGAAGTGGCACTTAGAATTACATTCGGAACAATGCTAATTAGCAAATGCTGAATTTTAAACAAGCTTCACAGCAAGGTTTTTGTCTGATAGGAGCAGCAACCAGCAATTGACTGACCAAACTGACAAAGCTGAATTACAGACAACATGCTATTTAATTATTCATTAGACATTTTACAGGGTTAACTACAATAGGCACCATTCCCTTTCTGAGGAATCACCGAGCCAAGCATAAGTGCCTTAGAAATCCAGCATAATAAACAGTCGGACAGAATCAGCAAAATGAAATCTGCTTCCCAAATTGCAGATTTATTGAGGAGGGGAGAGGCAGAAACAAACCTTTGCAGCCATTTGATGAGAATGCCCCAGCACATGTGTGGAATAGAAATAACTCGTCAGGAGTCCAATCCTGCAGATAAAGCTACCGTAAGAGGGTTTTGGCGAAAGGAACCATTGCTGAACTGGGAGGAGGACAAAACACACGTCCCCAGTCTAGAATTGGGCCTGGACAGTGCTTCGCGAAGGAAGATGGAGCAGAGCTCCCCATGGGCCCACGAATCTGTCGTTTCTGCCCAGACCTGTGGGTGTCTCTGACTCAGGGAGAGGGTGCAGAGAGGCGCAGGTCCTGCACGGCCACCCCGCTGCGCAGGCAGCTCATCAAGGGCTGGCTGGGAGTTAAAACCAGGTGGATATTTGCACCACAGCAGAGCTCAGGAACTGCCAGTAGCAAAAGCCAGATGTTGGTGCTAGAACTCGTTAACCTGTCAGGGTGCACGTAAGGAGAAAAAGAAAGCTTTGTAGAAGGCTTTTGTATTAGCCAAGACCTTGCCACTTGCAGAATGAGCCATGGTCAAAGGAAATGGTTGAAAGAAGAGGGGAAGATTTGTGGATCCATGCAGAAGCCACAAAAGTGTGGGGAAAGATCTTGGATAGATGCTGACCTAATCTCAGATACATTTAGGAAATGCAGACTGAGAAATACATGTGTATTCCACTGTTTGGTTTTGAGCTACATATTTCTTGTGCTAGCTAAAGAAAAGACCAAGACGGCTCCAGCAAAGCCAGCGAATGAGGACAATGTTCTGCCTCTCCCAAGCCAAAGGAAACTGAAGGGGAAACGCTGCTCGCGTGTGGAGGCCCAAACACAGGAGCTGCACACAAGTCCCTGTGGGCAGCGCTGCCAGGACTGCTTCAGGTGGCACTTGGGTGACTCTAGCTATCTGCGGTTAGATGCACCACAGAGCAGGTGAATAATTTGGGGCCACACTTTGTGCCAAGATTTATGCTTGGAAGAGGAGAGGCGGACTGCTGGCATGCTGTGTCCTTTCGCTGGAAGGCAGGCGTAGTAGTGACTGCCGGCATTGCAGGATGCTCAGTCAGCACAGTTATACGGGTACGTTGGTGTAGCTCATGTTTGCGGAGAGCACTGATCCTCAGAGGGAAAAGTGTTTGTAAAGAGTATCAAAGTGACAGTTCAGTTTCAGTAGTGACGTAGCGAAATCTCTTCCCATCCTATATTAGTCTCTGTTGTGAAACACGCGTGCAAAACGGGACAACTTCAACATGGTGCATGCTGCCTTGGCTGGGACCATGCATTATACATCAGGTATTTGCATAAGGTGATTATGCTTTTCGAGATGAGACAAATGAGTGAGTAGGATGAAATCTCCTATCTCATCAAATGGAAGCAAATGTGACTGGTAATGCCATTCACAGCTGTGGTGATACTTCACCATCCTTATTATAGTATAGCTACCTACATACAGGCTTAAAACTCAACTTAGTATAATAAAATCTATCTATCTAAAGTGGTTCACAATCTGCAGTCAGTTATTTTCCTACTGCTGCTTTTTCATATCAGCAGTTACTGTACTTGCCACAAGCATTTGAATGATCTGTCGTAGGAGAGACTTGCCCTGCAAACAGTCTCTGTACACTGCGGTTCTGGTAAATAACACCTGTACTGAACCTGACTACGAGAATGATCTCATCCTGTGCATTGTTTTCTATGCTGTGTCCACCATTATTGTGATTATATCTCCCAAAAAACAGAGAAGGGGTCCCATAAGGACGCAATTATCTCCCTTTTCCTTTCAGCCTGCCTATTTTATTTGTCAGCGGCATGAAAAAGCTGAGTGCTGAAGCCTGCAGACTTCTTGTTCTCTCCTGGTGCTGAATCCCACACACATCTCAGAGAGCAATTGGTCTCCTTTCATGTGTCCACTGAACGCAGCACTGTGGGAGTATACATAAGGGAAAGCCTGAAATAGGACCTTTTAATGTGACAAATGGGAAATACAAAGATGCTGGGTTGCCACTGTTGCTGGCTAAGACAGCTACTCTCAGCAACATCCAGGCACATGAGCTGAGCTCAGCACAATTATATAGGTTTGAGTGAGCGTGCAGTTTCTCCTAGTCACCAAAGGGTTCAAAGTGATCACGTAGAGAGGTTATAAAAAGAATCTGGTGTTTACCCACACCTTTCTCTCCCCATTTGTATGGTGCCAGCTATATAAATACCCACTTCTCCATTATGTGATTGCTTTCTAATCTCGGGTAAAAGCCTGCCTCGGGGATGGCATCCACAAGTGGATTCACCCTGCTTGCACGAAAAGGTAGTCAGACACTTTGTAATCGCCCTGAGTCCCCAAACTCTCAATGCTATTTCATGGTCTGAGATGTTTGTGGAGAAAAAGAAAAAGGCCACATGAAAGAAGGCATTGGCATGCTGATCTGGGAGCACTCGCTGAGTCTGCGCTTGTTTGGGGTTGTGCAACCTGAGGGCAGGCATCAGCAAGGCAGCCCTGGTCCACACGAAGTTGGGGATGGTCAGGGGGTTTGGAGGAGATGGTCCCAGGAGGCTGAGAGAGCAAAAAACACAAGTGGGGTGTGCCAAAACCAGGGTCAAGGGCTCTCGTGAGCTCTGGGGATTTTAAGGGTGTAAAACCCCACTGAGTCTCTTCTTCCTCCGGTATTTCCCAGGCTAGGAAAAGAGGGATCTGGGGTTGGACCACTTGGCTGAATGAAATGAACAGAAGTGAGAACGAAATGTTTGTTGAATAGTTTTATTCGTTTTGATGTGTTTTCCTGTTACCTAGGAACAAATTAGCAATTACTTCAGATCTGATATCCAAAGAATGTACCTCTGGAACTGACCTGACCACATGGGTCCTGGCTGCACCTCAGTCTGCATGTGGGTTTGAGCAGTTTGGTCTGTGTACAAAGATAATTTGAATCCAAACAGTGCCTGTCATTTTATAACAGCGGCTCTAATTGCTGAATTAAACAGAAGTAAGAAAAATAAAACGAAAGCGAGCAAAGGAATTTTTAACTACAATATAGCCCATTTGACATTTCTGTATTTGTTATTGTAGTGATCCATCACCTGGACCCATCATTTCAATCTGCATTGGTCCAAGAACTATGAAGCAACAGTACTTTCTACCAAAAGCTGTGTTACAATACATGAGCAAGACAACTCACTCTCTCAGAGCTGAAGATGTCTCCTTAGACTAATGTTCAGCTTCTGTATTTTCTGGCTTTTGGTTGATTTATCCACGCAGCCATAATATCACAATGCTGCAGGCTTTTATGTTTCGTTTCCTAGCTTTCTAAAGGAAACAAGAAAAATAAAAAGGTAATTTAATGCACTCCACAATTACTGTTTAAGCACTACATCATCAGAAAGGCTGTCACTAACTAGTAAGTGGTCCCAATGACAAGACAGCATTACCTAGCAACTGCAGAGAAGTCATTAACCCTTTTGTGAGCATATCCACCACTGAAACTGGAAATATGTTGCAGGGAACAAATGCACATGCCCAAGTGCCTGAAAAAACCCAACTTCTTCCATCTTGTGATTATGGTGTGAACATTTTGCTCTGTAATTCTGAAAAGATGCCCAATTCAGTTCTGTGAAAGAACATAGGAAGACCAAACGGCTGTGAAGGCAGCTTCTGAGAAAGAAGGGAAGCGTGATGAATCATACTAGTGCTATGTGTGCAGACACAGAGTGAGACAGGTTTTTTCTCTAGCCTGAAGAAGGGCAATGGGTTAAAATACTACCAAGAGTGTCAGGAAGTTTACAGTTATTACTTGTGCAGCTCATGGCTCTTTGCGGCCCTCTGGAACATCATCTGATGTTTTAGGGAACATGTTATGTTCATCCTGTATTCTGCATAGCAGAAAGAGGTAGAGTTAGCTATAAGCTTCAAATTTAATTATGAGTTATGTGCAGAAAACAAAATTAAATCTGAACTCTGCCATGATTTACGTGGGAACAGGCAGGTCCTGAGGGATGAAGCACCTGTGGGGCACCTCTCCTGACAAACTCTACCAGCCCCTGAGTTTGTGCACCTCCCAGGAAACTTCTGGGATTGCTCTTACTGCAGCGCTGAACATCTACAATCCACACTGAGAAACAGAGCACGGACCTTCACTGCAGCTGCAGCTCATACAGCCACATGCCAGGAAATCGGCGGCAGAAGTCAGCGCTGCCCACAGGAGGAATCTGGAAGAGGCACCAAGACCCGGGTCTGTGTGCTCAGGACTAGACTGGCTGCCAGCAGGGCAGCATCTCCGTGGGCTGTTATCTTCTTAAAGACCTGTCTTTAGTTTCAGAAGCATGTTGTCTTTTCCTGTTGTGGTCTTGCACACAATGTTCATGTCCAAGAGATTGCCAGACACAGACAGAGCTCAAACCCTGATGTTTTCTGTGTGAATGGAGAGGGGAGAAAAAAGATGTGCGTCCTCCTGTTCCCCTCTCTACACTAGACGGATTTCCAGGCCCTCGAAAGGACCTCCATGGTGATTTCAGCAGGCTCTGTCTGTCTTCAAATGCTGCCTTTTATTTTGTTTGAATACAGGTGTATAGTAACAAACACAACAGTTCAATTTGTAGGTCTTTTCTTAAATTGCATGGCTTGCAGTAGGTGTGAAAGCAAGCAAGCCAGGAGATTCAGAAAGTGTGAGGAGAGAAAGAAAAACCCAGAAAAGAGCAGCAAGAAGAGCACAATATTTTCTTTTCAAGTCCAAAAAAGAAGGTCTGGACAAACATCACTCTAATTGGAGCAATTCTTTAGTATTTTATTCCAAATAAATAAACTGTCCAGCTCTATTATATATGATGTTGCGTATTTTTTCCAATGATCCTTAACTGGGTACTGGGACTACACTGCTTTGTGTGTTTCCATTCCAGATGACTAAAACAAGCTTTGTAAAATCTCCCCAGAAAAATATGATGTCCCACTAAATCACTACTTCAATATGATTATAAGAAAACTAACTTTGATTACTCTGTTACTTTTTTATAAGCAATAAGAAAGCAGAGCAATAACTAGCCAGCATGAAAGAGCGAGCATTTTCAGCAAAAGTGCAGAGAAGCAGATAGGAGCTAATTTGTGTTCTGCAAAGGCTCAAGCCAGGCAAGAGCTGACACTCTGCCTCTCACTGCCTTCACTAGAAATCTCTCAGAATCTTGTAGGATTGCTGAGCATCTGGTAATATCGACCCCATCAACACAGTTCCAAGTACTTTGTGTCCACATCACCTGTTAACATAAATTATAGTCAAGGGAATACAGTATGTGTAAGAGCTGGTCCGAATACTGGTCAACACCTTCACTATTTTACCAGGTTAAAAAAGCAGCACCCACTCAAGCCATCAATGAAAGTATCATCATCAGTGCCATGAAGATCAAACCATGTAAAATGATTTTGCAATATTTTCATGTCATAAAATATATGCAGACATTAAAGCTGCCAATCTTGTTGCCTAAAAATACTGTTGATGCCTAGGAATTTATTAAACTATCCACAGAGCTTTGTGAACTATAGGACCTGAGCCAAGTCCCAGACCCCGATCCTTCTTTGATGTTATGACCACTTTTATAGCACACAATTCCAACTGTTTTTCTTATTTTAATTAACCAATTTCTTAATAGCAACAACACGTCGTATGCATTTCACTGTGAGGAGATTATTACAGCGTTAAGTTTGTTAAATTCATTTGGTCTATGACCTTGTGTCCTCTAACACCATCCACGTAGGCACTGGATTTACAGAATAGCACTGTATTGCCTGCAGCATCCAGACACCTAAGCCCTTGCACCTCACACAGAGAAACTCATTAGAAAACCAGCCTGAAGGAGCAGAAATAAAATTAAAACAAAACACGGAAACTGTTGTTACAAAGTAAAAAGTGGCCCAAAAGAGGGCAATTCCATTAGCACATTTGCTAACGTAAGGCAAAATTACAAGTCTAATGGAGAGTTTCAGCAGAAATCATAAATGAGCAATGAAGATACTGGTCTTTTCAAGTGCCACATGGTTCAGTAAAGAACTCACAACCATTTAATGAACGATTTGTTGAAGAAAAGAGAAGTAACAAATTTTGCCCTCAATTAAAGTCAATGGGATTACATGTATAAGTCAACTATAACTCAAAGTGACATTCTTATAATATTAAATATTCATTGAAATTCTGTATTAATACATGTATTGTTCTAACGGATCATTTCATTCTCTGTGAGTGCACAATTACCCCTTTTTCAGCATAGCACTGTATAGTACCTAATCACATTGAGAAAACACGCACAACTTCAAAATGGTGCACTGTAGAAAATTTTTAAAACTCAAGCTGCACAATCCATGCCTTCTCAGCAACTTTACTCGGAGGGGCAAACTGGTGAGAGAGCGATACCTCCTCCACTCATCAGGGGAAGCCTTGACTACCTAAGAAAAAGGCCAGATTTTTTTCTAAAATATTTGCTGCTCTGCAGTTCCAATTCTCTTTTCAACTGAGCTATTGCTGACTTTGAAAACCTGTCCTCCTGAATAGTCCGCGAGGTATGAGTTAAACTACATATATTACTTTATTTAATTTTATGTTAAATCTAAGAAAGATAAATACAAAATGCAGTGTCAGACAATGAGGTGATTAGAAAATTTTCCATACCCTGGCATTTGTTAACTTGAACACTGCATTTAATTTCTGTGTTTTTTTTCTTTTTAGAGGAAAAAACCTTCTGGGTGGAGGCAAAAAGGTGATAGTCAAACTTCCCCTAAATATTAATCTTGGGGAATGACCAAAGCAAATATATTTGCTTCGGAGTTGTTGTTTCTATTTTTATTTTATTTTCTAAGTTAGGAATGCATGAGAAAAAGAGATTGTAAAGGAAGCTGGGTTTCATGCTTGACCATAGCAGGTACTGGCAAGATCTCACTATGATTTATGTGCATACATCTTATATTTCATTCCCTTATCTTTTTAAATGAGTTGTGAATAATTCAGAGAATGGCTGGGTGGATAACAGAGTTTGTGCACCCCTGAAGATCGAAATCTTCTAATTACCCAGTAACAGATACAGCTTGGAAGTGGTAACACCAGGTTTCCTTACCCCACTTATCCATGGCCCAGGGCTCATCCCTATGCATGAGCCCCTTGCTATCCAGCTCCCAGTTAGTTCTCAGCTTGTCCTTCAAGACATCCAACAAGACTGACAGTGAAGATAATGTGCATAAGAGGCCACTTGCCCCAGGGGAAGTCAACTGTCACTATCAAACTTGTTCCAGCAAAAAATTAAATATTTGGCGTATGGTAATAACGTACCTGTCACGGTTGCCTCAGCCTTACCAAAAAGAGGCTCATAAATCCTTACTGAGCTCTTCTTATTATTTCCTAATAAGTCCTCCTCTTTGAGCATTAGCTCTTGAGCTCATTGACCTGAGTACACACTTAAGAAACTTTGTTAGTTATCTAAAAAAAAAGATAAAATGAAGACAAGCAGAAGCTGAGTTAATCATTTGGACATATGGAAATAATGTGGTAATGTTGTTTATATGCAGGCAGGCAGCTCACTAACAACATTGCTGCAAAACACTCAGAGGTTTTTAACTGGAAAAAAAAAACCAAGGGAGCTGCAAAAGATACCCAGAATTCAATGGATTTGATTGAAAACTCCTCTTCTGCTTAGTTTGCTGTGGGCATAATGAGCAGGATGTGTAATTGCTAAACAATATTAAAAAACTACAGCAAAATGCAAACCAAAAAACAAGGGAACTTTTCAGTTTTGAACAGGGAGAGTGACAAGATGGTGGGAAACCACCAATTTTGCCATGAAACTCTTCCTGAAATATACTCTAATAACGAATCCTGGTTATTTAGCCCCACTGCAAGTGCCATTGGCAAGACAAGCCTTAGGGTTGGCTTTTGGGAGATTCAGGCAATCACATCATCTATTCCCTTTAGTAAGGCTTGAGCAAAAATTAGACAATTCTTTTTCTCCCATGTCTGCTTACAGAACAGTGGCTCCAGAGCTATGCTCTGTCTGATGCCAGGAAACCTTTAATTTCCAACATAGCTTTACCCTGGGCCCCTTCCTACCCATTTGTCCTTCTAGAATTGTCCCTTGACTTAAATGACCCTTCTTTTCTGGTATTTATTTGCCTGATAATATTTGGTTACAGAGTTGATAATATATGGTTACAGGGAGTAACCATAAAAGTGTTAAAGGTGCTCATACTGATCCAGAAAGGAAAAAAGAAAGGAAGAGCAAGTCTGGCACACTATAAGGAAGTGGGGGGTGGGGTGGTTTAAAGGTGTAAAATTTCTCTCTGCATCTGAATTTCAAATGTGTGTGTTTGGGGTTGACTAGGGAAACGGGGGTGTTACATTTGATTAACAAGATAGAGGCCACTTACAAAGTTTAAATCTGAATTTTCCAAAAGTTTTGGGGGGTTCAGCTGCCAATGTTTAACACAGGTCACTGCATACAGCCCGCATCCAGTTGTAAGATGTTTCCTTCCTTGTGTTTATATCCCAGGCAGCAGTGATGGGAGCTGCTGACCCGAGACCAGTTTCCTCCAGTCCCTCCAGCGTGCCGACATGTAAATGTCCCGTCACATTTCCCTGGGCCGGGCGATTGGGGTGGCCTGTGCCAACGAGCCCCAGTAGCCAGGCTCGGGTTGGCTGCTGGCCAGCCATGCAGGATCCAGCCTGGCGGCTGCTCTGCTCCCCTGGGCACAGGGAAGTTTTAGAATCATAGAATCGCCTAGGATGGAAGGGAGCTTTCAAATCATCTAGTCCAACCATCAACCTAACACTGAGAAAAACCACAGCTAAACCATATCTCTAAGCACTGTGTCTACTCATCTTTTGAATACCTCCAGGGATGGTGCCTCAACCACTTCCCTGGGCAGCCTGTTCCGATGCTTAATAACATTTCAGTGAAGAAATTTTTCCAAATATCCAGTCTAAACCTCCCCTTGCGCAACTTGAGGCCGTTTCCTCTTGTCCTATCACCTGTTACTTTGGAGAAGAGACCAACCCCCACCTCTCTACAGCCTCCTTTCAGGTATTCGTAGAGAGCAATAAGGTCTCCCCTCAGCCTTCTTTTCTCCAGGCTGAACAACCCCAGCTCCCTCAGCCGCTCCTCATAAGACTTATTCTCCAGACCCTTCACCAGCTTCGTTGTCCTTCATTTTGGCTGGGCAGGAAGGAACCAGCTCCATGGCTGACTTCCTTGTGCAGGGCAAAAAAAGCAGCAGGTGAGGAGCTCACACCGCTCCATTGGGTCCAATAATGATATCAATAATAACGACAAATCCCTTTTTCCAGCGCAGCCCCGCGGAGCAGCCAGAGTCGACTTGGAGGATGTAATCCCCAGCAGCCGAAGCACTGTGCGGAGTTCTCCCAGCTGGTTGAAGCTGGGTTCATCAGTGACCAGCGCTGGTGGGAGCAGCAGAGTGCTCGGCATCGGCTGCAAAACCTGCCTGGAAAGTGGCGGGCACCCAGCAGGGAGCCGAGCCCCAGCCCCAGCCGAGCCGGCGCGGGGGCCTGCTGCAGCAACATGCCCCGGCCCTCTGCAAAGGGCAACAACAAGCACACCTGGGCAGCCCGGCAGCCCTTGATGGTCCAGCAGTCTCCAGTCACCTGTGAGACACATGGAGACTTGGCCTCCACTTGCAGGGTGCATGCATTTAAACTTTGGATCTGTGTGTGCTCAGCCCACTGAAAATGAGGGTGTTTATTTAGCAGTTGGAGAACCACCAGTCTGGGAGACTGAGTATTGTCCCCTGCCATAGCAGCACCTGTGAAGGGGAAATCACAGAATCACAGAATCACAGAATTGTAGGGGTTGGAAGGGACCTTCGGAGGTCATCTAGTCCAACCCCCCTGCCAGAGCAGGTTCACCTAGAGCAGGCTGCACAGGAACGCATCCAGGTGGGTTTTGAATGTCTCCAGAGAAGAAGACTCCACGGCCTCTCTGGGCAGCCTGTGACAGTGCTCCGCCACCCTCAAAGTAAAGAAGTTTTTCCTCATGTTGAGATGGAGTTTTCTGTGTTCCAGTTTGTGCCCGTTGCCCCTTGTCCTGTCACTGGGCACCACTGAGAAGAGTCTGGCCCCATCCTCTTGACACCTGCCCTTTAAGTATTTATAAGCATTGATGAGATCCCCTCTCAGTCTTCTCTTCTCCAGGCTAAACAGAACCAGGTCTCTCAGCCTTTCCTCATAAGAGAGGTGTTCCATTCCCTTGATCATCTTTGTAGGCCTCCACTGGACTCTCTCCAGTAGTTCCCTGTCTTTCTTGAATTTGGGGGCCCAGAACTGGACACAGTACTCTAGATGCAGCCTCACCAGGGCAGACTAGAGGGGGAGGATGATGTGCCTCAACCTGCTGGCCACATTCTTTTTAATGCACCCCAGAAGACCATTGGCCTTCTTGGCCACAAAGGCACACAGCAACCTCAAGTACTTACATAGGTGAAGTTACAAGCAGCACTCCTCTGCAGACTGCCAAGCAGGCATTTGCTGGCAAGAACTTCTGTTAACTTCTTGCAGGTGGCATCTGAACTGCTGAACTTGGGCTGGATGGCCCTGCACCATATTCCTTTTTCTAGACCATTTGCTAAACTGCTCAAAATGAGGAAAGTGTTCGCATTTGATTTTGCCACTAAGTGTTAATTTGGGACCTGTTACACCCTCTCTGTAGTCTCTATTTCACTAGTTTTAAAACTGGTGTGATGATATAAAAAATTAGGGCTAGAGGCTAAAGAAAGGAGCTAGAAAATATTGTACTAGATTTTAAACCGTTCACAACTGTTCCAGGTATGCTTTAAAGCTCTCGTCTAACAGTTTTCAGTCAAATAGTCCATACTCTAGCTTTGTCCTCTGTGAGGCCTCAGTCCTAAACTGCAGTCTGATAATATTTTAAAAGTTGAGAACTGCATGTGGGCAAAAACTGGATAGAGAAAACACCCTAAAAATCAGTACACAGTACCCAGCGTGGTAACATGGACTGCAGCACAGGAGACAAGGTCAGTTTTAAAGACCAGGTGGAAAGCCAAGCCACCACTAGAGTCATTGCTGGGACTGGAAACACAAAGGATTGTGTCTCACTCCTCCCAAGACAGAGTTCCCTAAACCCCTGCTCAGCTGCTGCCTAAGGACTATGGGCAACTCTGTTTATTACAGTGAAGTTTCCTGAATTCTTGGACATGCCTGTACGCTCCTTGGCTTCAGCATTTACATCCAATATAGCCCCTACCCCCTTGGGGCCCATGCAGTAGGGTAATGTTTCCTCATAGGTGGGGTGCGCGGTCCTGGGCACCAGCCTTAGGTCCCCTGACAACTTCGCTATCCTGAACCCAGCATCACTGGTGCAGAGATTTGGGATGGAGCTTTCCCCTCTCCAGGGAGAGTAAGAGATGAGAGACTCATTTGCTTGTGCGTGTTGTTTTCCTCTGCACCAAGTGATGGTCACTCCTGAGCAAGGTGGGAAGCTGTGCAGGGATGGAGAGAAGCTGTCCCCCGTCCCCCGTATCACACAGGACAGCTTGACCATCATGGATGGCCCTGCCGGCACTGCCCTTGCTGCAGGCAGGCTTGGAGCACTGACTTCGCTTGCTATGGAGATGCCTTTCTGCATCCCTGAATGAAGCAGTTAAACCCTGGAGACTGGCAGGGCATAAGGCATGATCTCAGGGCTGACCACAGCGATGTCTGGTGACAGCGACTGCGTGGTCCTCAGCTGCCTGCCTTCCAGACAAATGGGAACAGGCATGGCACTGCACAGAGCTTGCACAGGGGAACGGCAGCAAGTCGGGTTGTCACCTCTTCATACTTTTTCCCCAACATGCACATCAAACAGGTCCCTGCTGAGCACTCCCTGAATCTTCTCCCATGCATTGGTTCTTCCCCTCTAACCCGTGCAGGGAGTCTGGGAGCTTAGTGCAGGCAGTGGAGGCTTTGCTTCTGCAGCAGGGCTGCTATAATTTGCAATCCCAAGGCCATTTGCATGTTTCACCTTTTTTCATCTATTTCAGATCTTTCCTCAAACACTTCTGCCCCCACTCGCCTCTCTTCTCTGCAGGGATTCTCCCGGAGCTGGCTCTACAGAAATCTCTCATCATCCCTAGCAGAGCTCTTCTGTGCGAGCGCTTTGCCAAGCACACTCATCTTTTATTCCTCCCTAAACCCATCAGTCCGGCTTCCCTGCCTTTATTTATACCAGTAACACCTTTTTCCTTTTAAACCTTTTTTCTTTTTTATAGAGGGTATAATAAAAAATTAAATGAAACCACAAAACCTCATTTTGTAAAACTTGGTCTGACCTACATCTCCAGAATCAAAGAAATTCTGAGCTAATGATGAATCTGCCTTGTTCAGCTAATCCCACCTAATTGCCAGAGTTCATGGGCACTGAGCTGGTAGTGCATGAACAGAACACGATGATCTAAGAGTGATGCTTTCGCTGGCTTTCGTTGAAGAGAGTGATGGAGTTTTCATCCTTGGAAACATGAAATTGGGAGAAAATTTGCTGTAAAGTGATAAATTTGCAAAATGGGCCAAATCCCCGATGGAAATATTTAACAGCAACCTATTCACTCAAAAGGAAGTATACTCAATTCATTAGAATGTACGTATGTAAAAAGACCTTACCAATCCAATAGAGTAAGACTGAGGAGATGAAATAAGTTCCAAAACTAGCAGTCAGTGGTGTGCAGCCAGAAATAGCCCTAAAAAAAGATTCAGTTTTCTCACCAATTTGGCCATGTGACCTTAATGCCTACTCCAATTATTACCGTATTTACTATTCAAATTAATTTAATCTGGAATTTGGTCAACACAATGCCTTACAAGTTGTAAATCACTAAAAATACCTATGTTGCCATACAAGTAGATTCGATACCCTCTGGGTAGTAGCTTAGGAACTAAAGCTGCGTGTGAGATTCAGTATTCCTTTAGCAATTAACAATCCACAAACAGATTAGTTTCATACTTCATCCTTGAAGTAATACCATAATTTGCCTGGCACTGTGAAGTCACATGCATGTGATGGACATTAATCAGGAATAAGAATCTGAATTCTTCTCTATCCTGTTAAAATGAGAAGCACTAAACTACATTCCATTATTTCATAGTAAGCAATGTACTGCAAAAGTCTGAAAAAAAGTGCCTGGCTATATGTATTTTATTAGATTTTACTTTTTTATTTATACATATTCACTGATGGCAATAGCTTTGATATGAAGAAGGTTTTTTGCCTCATCAGAGAAGGAAGGCTATTTTTTCCAGGTAGTAACTACCTACTGTATGGAACCAGGTCTAATGTGTCTAAGTACAGAGTACTGAAATGACATTATTATAACTATTGCTTCATAAAACTTC
This sequence comes from Dromas ardeola, assembly GCA_013398915.1. Taxonomy (NCBI): domain Eukaryota; kingdom Metazoa; phylum Chordata; class Aves; order Charadriiformes; family Dromadidae; genus Dromas; species Dromas ardeola. The sequence goes on from VYZM01023474.1 coordinate 38,807, forward strand.
AAACTGCCATAATAATTTAATATCAGCGCAACCAGACTTTATGTGACTTTTTTTGCAGGCATACTTCTGCAATTGAGAGCTTTCTACTTGTACTTTTCGTGTGGGGGTACTCCTGCAGTGGTTTAGCAAATAGTACCTGATCTCCTAATCTAAAGCTGCCTATTAACAGAATTAAGTTCAGTTAGGTGCTCTTTGTAGAATAGGTAAAGTGTGCCTCGTAAAGCCTAAGAAGAGATGGAGGTTAGGTTAGAAGGGAAGAGAGAGGGAGGGGAGAGTAGGTGGGAGAGGGGGGCTGGGAGGGATCCCAGTCTCTTGGAAGAGTCTGTCCCTGGTCCCACTTCCGTTCCTGTCTCAGACCTATACACATCCTGCACCACGTTATGGCCCCAAGTTCAAAACCTGATGCATTGATCTCCGCTGGGAACAACCCATGTGCAAAGATGATTCTTTAAAAATCTAGCACATTTGAGGCTCAAGATGGCTGCATGTCAGTGGTGGGTGAAGTGACTGCTTAAGCTTTCGTCTCATCTGGTTCTGCTCAGAAGTGGACAGCAAAACTCTTCTTGAAAGCAAGAAGATACGTGTGTGTGTATATATGGGAGAGAGTGGTGCACTTCACCTTTTCAAAGGTAGTAACTCTTCTGAGAGGAAAGCAGCATTTCAGGAAAGCAGCGAGGTAGCGCAGTGCACCCTCACAGCCGCACTCAGGGCCGAGGTAGATTTCCAACAGCTTACCTCCCCCCAGATCAGGTACCTCCTGCTTGAAGCTCAGGGGCAACCTGCTCTGTATCTCTACTTTGCAACCACAGGTCTCTGCTGCTGCAAGCCAAGCGGGGCTCATGTCCACATCTACAGCATGGGACCTGAGCAGAGCACAGGAAGGCTTTCTTAAGAAGGACATGGACCTGTTGGAACAGGTTCAGCGGAGGGCCACAAAGATGATCAGAGCGCTGGAGCACCTCTGCTATGAGGACAGGCTGAGAGAGTTGGGGTTGTTCAGCCTGGAGAAGAGAAGGCTTTGGGGAGACCTTATAGCGTCCTTGCAGTACCTAAAGGGGGCCTACAGGAAAGATGGAGAGGGACTCTTTATCAGGGATTGTAATGACAGGACACAGGGTAATGGTTTTAAACTGAGAGAGGGTAGATTTAGATTAGATATTAGGCAGAAATTCTTTACTGTGAGGGTGGTGAGGCACTGGAACAGGGTGCTGAGGGAAGTTATGGACACCCCATCCCTGGCAGTGTTCAAGGCCAGGTTGGTTGGGCATTGAGCAACCTGGTCTAGTGGGAGGTGTCCCTGCCCCTGGCAGGGGGGTTGGAACTACATGATCTTTAAGGTCCCTTCCAACCTAAACCATTCTATGATTCTTCTGTGCCTTGACTTGAGTGATCACCCCATCTCAGGCAACACAGAGGAGAAAGTTGCTCGGCAAGAAATCAGCAGGTTAGAACAAAAAGTTGGTGGGTGCTTGTGGGAATGGAGATCTGGAAGAAGATGTGTCATTGATCAGCCTGATCAGAGAGCAGCCCTGATCAGAGAGAGAAATAGATGGCCTGATGTACTGGTTTGGGTTGGGATAGAGTTCATTCTCTTCATAGTAGCTTGTATGGTGCTGGCTTTTGGATTTGTGACCCAAAGAGTATTGATAACACAGGAACGTTTTAGCTATCGCTGAGCAGTGCTTACACAGTGTCAAGGCCTTTTCTGCTCCTCACTCTGCTCCACCAGCCAGCAGGCTGGGGGTGCACAAGAGGCTGGGAGGGGACACAGCCAGGACAGCTGACCCCAACTGACCAAAGGGATATCCGAGCCCATATGATGTCATACTCAACAATAAAAGCTGAGGGAAGAAGGAAGGGGGCACATTCAGAGTTATGGCGTTTGTCTTCCCAAATAACCACTGTGTGTGATGGAGCCCTGCTGTCCTGGGGATGGCTGAACACCTGTCTGCTCACAGGGAGTGCTGACTGAATTCCTTATTTTGCTTTGCTTGTGCATGTGGCTTTTACTTTCCCAGTTATACTGTCTTTATCTCAGCCCATAAGTTTTTGCACTTTTACCCTTCCACTTCTCTTCCAAAACCACTGAGGAGGGGGGTGAGAGAGGAGAGCAGCTGGTGGGGCTGAGCTGCCCACTGGGGTTAACCCACAACAGCAGAGAAGATGAAAAAGGGGCAAGGACCATGGGACAAGGAAACCTAGAAAAGTCTGAAAGGCACAAGCTGGGCCTGTTAAGGGTAGAAGATGGGAGAGGAAGGCAGCGGACAGGACAGGCAGAGGACAGGAGGTTCATGGTTACAGTGGGTGGGTGGAAGAACCTAGGACCACTAAAGCACAGCCTCCTGCAGAGCCCTGAGCTGCTCCCACCGTCCCTGAATCCACCTTTCCTCTGCAAACCCATGGGCAAAGAGCTCCCTCCCCATTTCAGGTTGGCTGAGAAGTGGCAGAGCTTTGCTTGCAGTCCCTCTGTTACCTCAAGAGGTCACGGTCTGTGCCGAACCCAAAGGCAGCGGCTCAGATGATGACTCACAGGGGTGTCACCGTGATGCCACACGATGGAGTTTCCTGTGCTGGGGTGTGGGTCTGCTTTCACTTTCACAGCAGTAAATTACAGGATTGACACAGCAGCGAAAGCATAAAGTTACGTCTCAAAGCTAGGAAGTGCCAGAATTGAGTTTCTTTCCCACCGTTATTCCCCTACTTCCCTTCCAACCCCGTATTTTGTGGCGCTAGAGTGAAATCATTGTTTCAGTTCCTTCTCTTCCCTGGCACAAGGGGAGCTGCTCTGGGCATGAATCAGGGTAGTGTAATGAAAAATGTTGCATGGTTAACCTCTTTTCTTGTGTTGCAGGAATTAGGCAATGCGTAGTGAACAATATAGGGGGTGGAAGAAGAGAGAAGAGAAGAGAAACTTGCTGAGGGTGCTCTCTATCCCCTCATCCAACGACTTGGATGAGGGGATAGAGAGCACTCTCAGCAAGTTTGCTGATGACACAAAGCTGGGGGGGGTGGCTGACACACCGGAAGGCTGTGCCGCCATACAGAGAGACCTGGGCAGGCTGGAGAGTTGGGCAGAGAGAAACCTTATGAAATTCAATAAGGGCAAGTGTAGGGTGCTGCACCTGGGGAGGAATAACCCCCTGCACCAGTACAGGTTGGGGGCTGACCTGCTGGAGAGCAGCTCGGTGGAAAGAGACCTGGGAGTCCTGGTGGACAACAGGATGACCATGAGCCAGCAATGTGCCCTTGTGGCCAAGAAGGCCAATGGCATCCTGGGGTGCATCCAGAAGAGTGTGGCCAGCAGGTCGAGGGAGGTCATCCTCCCCCTCTACTCTGCCTTGGTGAGGCCACACCTGGAGTACTGTGTCCAGTTCTGGGCTCCCCAGCTCAAGAAGGACAGGGAACTGCTGGAGAGGGTGCAGCATAGGGCTACCAAGAAGATTAGGGGGCTGGAACACCTCTCTTATGAGGAAAGGCTGAGGGAATTGGGTCTGTTTAGTCTGGAAAAGAGACGGCTGAGGGGTGACCTAATTAATGTGTACAAACACTTAAAGGGTGGGTGTCAGGAGGATGGGGCCAGGCTCTTTTCAGTGGTGCCGGCAATAGGACAAGAGGTAATGGGTACAAACTTGAGTGTAGGAAGTTCCATCTCAACATGAGGAGGAACTTCTTTACTTTGAGGGTGGCAGAGCACTGGCACAGGCTGCCCAGAGAGGTGGTGGAGTCTCCATCTCTGGAGATATTCAAAACCCGCCTGGACGTGTTCCTGTGCAACCTGCTGTAAGGTGACCCTGCTCTGGCAGGGGGGTTGGACTAGATGATCTCCAGAGGTCCCTTCCAACCCTATGATTCTATGATGCTATGAAAAGCTGATCTGCTGGACGAGGCAGGCTATTGCTGCCCTGGAAAACAAGTGCTCGTGGTCTCTGCGTGGAGTCCTTGCGTGGGGTGGGTCAACTGCTAAGACTTGGCTGTCTACAGGTGTTCGCTTCCTCTAAGCACGTCAGTCGACAAGTGCCTGACCCAAAGACTTAGACTGATTTTCAGACACAAAGGACACTCACTGTTACTGACAGGGTCTCTTTGTACTACACATAAGGCATGATTGTGATTCTGACAAATGAAAATGTCTCAAATGGAGCTCTCAAAAATACTGCTTTGGTCTTCAGTGACTGCACCTCAGCTCTTTCTGGTAAATGAGGATAAAGCGTGTCCTTACTTCACTGTGTGTCCTAAAAAGAAACCAGTATTTGTGAAGCACTCAGATACTTAAGTGCCATAGGAAAAATTGAAGAAACTAGTAATTCTGTCTTTGGAACAAAAGCTGGGTAGTGACCAGGGTATGGAATAATGCGTTCAAAAAGAAAGTTGCAATGAGGTATTTAATACACTAATGCAAAGATGCTGCGGGCAATATAGTATGAAACAAGACAGTGTCATGATGTTTTGCAATCCCGTTTGCAATAGGCCAAACTGGAGTTCCATGGATAACCTGAATTGGGTATTTTTTTGAGTGCTTAGTTTTGTAGCCCTAAGACCATTCTTTTGCCATAATATTTTCCGTGTATGCAAGTGTTTAATATAGAAAAGAATAATAACCTGAGCTAGTGAAGAAATTGCTTACCTTCCTCTACAAATTAATTTGATGGAAAATAAATCAGCAAGGCAATTCTCACACTTTAGCTATGCTTTTCTAACTGTGCTGTAGAGCAAGGTATCTTCTTTGGTAGTGAAAAGATGTTTTACTTGTTGACTTGATTTACTGATTGAATCTACTTGTCTTTAGTTCAGCTACATAGGGTGGACAGCATCATGCGCACTGATTAATTGTCAGCTTATCTGGTGTATGTGCATAGGGATTTTTACTCTGTTAATATCTAAATAAGTAAGTTATTAGGAAATAGCCATCAAATTTTATGTCAAAATCCTTGAGAAACTAGTTTTGATGATGTTGCACACAGATTCCTAGGGACCTAAATACTCTGGGTTAAAATATTTTACTTAACAAAAGAGATTCTGCAAAAACCTATCTGAAATCGTGGTTACATTTTGCTTCCTACCAGAACGGCTGGAGGAAATTATTCTTTTTAATGTATTTGTAAAGAAAGCTCAGAATAAGCAGAGCATGTTTGGCAAGTTCTGAACCACAGCAGGCTTACAACTAACTTTCCCAGGTTGTGTATTTTCAGGTATACGTAGAGTTAGCATGGGGGGGGGGACGCTTTGGGGATGTGTTAGAAAAAGCGGACAAACTGAGTGACAGCACCGCTGCTAGAAAAACTTAATGCCCAGGGAGCTCACGATCAAATATTTATAGCTTTATGGGCAACAAATACTCAGTGAGACAGGACTACAAAGCAGTCCCATGCTCAGGTACTCTTATTGCTCTCACCCTATCCGTTTCTTTCACCATATCCTTTTTCAGAATATTTACTACGCTGTCAGCATTGTTATTGCCAACCCCATTGCAAACTAGTAAAATGGCGAATGCTATTTAATGCCTTTTTACGGATTTCTCAGTTGATCCACTTGGTTCCTATTCAAATATTGTGCTCATTTTAAATGATGCAACTGGCAGGGAAAGTAGGACTTTTGTTCAAGAATCTGTTTTTCAAATACATCATATTTAGAGGTCTAGAATTAAAAAAAAAAATCAAAAAATTCATTTTTAGGTGATTAGCCCAGTTTTCATGTTGTACTTCAACGACTAATTATCTTAGGAGATGTTTTTGCCAGGAAAAGGCTGCACTATGAATAATTCTTTCAGTATTTCTGCAGGCGCTGACTTCTGAGGCAACTGAAAGTGGCTCTTCGGAGGAGATCTGTACAAGATTTCCCAGCTTCTGTGAAAGATCAGAACAAGAAGTCACCATGTACGAGGCTGCGGTACTCATTGCCAGCTACAGCCAGCTTTGCCCAACACCTGTAGAGATGCTGGAAAGGGGAACTTGCAACCTCTTTAGCAGGGTCTCTGGTGGCATCGCTGGGCGACCTGCTTCCCAACAGTGTTCCTGTAACATCGCTATATGGTGCTGGTGTCACTCAGCATCTCAGACTCTAAAGGGATCTGGGAGAAATTTAACCCCCAGCTGCAATACGCTCTGTTTGTTTTTTTTTTTTTTTATCAAACATGGTTTTTTTTCTCCTGGAGTTTAGTAGTTTTGACAGCGGAAAGGGCCGTGCTGTGTTCTGAAGCATGTGCTTGCCTCAGCAGAACAAAGCACTGCACAGGGAAGTGAGAAGAGGGTCCTTGTCGGAGCTATGGGGAGGAGAGCACGACAGGCTGCTCCGCTCCGCTGCTGGTTACCACCACCAGCAGGACAGAGCGCAAAGCAAGCACTCATCTATTGCTAGATGCCAGCTGCACTTAATCATCCATGGGACTACAAGAGATTCTCTTCAGGTCTACCTAATCAGCAGCTCTGTCATTTATTGGGATATTTGGCCACTTCAGTTCAAATCCAGATGTATTAATACGAAATTTAAAGCAAATTATCAACTATTACAAATATCCTCTGAATGCCTCCCTAGGATACTCACTGATAGGGGCTCTTAAAAAATATAAAATATCAACCCCTTAAGTACTTAGGCCTTCATAAAAATTTTATTTGGCAAGTAACATCAGGAATCCTCAGAACTCCAAATCCATACACAATTAATTGTCTACTTGCAAATCCTGTATTTGGATTTAAAAAACCCCCACCCTTTAATATTCTGGAATTGCAATGCTCTTACGTAAAAATCCCCACATACTTTATATGCATTTGTCTTACTGATTTTTAAAGATCCACCTGCTCTGTTTGCAAGCGTACCATTTGCTTTCCTAAATGTCAGTCAGGAGAAACATGGCATCGGCCTTCATCCCTTATCTTCACCTCACGGCTAGACGGCTGTGGTCACAAGACATGCCATGGTCCTGCCACAGTCCTGTCTGTCAGATTTCGCTAAATTTCATTTATGTCAGATTTTCATTAAATCTTAAAAAAACAAACAAACAAACGCAAAAACCCCACCCACCAGCCTAATTGCATTGCAGTAAGACAAGTGTTCATTAGTTTGACGGCAGGGGAAAAGCAGGCTGTTGTTTGTAAACTCCAAGACTGTGCTTTTGGTTTAGGATGGTGTAACCTGGGCGCAAGGACCTGCATTCACATCACACGCAAACCGAAATATAGGGACCAGGATACATCCTCGCCCCGCTCCCCACTCACCTGGGCAGGGTGCAGGGGCTGCAGCACCGTATGCTGCCCATGGATCAGATCCGCGCCCACACGTGCGTTTAATGCATGAATAACGTGTAGGGTGATTTCTTGATCAGTTTTTGACAGCATCTGTGTTTCCGAAGCTGCACAAATGTGATAAATGGTTGGGGGGATAAGAGCCTTCCACCACATCAGTAAACCCTCCCCTTCGCCCCACCCCACCCCAGCAAACAGAGCAAATGCCCCGTACCTGGAGACGTTTCAATGCCTGAATTATTAATAAAATAAGCATGATAATGAATAATCTATGTTAAGCATTTTCTTGCCCTTTATTTTTTCATTATGATCAGAAGAGGAATATGATTAACAGCAGTTTAAACTTTAGCAGTACAATTTCAGTATTAAATATAAAACTACACTGCAAGTTGATGTATTTAAAAATGGTTATGTATACTCTAGCCTTAAATTTATGTATCAAATACAAGTAACTCAATTGTTTCTTGCCTTGACAATTAACATATCTAACAAATTTCAACAAGCCAGACATCCATCTTTTCCATTAAAAAAAATAAGCAAGCACACCAACTCTTATTCATAGCAAGGGGGTGTAAAGATTCAACACTTTCCTGAGTGTTGTGCGAAGAATAACAGGTTCGAGAAAGTCAGATAAGTAAGTGTAATGATAAACCTAAAGCTAAGCTGGAGGACCTTTTGATTAACTTCATATTTCATATATTACTTGCATCAGTTGAGAGCAACATGAGTTACAGAACTTCCATGAAAACAAGCCACTTACAAGCAGGTGGTTAAGCTTGATCAGTTTATTAAAAGGATTATATGACACGGTTGCCTGCAATAGCAGGGGACTGGATCTGATGACCCAGGAAGTTCTTTCCAGTCCCATGTTTCTAAGCCATGCACCAAGTGTATCCAGCCCACACTTTCACATTTGGAAAAAGCCAAAGCCACACACACGCACGCTCACAGAAAAAAAAAAAATAAAAAAAAATAATCCTCGATGACACCATTTCATTTCTCTAGATATTCACTATGCAGAAGGGAACAGAGCTAAAGGCCTGTACAGAGGATACATTTACTCGAGGTTGATGTGGTACTGAAGTCAGTTAATAATTAGATACCTCCAGGCAGATTCAGTTACAGGGCATACCAACACTGCACACTGCCAGACAATTTCTAATCAAGCCAAGAACCTCTTGCAGGAACGAGGTCTCTTTGCTAGCAAGCACAGAGCACACTGAATAAGCTAAAAGCAGCTGTTCTTAAATGAACTACCCTACCAACCGTGAGTGAATGACAGATAGATGGTAAGAAGCATTTACCTACTAGACAAGATCTCTCTGCACACTCAGGCAGAAGAAGTAATTAGTTCAGAGCAGCAACCATTGCTCCTACCTTGCCTGTCTCTTGAGTACGTTCTCTTTAAAAGCTGGTCTACAGAATCAGTGCAGCCTCTCCCAAGCACTACCGAAGTAGCCGTTTGCAGCTGCCATGCAAGACTCTACTTTCAAATGGTAGTCGGACATTCCCATCATGGTGGCCAGTTTGCTAAGACAGCATACACAGCCATACCAAGAGCCTTTACAACTAGAGATCTAAACAATTGCCTACATTCAGCCCATCTAACTTTTAGGCACTTGGTTAAGGTGTCTGGGTCCCTAGTCACCCAGAACTCCCCCCACCCCCCAGGAAAAAATAAAATTAAAAAAGAAAAAAAATAATCACTGAAGGCAGATAGTCTCAATTGCCTTCTGGAGGTGTCTCTTGACCCTCACTGAGCAAAGCTGCATTTCAAGCAACCAAGTTCTTAACACAGGCACCTCAGTTAGACAGGATGAATGGAGACTTGCATCTCTTTCAAGAGATAGTATCAATACTCTCCAAAACCAAAGGCAATTAAGCAATTAAGGTTTGCAACTCCAGTTACGTTTGGAAACAAACTTACAGTCAAGTAATTAAGCTGTAGTCCCTCCCTCCCAAGCATAAAAGCCTTCCACATGGAGGCTCTGCTATTTTTAAAAAAAAAAAAAAAAAAAAAGAAAAAAGCATTCTTCTTTCAAACAAAGAAGAGTGGACACGGCTGCTTTGCCACTCATTCATAGGGAAGCTGAAGGATCAGAGAACACTTACTCAGAGACCTGGAATGACTAAGCACTGCTAGTGCATGCAAAGCAGAAGTAACAAGATGGTTTTTAAATTAACCCTAGTCCTCTTCTCCACCCCACAAAATTCATGCAAGTGTTTGAGAAGATAGTCAAGACATAATAGCCCCAGTTTCCAAAAAGGCTTAGTTTTGTTTGTTGGTTTTTTTTTTTACATGTTGTAAAAGAAGTGTCCTTTGTTTTTTTTCTTTCTGTGGGTAGAGAAATGCATTTTTGGCATGTTTGAGAATCATAGATATCTATGAAGTCCATGCTGTTTAAATTCTCCAACTAGTTTCTATAACCTGTCAAAAAAAAAACCATAAGCAACCTATACATGTCTCCCCAGTATTGACATGCATGCTCAGAGCTCTCCACTTTAGTGAAATGAGGTGTTACTTCTGTGCTGATAGTTGACGAGTCAGCATTGCACGACTTTAAGACCAACTAAATTAACATTGTCGTAATATGAAAGGCAAGCACAAGTTCATTTATTTATAGCAAAGGTCTTGGGTTACAGGAGGTCAGTTCTTGCCATCTTGAAAAGATAGGGGATAACTTATTGCATACATGTGCATTATAATTTAGCAGCAAGTCATTCATAGAAACACTTCCCTCCTACTGCTTTTTTGGTTTATTATCTCAATTATATATATATTTTAGCTTTACAAAGCATTTAACACCACCTTTAAGTTAATGGTCTTTTATTGGAAAAAAAGACTAGCATTTACAACTTGGAATGGACATAAATTGTAATATCTTGAACAGCAATGTTGATAGTTGTGCTGAAGTCCACAGGCTACTCCGCCAGCTCCAAGTCATGGTACAGAAGGTTTTAAAAATATGAGAGTCCAAAGATGCTCCCTTGGTGAAGGTTTCTTTTAAAAATTTTGTGAACGGTAACAGCCCGACACCCGTTTCACTATAGTGCAATGCAGACAATGTTAAACCAGTATTTTAACACAGACATGCCATCCATAGTTAAGATCATCGTATTTTTGGAGCACACTGCTACGTACAAGAGAACCATTCAACCTTTAGGGCATTTTCTCTAAGTTTTGCATCCTTCAACCATTTTGCTGCATACCATCCTGAGGTATAAACCAATTTTAAAGTAAACCAGCTATGACAATTTATACTACAAATTGAACTAGAATCCACTGTTGAACAAAAGAGTGGATCCTTTAGGTTGTTTTTTTCCTTTTAATACAAATGTCTGACTGTGCTCAATTGTCAAGCTGCATGCATGAAAAACTGGCCAGCCCAAACAGTGTAATAGTCATTAGCAAATGGAACTTTTGAGTTCACTAAGTGCTTCCTTTTTTTTTTATTTTCAAGGTAGTACAATTATTTATATTGTAAAACTGATGTTTAACTTTATCTTTTGGGGACAGGACCACCAACCATTACATGCAGTTTGTGGACAGAAGGTATTTTGACATTCAGTTTTGCTATACAGAAACAGAATGAATAAATGAACATTTTTTTTGCAAGAGGTAAGTAAAAGATTCAATTTGATTCTTCTAGAGGAAAAAAGGTGTAAAGGAGGTCTCTTCACTTTGCAGTCATCATCTGTACGAATTCTGAAAAGACAAAAAGTCACTGTGATTTATTGTCTCCACAGTACTTCAACTGATAAGTCTTGTAAACGCACTTGGCATAAAAAAAAGCCCCTTTCACTGCATCGAAGTTTTTGTCCACAGAAGTGGACGACTAAATAAACTGGTGTCTCAAGTACTAGAAATTAATGCCCTATGCAACAGGCTTTCACTCAATCCGAGTAATGAGTCAAGACAAGCATCTCTTTACCTTCATAGTTGACTTGCCCATCCCCATCAATGTCTGCTTCTCTGATCATTTCGTCTACTTCTTCATCTGTTAGCTTTTCTCCTAAGTTTGTCATAACGTGACGTAGTTCTGCTGCACTGATATAGCCATTGCCATCCTGTGAGTAAAGAGTTGCATGAGATCACGATCAGCAATCCTGACTGATTAACTCTGAAACTAGATCTAGGTTTCCAGTAACTGCTTCTGAACTAGTCTTACTGCACTCAGGACAGATATACAGACGCGGTACGCTGCATAACCCTACAGTATGCACTAGTTCCACTGCGTTACAAAGCATGCATGCCACCACATCCTTCTATGCAATTACTATACTGTAAGAATAACTGCATGCCTGATTTCTAGCTGTGATAAGGTAGTTTTAACACTTTTTAAAGAGCTTTCAAAAATAAACCCAAAGCCACAGTAGTTTTTGTTTAGTCTCTGCTGCCTAAGCAAATTCCTCCCCTCCTCCCCCTGCACCCCCAAAAAAACCCAAAACCAAACAACAATTTCCCCACCAGCAAGAGTAAAGTCAGCTTTCTCTTCTGGATAATACTACCTCTACAACCAGACTGCAGGTGGCTAGGTTAGGCTTCTTGGGCAAGATGCTATATAACAAACCTTCAAAGAAAGCATTTAAATTCTACTCATAAGGAGTTGTGGAAAAAAAGAGAATGACACTTCTAAGTCAGTATTTCCATGAGTAATATCCAAACCTAGAGCTCATCCCACGCCATTTCAGTAATTGTCCTCTTCCATCTACAGGAAGAATACACTAGCTCAGAGCAGGAGTTCATATGGCTATCACCAGTAGGTAAGCTACCTCAGTGGTTATAAACACAAATCTACTCTGCAGAAACAACCCCATAGGGTAGATAAAGTAGTAACCAAACAATCGAACATTTCCGTTAGCACATTTTCCAACAAAGTACTGGAGACTGCCACCTTTTTTCCATAAAAGGAGAAGTAGTAAGGCTTTCTTGCGCACATGCGTGTACATCAGCTTAGCACCTGCATCAGCCATTGCTCAACACAATTTTCTTGTAACGTGTCATATCCATGCAACCCAAAGAGGGGAACCCCTGTTCTAGAAATAATTGACCTTCATCATGTATGCCCAGGTATCCTTAAAGAAGATAGGAGTTGAACTCTCACGTTTCCCTGAAAGCAACCTCAAAGTCCGCATCTTGAAAATGGAACATGCAATATTTCACATCCCTCTAAATACTGATGACATCATCTTAGCTTCAAAAACTTCCATAATGAAGAATAAAATCTTGTGCATCCATGCAAGCATCTCCCCATTCCCCTAAAGTCAGAAGGTAAAAAAAAAAACAGAAAAAAACCACCCCTCCTACCGACAAGCATCAAGTTCTGCTCATCTCTGCTCCTAAGGAAAGGCCAAGTTTTCCTCTCATGGATGAACCTAAAGCTTAGACCTGCTGTGTAAAGCAGGTAGAACCAGCCTGCAGCAGTCCTGGTTCTGTTTCCAGCATAGTCCCTGCTCTGTTTCCAATTCCTCTGCTTCTATTAGAGGACTTTGTTTTCCTTCTAGACAAGAGAAAACGCTGCGGAAAAAATGGACACTGTTACTGCTTCTAAAGAATATTTGTACTTCTATTAATACCTTGTCAAAGACTCGGAATGCCTCACGGATTTCTTCCTCGCTGTCTGTGTCCTTCATTTTTCTGGCCATCATGGTTAAAAATTCAGGGAAGTCGATAGTGCCATTGCCTTAACGAAAAGAAACTTCCAAAAATTAAACTTTAATGTTTTTCTTTATACAGAAAAAAAAAGAGCTGTCATTAATTTAGCCAGCGACAAGACTGACAGATCCTCTGTAAACCATTCCTACAGAGGAACTGAATCTTCTCCCTCAATGGCTACCACTGCCTTTTTGCTATTACAATGTGCAGTAACCATTGCCACTGCAGTGTTTCAGCACCACAAAAAACAACTGCTGCCTTCTCTCCAGGTCAAACCATACCATTTGCCACCAGGTTGCAAGTTAAACGTCAATCTGATGCTCCAAGGTTAACTAAGACTTGTCTTTATTTCAAAAAAATCACTCCACAAAATTAATCATTTAGTTTCTTTAGAATTTCCCAATTGTTGTGGGATGTATTACAAAGCTGGCACTACAAATCCAGGATATCTAAAATTTGAGAAAATTACATTTCACTAAGCTGCTCATAAACACTTGTTCCTTGTTAAAAATCAACTGCCTTAATATATGTTGTACACCACAGAAGTAATGCATTGTTTTAAGGGACAACAAGGATCTGCAAATTCCAGTGACATGAGAAAAGCTGCCATTATTTGGTATTTCTGATAAGCTTAGCAGTAGGTGTTCTTACAGGTATTTCACTGCGAAACTGAAAATCCCTGGTAACATCCAGGCCTCACCCCTAAGATTTTTAAGGTCTTCCTTCAAAGTAAGTTTGAATCAACTTCAGGCTGCTCAAAGCTATGAGAAAAGTGGTATGGTGAAGAAACAAGTTCTTTAGAACAGCAGAAACTACATTACTATAGTCAGGATTCAGCCCTATATGCCAAAAGAACTCGCATTAAATAGTTCACTGTGCAACTAAGATCTACCCATTACTTGAGGGAAACATACAAACCTCATTAGGCAAGTACAGCAAAGAAGTTAAATGCAGTTTAAGACAACCTTCGCATCTTAGGGATTTACGATTGGGACATATGCAGCTATTTATCATCATGGCCAGCTTTATCCACCAGCTGCATTGGAATACAGGGCTTGTACTCAGCTCTGACAAATCCTCAATGAACATGCAGAATAACAGCAAAGCATTCTGCTGTAAAACAAGTTTAAATAGTGGGCAGGCATACCTATCTGAAGTCCTCGGACTTCTTTCATTTTTAATCTACCAGTGCAGCATTGTGGCCTGCGACCTAGAGAAGCCACTTCATACAAACTCAACATAGTACTGCAAACCCTGAAGTTCTTCAGTATCTGCATCCAGGAGTTAGCAATTACAGTCAACTTACATTTTTAGGAAAGTAGTTGTAATTAATGCAGACTGATAATCAGATCATCTATACTCTTGCCAATACAATTTCACTCTTCTTTTATAGAAAAATCAGAGAAAAATCACTATGACAACCAACATACAGTTCAAAGCTTTGGCATCACTGAGCAGGGGAAAGCATTTTCCCTTTTTTTAACTGCTAGCCTGTCTGGAGTCTCAGAAACACAGTGTGCAGATACCCTTTCTAGCATCCATTTGAAATAATTCTAATAGACTTGATATGGGAAGGGTTTTCTTTTGCTTCCAATCCCCCCCATCTACTAGTGATCTAATATACTACAATAGACTATACAGTCTCTCCCTGTTGTGTTTTGAATTCTTGGAAGTTTAACACTATTCCACTCCTACCACATTTTTGGCCTTAGACAAAACCACAGACATTAGTACAGCTATTAAGACCAACATGGGCTGACGAAATATGTATAGAAAAGCTGGGTGGAAATGCAGGTTAACAGCAGGTCAGAACAAGTCAGATAGTAATAGGAAGCCTGTGACCCATAAAATATTAAAGTCAAACAGCGTAACTTTGTCTCTGCCCATGTCCTTTTTTAGATTCTCACTAATACTGCTAGGATCTTTGACTGCTGTACAGAAAGCAAGCAAAAAACTGACACCGCTCTGACTTTAGATTCTATGGAGTATGCTGAAACTGCTTCAAGAGATCTATATCACAGAACCTTCTCTATGTGGTCCAAGCCCAGGTGTGGAGGTCATACATGCTTAAGATGATCACAGAGCTAACAACTACCTTTCCAACACTTACCATCAGCATCTACCTCGTTGATCATATCCTGCAATTCTGCTTCTGTTGGATTTTGACCCAGTGATCTCATGACAGTTCCCAGTTCTTTTGTTGTGATAGTACCATCACCATCTTTGTCAAATAGGGAAAAGGCTTCCTTGAATTCTAGAGGCAGAAACAGTCCCAGTGTTTAGTAACATCACCAGCATGACAAAACTGCATACTAAAAATGCACTCCACTGACAATGCCTGGTACGATTTTAAGATACATTTTATTAACTGTCCACGTATTGAGAGAATTAACACTCTCAAACGTTAACTAAAAATTACTTAACAGTACCAAGACATAATTTGCATAGTATATTCAAACTTATTTAATGTGGCTACTATCTGCATTACAACTCCATAATGCATTTCAGTATCACCTTGCTTGAGGCACAGTTGCACCATACAGAGCAGCTGCTTGGCATAAGTGGAGGGACCCACTGGGTTCCCTTCACCATTAACAGACTTACAGGAACAATAAGTGTTGTTATTTACCACTTATTTTTAATGCTACAGACAACAAGAATTAATGTCAGCCACAAGTGGGTGACTGATCTTCAGAAGGTCAAATAATGCTCCTTCTCCTAACCAGTCTGAATTACATACACTCTGTTAGAAGTTATTTAAAAGACACTGCCTTATATTAACATGTAAGAAATCCATTTCAGGTTTATTTGTTGCTGTTTCATTTCAAGTTTATCTTCACTTTATTAAAAAGAAAAGAGTACCTAGGTCTGATTTGACTCCAAGAAGTTCACGTGAGTCTAGCAATTATTTCTGTTTGCAAGAAATCTAGAAGGACTTGGCTCTAGCCTGAAAGTCTAAAAAAAAATCATTATCTGTAGTCCAAGGAACAAGCAGTCTAAATTAAGAGGCAATGAACCAGTAATCTTCCAGAATTTTTTTTAAATGTGAGTGCTTTTTAAAAAAGTGTCAGTACAGATCTGAATAATGTATTTTCTTTTAGTCACAAGAAGATAGCAAAAAAATAATAACTTCTTATCAAGACACTTACCAGCAATCTGTTCTTCAGTCAGCTGATCAGCCTACACAAAGAATAGAACATTTTAGAATATTGTTTACCTCTAGCTATGTCAAACCATGAGATACTTCATTTAAATTTATCATTACTTTTACAAAGCCACTATCAACCCTGGGAATTTTGCCTCTGCAAGGAGATTCCACTCACCTACACCATGCAGCCATTTCCAAAAGCATACAAGCTAACTTGTTTTGAAACTGCTGATGAAGAACCAGACATGCCATCCTTCAACTCGGAGAATCTGATTTGGTCAACTGAAGGACACAGAGCAGGCTCCTTGCAATTGGTCAGAGAGGCATGAAATCCTTAATCACATGTGTTTGGGGTTTCACATCACATCAGATGTCATTTCCAGCAGTGTAGTGACCCTAATACTGCATGGGGGTATTTGCACATTAGTGGGCTAGTGACAAGTGTGCCACCTAGTGATCTACTGCTACTGAAGTCTGCCCTCCCCCACCACACTGCACCAAGTATTAGCCTACTGTAAGCTTAATAGAAAGGTCTGTGCTGTGATATTAGGAGGAATTACTACTCGGTATTACGGAGATTGTTGCCATCTCTGACAAAGAAAACGCCAGTTTTCAAGCATCACATTATTTTTCCATTCAGCCAAGCAGTTTAAACTGCCTCCCTCTGACGTGCAGGCTGGTTTATACATAATTTTAAGTGGCAAGATTTAAAATGCTTGCCTGTGACCTTCTATACATCAAGAAGCCACTGCTGCATCCAAAGGTATACAGCTCAGTGGGCAATTAAATGTGGTTTCCTAGACCTTAAATGTGCTAGCCGCATCCTTCCAGAAGCCTCTCTTTTCTGTATGGATAGAGCATCACAAAAAACTCTGCTGTTTGGACTCAAAGAAACTAACCAGTTCTTTACGGAAAAATATGCATTTTCCTAATCATTAAAAAGAGAAAAAACACCTGGATTTTACACACCTAGTCATAGATCTTGGAGAATACATGATACTAATTCCTTTTAAACTAATTTGATTGTATGGCTTTTTTGTAGGTCAGAGAAAGCAGGCATCTTGTAACCCTTTTGTCCTGAAATACCATTATTCAGGTATAAAACCCTTTAACTGCAGTAAAGAGCAACAAATACAATGGAGAATTAACAGGCTACACAATCTGTTAAGCTATTGCACAGAGGAAGAGGGTAGGGTTGAAAGCCTGCTGTGTATGTTAAGTGACATTCATAGATTTCACCTGTAAATAGTTGTTGGGGTTTTTTTTTGTGTTTTAATGTCTGTATGTAATGATTAAACAATTCTCCGCATGCACAGCAGGTTGGGGGGAAAAAAAAAAGGGTACAAGCATTAACAGCTAAAGACGCGAGTTCTAATTTAAGAAATCTTCTTTCATAGCAGCAGAAAAACTTGTGTTCAAAATCCAGTTCGACTTTCCATGCTCCTTTTGTGATTTTTCCAGAATATACGAGGTTTTCCTTCGAGATTATCTAAGGAATTTACATAACAGACTCAATGCCCTGCAGAAGAGGAAACAGAGCCACACCTCGGCAAAAAAACCTCCAACCCACAGCACCGGCTCCTTGGGTCGTTTCTAAAAAACCGGATTTCGAATTAAAANGGATTTCGAATTAAAACCAAGCCAACCTCGCACACAAGGCGGTGCCGGGAGCAACCCGACCCTAAACCGCCCTAGGGTTCACCTTCCCGAGCAACAGGCACCGCCGCCGCCCGCTCGTCCCAGCGACAGGACAAAGGTACCCAGGGCTGGAGCCACCACCCCACCCAGCCAAGTCATCAAATCCTGTCCCGCTGATGTCAGCCTTCCCCGACGGGAAGGGGAGATGGAGAGACACAGCCGAGGAACACCCAGATTGCCACAACGCGATTAAGAGGTCAGCCCGCAACCGTCGGAAGCGGGGGATGGGGGGGGAACCGCCGGGAAAAAAAAAAAAAGCCCAGCCCTCCCTCCTGCCCGCTTTCGCGGTGAGCCCGGGCCGGCACCGCAGCGCTCGGGGCGGGGGGGGTGATGGAGCCCCCGGATCCCACCAGCGATGCCTTCGGGCAGGCGAGGCGGAGGCTGGCATCGCCCGGCCGGGCAGCGGCGGGCTCGCAGCCCGCCCAGCGCAACAGGCGCCCTTCCCGGCCGGCAGCCGCCCACTGCTGCAGTGCGGCCCCCCCCCGTCCCCTCCCCTCCCCAGCCGCCGGCCGCGCCGCGTCCTCAGCCTTCAGCGAGAGCGCCTCGGCTGCGCAGCCCGCCTTCCACCGCGGGAGAGGGAAGGCGACGCTCCCACCACCCCGAGACCCCCATGGGGGCATTGGGCCGTTTCC
>VYZM01023474.1:58542-124466 GCA_013398915.1 Dromas ardeola
CCTGCCTGTCCAGGCCGGGACCCCCGGCGCTGAGGGGAATCTCGGCTGAGTTGTTGGTGGTTTTATTTTCTAAAGAGCATCCCCGCGTGTGGGCTGCGCTCCCCCGGGGAGCCCGGAGCGGCACCTGGGAGAGGATGGCACCGGGGGCCGGGGCGGGGGGGGAAGGCGTTAATAAAGCACGTTTTCGGGGAAATCTGAACGACGAGGGGGGTACGACAGAGACTGTAAAGCTGTTACGTTGAAGCGAGCGCTGCTGCCTTGTTTTTTAATCGTAGGGCTTGTGTCAGGCACCAAAATCTAGATGATGGTAAAATTGAATCCAGAATCAGATGGTCTACAACTGAGGTGTCCCCTCAGCCCTCCTCAGCGGAACGGCTGTAGCCTGCAAGCGAGAGGCAGCAAAAACGTGTCCTGATGTCAAACATTTCCTTCATTTCTCCTCTGTCTGCTCTGCGTTTGAAGGTTTTGTCCACCAGCTGATAATAACCCAGGTAAATATTGTAGCGTTCACACTGTACCTCCTTTAATAGGTATGGAAGCACAAACAAACATGGACCCACATTGGAATCAAGGATTTTGGTTCCGTTCATGACAAGTACCCTTAGATTGTGAGCTTCACTGTAGTTCAAGGTATTTTTAGTCCAGGTTTTAGTTTGGGCCTCTCTCTGGATTGGGAGGCTAGCAGTACTTCCAGCGTGGTTATAATTCTGATGATCTGCTTGCAGTATAGCACTAAATCTTTTAAAATACGTTTTTCTGTTTTACTGTTTTTGAAAAATCATGTGTGCTTTCGGTATTTGAAATAAAGACAAAAACATTTGGGTCTGTTTAACAATTTTAGTAGCTCTGCCACTGAAGTTACAATTTATTTGCTTGGCTTTCTGGAACACAGTGATAGGTTGGCAAACACAAGTTACCTGTTTATAGTCTGTAAGGGTTTCTCATAGCAAACAAAACAGCATATTTAAAGTGTCATAGTTTGGTACCCAAACCATCCTAACATTTGTGTAGGAACTAGTATATGCAATGGTGTCAGAAAACTGATTTGCAGCTGGCTAGTCTGCAAATGATAGGTTTATAGACAGCTTCCATTTTCGATGCAGACTGCCCAGCCTCCTATTTTTAATATACTTTTTTTTTTTTAACTACTAAGCAGTGATGTTGGAATTTTTTTAATTTTTATTTTTGCTATGGAAGAACACACAAATTGATCTTTTCTTTTCAAACCAGACCAACAATTTTAAGCTCTTATTTTCCCAGATTAATTTCTTTCTGGAAAACATGGCACAATATCTGATTGATGTGGGCCACAAGAGCTTTTGCTGGGATAAGTGAATCTTGGAACTCCCTGAGCCTCACAGGGATGTGTGAAGAACAACATTCATGTACAAATCATTCACCTCATTGTGCTGGTCTTACACAGGTGAATGTCTCATCATTGAAGCGCTGAACTCTATATAAATATTGGTCTAAGAAATTTCTACAATTATCTTGCAAAGATAAATAGCTAATGCAGTCTCATGGTCTTTGGCCAGAATGTTTCTAAAGTGGAAGGCTGAAAGCATTATCAGGAGAACAATCTTACCAACATTTAAATGTGACAGTTTTGAATGTGGGTGCCTTATTTCAGTCTATTTAAAGTTATTTTTAAGTGTGTGTAATATGTTCTTCCATTGATCCAAACCTTCGCTTGTTAAAAAGTGAAGGGATTAGATTTATCTGTTGAGGAGAGACTATGACACAAGTAATTAAAATTTATGTAGATTCTCGTACAAACTACCAGCATTACAGTGTTTGGACATACATGAAGAAACTTGGAAATGTGAAGTAAAAAGCCACTTGGTTACATTCAATGAATGTTGCCGAAGATTAACAGGGCCTTTGAGCAGAAGGATTGCTGTGCCTTCATTCCTATTTCTTTTTTTCAAAACTTTTTGTTTCTACTTTTGCTAACTCTTGATGGTTCACACCATAATTCATTTATATGAAAAATGGAATTTTAAAATAAAGTTACTTTTAAAGTAGTTTGGAATATACTTATCTTGCTTTATTTAAGAAAAACTCAGGATGATCAATTAAGGTGCCACAGTTAGGTTCTGCAGTAGTTTCAGTTAAATTGCATCATTCTGTATTTGAAAATATTTCACAGCTAATTCTCCAAAATAACATTCTGACTAAGGGGTTTTTTTTTCTTAATTTGACATATGGCAGTGATAAATGTAAACAAAACAGAATACTAATGTTTTGCAGCTTATTTAATGTAGAAAAAAAATCATCTAAACTGGCATCTGCCTGCTCCTTGTAAATTTGCTTTCACTCGATTGTACAGCTAGATTTTGATCAGTATTCTTTGTTCTCTTAAAATTTATATTCGGTTGTGGGCAGGCAAGAAATGCCCCTGTCATTCCAATGACATACAATGTCAAATGATTTGCCAGGATCTTCTGTAGTCTCATTCAAACTCTCCTGGATGTCAGTGGGAGCTGGACTGGGCCATGGAATTACTCACTATTTGTGCCTAAAACCATAGAACTTGGCGATCCCATTGCTACAGCGCTTTTTTATGAAGAGGGCTATGTGATAGCTATTAAGATGAATTTCTGACTGATAGATTTACTGTTCTAAGTTATTTTACTCTCTATCACTAAGCATCCTTTTGTTGACTCGTGTTTAAGATCAGTATTAACAAAAGATTATTTTATGAATGTATTAGTTGCAGTGAAAGACTTGCAACCATTCTACCTAGTATTACATTTCTAAATTTTGCGTTAATATGCTAGTAAGGTTACAGTGTTGGTCTCTGTTTCTACAGAGACTTAACATGTCCATTCTTTGGGAGCAGCCTAAGATACAAGGAAAACTGTTAAGAATTCGGAAAAATATTAAGCCTTACTACTACTTATATCAAGGTGTGCTTTTCAACCTTGGCTTTGTTAACATAAGCACTGAAGAATATGGCCTCACACATAGGAATTGTTTTCTCATATTATATATACATAAGTTTAAAAAAAATCAAAATTAAAACATTTTACAGACATCTGTCCTGGGAGAATGGATGTGAGAACAGATGGACAGAAGCATTTAATGCACAGCTGGGAGGCTGATATTATGGCGATAAGCACAGATAACCAGTATATAATAGGTTAGAAGTCTAAGAAGACAAAATCAAGTATATACATGCGTGCAACATCTGTGCAACTGGAACAAATTTATAATTAGTTTTCATGGCTATAATATTGCCAATTATATGTGTGAGCTACCCAAACTGGGTTTGAATTTGTTGTACTGCTTTTCAGGTCAATTGGAATTCTGTTGGTATTTCAGAAAATAGTTTTTTACCCTCTCTATAAAATTCTGTTCATATAGGCGATGTTTTTTTGGGCGACCATTTTCCACAAAATTAGTATTTCTAAATGCCATTGGCAGCTGTGAAAATCTAAGCCAGTATCCTTATAAAAATACTCCATGAGCTTCACTAAGATTGCAAATAAGTGGGTGGAACTCCATTGAAATAAAAAGCTAGAACAGAATTGAATTTGACCACATTTATTCAAGATATGAAAACTGAAATCATTTTAATCTTAACATTTAAATTTCCAGACCTGGTGGCCCTTTTAAATGGGAACATACATGTTCCTGTAGATTACTGTTTCTTTTTTGAGGGAGAGAGAAAAAAAACCAAAACTCCACAATCTTTTACATGCTCATGATTTCTTTATATTTGCCTTATTCCCACCGGTGTGTATCAAAATCACCTACAATTACGGATTTTCACTGAGCATTAAGTGTCAGAAGGCCACCTATGTAATTGAATAATAGTAGCTGCTACCTACGTTGAGTGTCCGTCATCTTATAAAGTTTCAGATGGGGATATAAAACGCATGCAGCCGTTGGTTAGAACTAAATCATTTACACATTGCAATTAAATTAGCGAATCCTTTTCTACGTAGCTATGTAAACTGGCATCCTTGAGGCGCAATAATTTGAGAAATTTTGTGTTTTAAACTTCAGGCAGTTTGAGTTGGGAACCTTAAAGATCCTATCTTAAAAAGACTTGCACAGATGGGAATTACATACTTGCTCCCGTACATAAACTCAGCCATACATCTTGCAGATTAAACGTTATAAAATAATTCTTTTAAAACAAGGTGCTTTTCCCTACTTTTTTACACTTGAATGTAAAATAAATGAAAAAAGAACAAACCTTTTTCACACAGTCTTAAAAAAACAACCTTTCGTCATAGTCCTATGAAGAGTCTCTAGAAATACTGGAGTATGTGAAAACAGGATTTTCCTCTCAGTTTTTTTAATTGCCAGCTTCATAGGAAGGTAAACACTGGATGATTCATGATATAAGCAGAAGTTACTCTTTCCATTTTTCTATTGTTTATGTTTTGTTAGTGTTTTTACGGATAAAGGCAAATTGTATCCGCTATTTTTCAAGAATCAAATGCAGAAGAGGACAGAATATTTATGTATGTGTTTGCTAAATATTTCATATTTTTACATAACAATTTCAAGCATACCTAGGTCATGCTTCTTCACTGTTGGATACATGTATATAAACTATATTCCCTGACGATGATTCCAGTTAATACATCTGTCAAAGTAATTTATTTTTACCACAAATATATTTCAAAATATTCTGTACAGAAAGATACATCTGGGAACTGTCATTCTAATCATATGAAATGTTCTAATTTCAGTAGACAGATTCCTCAAAATTTTAAATGATACAACGTAACAATAAAACAATTCTTAGATTAACCATATTAGGAATGGCTTAAGTTTGCATTTAATTTCTTAAGAATCTGCTGGAAAACTGAGTGGGCCAAAAACTGGTTTACTTTATAGGTTCAAATTTCTGTCTTAGAACTAATAGATAAAAGCTGAACAGCTGTTGCTGTTAGCTACAGATTTTGAACCAATATATGGCTTATAATGGTATAATAAACAATGGTAAACAAATATGCTTCAGAATTTAAGTACTGAAGAAAGGTTGGAAATCAGTTCGTGCAACTCCAGTACCGTTGGTTCTCATTTCAGTTTGTCCTATTTAACATAGGAAAAAACCAATCTTCAAAGATACTCAGGATTGCTTTTTTACATAACGGAAATTATTAAATGAGCCGTTTGCATTGTTTTTTACACCTCTCCTTTGTCCATGAGTAATTAATTTTCATCTGAATATTCCTGTGGGGCAAACTGGGACATTAATTTTGGAATAAAAGTCCCAGCTAAATTAACAAATATATATATGAGAATATATATGACATAGGCAGACAGGTATGTAAAATTCACAAACGCATCCTCTAATGGCCAAGTCTCCCTTACTTAACCCCAAATTGTAATTTTGTAGTAGGTCTACATTAAAAAAAATTTCTTTGGGTTAGGTAGGGCTGTCATAAGCCTTCATGCTACAGCCAGAAGTAAAAAATTCAACAACTCCACATACGCAGTTCAAGGGTGATCATAATTTTAAATCAGAATTGTAGTTTCTAGTACAGATTTTCAGCAACTGTAAACATGCCCTGAAGTCAATAAATCCATGTTAATTTGCATCAGTTAAGGATTTATCCTTCCCTTCCTTTCTCTCACCCACCCAAAATGAGGAGTTTCTATCCATTTGTCAGATTCCTTGGGATAAGAAGCTACAAGATCAAAACCACACGAGTTAATGGATCTCAAATACTGCCATCCAAGAGACATCCAGTATTCTAATCCCCCATACTGTGGAGCTAGCCTGAGGTGAGAAGTATTACACATACATCTCAAATTACTGATGCTGGAAGCCAGAACCATTGCCGGGCAATATTCTTCTTCATTTGTCTTAAGCACATGAAGAAAGCTATGGAATCGTTACACTTCTTTGGACAGCTATTTTATGTTGTTTGCGCGTGCATTAATAATAAACCCACCTCATAATGAAATAACTTCTCCAACTGCCTGATGACCATTTTTGCAGGGGGAAAAAAACCCCTAGGTTTTTCAACAACCTTGAAGAGAAGATGCGTTTCTAGTATCACTTCCGAGAAACCGTAAAAATAAATCCCAATCTCCGCAGCCTATTGCCAGAGACCAACAGACTGCCTCGCCCCTGGGAAACTGGCATGGCAGTACCTAGGAAACCCTCTACTGAGGGCTCCTCTTTTTTGAAGTCTTTTATAGTGAAAAGAATTTTTAAAACAACAGGAACATCTGATGCCTCCAGAATATAGGTTCTGATATCCCCCTTAAGGTTTCTCTTTGATCCAGTTCTTTGTCTAGAACTTAGGTTCTCACCTTTGGGGGCACTAGCACACGTGAAGTCCAGACTCTTAAAATCTCTGACCCTCAGAGTATGCATGTGCCTCCATCCTTAAAGCACCTCACATCATTATTGAAATTCCAGAAATGGTACCAAGAAAACCCGTCTTTCTTTGTAAACCTGGAAAATAGAGCTGTCCCATGGGGCCTGCTATTCTTCCCAATGTTTTTGTGAAGGTACAGTTCACATCAGCTACCAAATTAAATCTCTGTTCTGCCTGCCTTATTCTGAGGCTGTCAGCTTCTGTGAAATAAGAACATGCCTAAAATCTGGTCTGTCCCAGGCATCTAGCACTTCGTGCACACCTTTCCTGGCAAGCAGCATTGACCTTCCCCACAGTATGGCTATTTGTTATTATTTTTGTGGTAGCAGAAGTATGCTAGATGCTAATGAAGTACTTATATTTAGTAAGTGCACTGTTATGTGCTGGCTGTGAAGCTGTCAGCAGCGCTGTTAAAGAGCACAAGCCTAACACAAAGGTGCACTGCACTGAGAATGGGGATTTTTATGCTGTATAGAAGGGAAGTACATTTAATGAGTTTATTTTGGTTAGCCTTCAGTTTAGTTTCAGGTCTGCCAATACTGACATCATTTTTCCAAGCAGGGAGCACCATCTAAGACTTCTCTGCATCACTATCCTTGGGGTGGGCCTGTGTGTGGGCTGATGCAGTGCTCAGCACTCCAGATCATTTCACTTTGGCATCCATTCTGCTTCTGCTGTCTCTATCTTCATATTCTATTTTAGGTGCTTACCGAGCACCAATCTCCTTAACTAAAATATAACTGAAACAAGATATTCAGCATCAAATAAGCAAAAAGCAAAAGACTCAAAATAGACTATTTTGTTATTATTATTATTATGGGGTTAAATCACTTAAACATAGCTATCTTCCTACTCCTCCTCCCACTTCTTTCTTTAGTTTGTCTCATCTTGTTCTCTCCTCGGGGACGTACTGCTGGCCCACAAGCTTCTGCAAAAAAAATGAACTCTGTTCTGTGACGGGTCCATGGGTGCCGAGTAGTCATCTAGCTTAATTCTTGCAAAAAAATGTTATCGTTAGAATTTCAGCTGTCCCTGAGATCCTCGCATCAATCCCTCAGCCTCCAGTGGGGCCTGGGAGCATCCTTTAGAGAGCGAACCTCTTTAGATACCCTTGCCAGGCCCTCGATGTTCGAGAAGGTACCAGGGTCTCACACCGCTGTCCCAGCCCAGCAGCCACAGCGTTGCCTTGGTATGAAGGCACAGCTATATCTGAACCTGCACTACGAAGTAAAGCGTATTTATGATTTGGTCTGTAGGTATGGGGTGGATTTTTAACCAGGCACCCCAAAGGAAGGCTGCAGAGGAATAACTGTCGCTACGCTGGGGACTTAGAGGAGCACCAAATCGTTTGGTGGGACACCAGGCCTCCCGTACCGCCTGTCCCTGGGCAGGGGCCTGGCGTCTCCCCCCCAGTGCTGGGCGCTCGGGGGCCAGCGCCCCGGGGGCTGCTCAAAGGTGCCACGGCCGACTCTCACAGTTAACGCAACGCCACCGCAGGGCTCTCTGCCGCGCCTCTAGCAAACGCCATTTGCCGGCTTGGCACCGACAGCTCGGCAGCTCCTCTGGAGTCACTTCAAAACTCGCCTGACTTGAGGCTCCGGCTCTGGCGACTCCCTGGGCTCCCGGTCCCCGCGGGGGACTGCTGATGGCGATGAACGCTATAACCAGCAGCGAGGGCCCGGCACAAACCGCCTCGCTTACCCAGAGCCTCCCGTAGGAAACGGTGGTTTTTTCCCCCCTTTCCGCAGGCGGCGGGGCCGGGGCGGGAGGGCTCTGTGCTGCGCTCGGCCGGGGCGGCAGCCGTTAGCTACCCGCGGGAAGGCGTCCGCCGCGCCCTGCCGGGTCCCGCAGCGCCAGCCGGGTAGAGGCAGCGGCTGAGACCTGGGGAGCCGAGCCGAGCCGAGCCGAGCCAGCCTCCCTCGGCAGGCAACCGGCGGCAGCGAGCCACTCGCCTGCGGCTTGGCGGGCGGCAGGGCCTATATCCTCTCGCGGAAGGTTACGGCGCTCTGTCACTAAGGCTCCCAACGGAAGCGGTGCTGAGGCTTCTGAGGCAGCGCTTTGTCAAGGAGCGCCTGATTGGCTAGAGGGACTCTGCAATGGTTAGTCGGAAAGAGTCAAGCCCTCTGATTGGTTGCGTTGTACCTGCAATGCGTCAAGTGAAGATGCTGGAGTGCGTCTACTGGAGGGCTTCTGTGGGGATGGCCGGCGACGGCCCTGGCCCTGGCCCTGGCCCTGGCCCTGTCCCGCAGGGCTCTCGGTGGTATCGGCAGCCCTAGCGCCAGATTTCCCGCCTCTTCATGCTGCTGCGGCTTTTGCAGCAATAGCAATTGCTTGTCTCATGAGGCAGAACTGGCAGGAAGAAGATTTTCCTCAGTCAGTTGTCTGTTTAGAGGCGGGTTTCTGTGTCAAAAAGCAGCATAAAGACAAAGCCTCGTTTTTCACTCCTTCTCCGTAACGCAGGGTGCCAGCAGTACAGAATGTGGCAGTGCAAATTTGCTTATTCTGCCCTTCCGCTATTGGTGTGAGAAGCGTTTCTTGGACTGCTGCTCGAAGTGACAGTTTGAGTGGCAGTCGGAGGAGGATACGCGCCATAAAGTGATGAGTGATCTCTTAAATATCTTGCTGAGACGCTGCAGAATCTTTCAACACAGAGAGATGCTTCTGCAGAATGAGACCCGAACTGCAAAGCGGCCGGAGAGGCGCGCGAGGTTGGCCTGCTTCCATCTGGGACTTCTGGACATTGTTGGGTGTCTGGGGGCCCCTTGGGCCGGGCCAACACCCGCCGCAGCCCTGTTGCATAAGGAGCCGCAGACATGCCGTAACCACTCGTGTGGGGTTTTTATATGTCTCTAATTGAAATAAGCGTAGATAAACCAGAAGCAAGCAAATAACAAAGGCTTCTCTGCACCAGTAAGAGGCTTACAGGACCGCTGTAAAAACGATGGGAAGTTTCAAACCAGGAAAAACTTCCTGGCGCATCTGTGGAGCTGGGTACAATAACCGTCTGAACGTAGAAGTAGGTTACAGACACTCATAATATCTAAATTCTTCAGTATTTCTGTTATTGGAGTGTTTTCGTTGCTCTTTTTCAAAATCCCATTCTTGAAGAGTGAGTCAGCAAGAAGTCTGTGAATGTGTCAGGGAGCAGTATTTTAAATAAGGTTTCACTGCTAAGCAATTATTAAAGAGCATGTTTACATATGAAAAAAATTGCAAATTTGCATATGAACATAACATCCCAATTTCTTGACTCTAGTGAAAGTTTTCTTTCTAACTACAGTTTTCAGGATAACATTCCTGATGTGCTGTTGGAAGGATTTTGAGTTAAATTCCATGGTAATTTGTTTCCTTTATTCCGTTTGCTCACTAGGAAGTAGAACACTTTTTATTTTAAAATTATCGTGATTTCCTTTTCACAGCCTTACTGGGTACAAACTGCTTTCCTGCTGGCATGAATACTTCTTACTGTCTTTTTTCCAAAGAATTCTTTCAGCATATTAAAAACAATCTAGCCACTTTTCCTTGTAGTCCTAGCCAAGTGGAACAAGTGCAATGAAACCTTTATGGGAAAATTATATGCCTGTGTAATTATAATTATAACATTTATGAGTGAGGGTTTGCTAAAGTGAAACGTAAAAGTGAGATTGCAAGCTCATTCAGTTTCTTACTTGGTTATTTAAAGTATGATAGCGTTTTTGAAAAATTCACGTTTGAAAATCTTAGCTCTAAAACAGCTTGAGGTCTTAACAAATGGAAAGGAAATGGGTATAAAGCATTGGTAAAGGCATCACATAATATTCTCCAGAACAACCTTAAACATTGTATATTAGTCATAAAGGCAATTTGTTGTATTAATTTACCTTAATGACTGTACAAGTAATAGAACTACATTAATTTCAGAGAACCTGAAAAAAGCTTTTACAAGTGACATCATCATTCAATGGGAAATAAATATACCAATTTCAGGGTTAACCAGTAAATCATTGTTGACCCAAATAGTCTCCTGTAAAGCAGACTGTTTAAAAGATGAGAAACTCAAGAGCTTTAATTTGTTCAGGACAGCAATTATATTCTAAGAATTAGCTTACTTTGAGCACAAGTTGCTAGAATGAATCAATGGGAATAAATACCAATTACATGTTTATTAGCAAGAGTTACATTGTTCAAGTTCAGGTAATTCCAAATCATTTCGCTCTGAATAATAATGCTACATTGTATTTTTTCACTGCTGCTCTATGTAGGCCATGTCCAAAGCAATCAGTGAGTATGGGAAAGGTAATACCCAGTAGTAAGCAGAGTTGTTAAGGTTCTAAATATATCACATTCAAAACATTCTGACTAAAAACATGCACCATCCATTTAAAGCAACCATTTTAAAAGCAATGTATTTACAGCAATGTCATTACGCTAACATCTGTTAAATATATGCAGGTCTGCCATCTTATGGAGCCTGAATGGTACTACCAAATAACAGAATATGGAACTACACGTTCATATTAGAAGAATCGATTGAATTTTTCCTTTTCAGGTAATGTGTTCTTTCTTCTAAAATTTGCACCATTTCGACTCATTGTTTCTATTTGATATGTATATTTACTGCATTTATATATGCATGCAAGTGTACACATGTAAACACACAGTCAAATAAAGGCATTACAGTTGCAAGTTCAAGCATGGAAAAGCTGGGGAATGTTGAAGTTGGTTGTTTACATTATATGACAGCTTTGAACAGCATCATCATGTGCTATTTTTTACCTTCGGGGCGGCTGTCTGATTCAGGGTTCAGGTTAGATGGTGCTATTTAATGAATAGCTGTTCAGAATTTTTCTTTAACCTCTTTGTTTGGAGTGTGAGTATGCTGTATTTGCTGCAAGCTAGTCAAGCCCTATTCTAAAGACAAAATTGTTAATTTCTATATGTGCTATTTTGTAGCTGTTATTATTAGAGTATTATTCTGAACAAATTTGAATGAAGTTTGTACAGGCCAAAGCAGACAATCATCACGGAAATTTTCAGCCAAGTTTGGCAAAGCTATTAAAGTTGCTAAAATGATGCTCTTTTGGTTTTTTTGTTTGTTTTTATTTTCTATTTTAATAAAAGCTGATGTCAGATAAACTTGATAAGTGACTTTTGGGTCAGCCAAGAACAAATGCACAGGAACACAAGAGGGTCATAATTAGTACATCAAGTATTATTACATTATTTTCTCTAACTAATGCAAATCTATTTTTACTTGAAAAGGATTCCTCAGGAAGACCTTATTACTTTGCTTGTGAAAAGTTTGAGGTGAGTTAGGAAAGTGGTTGATCTAAGTGGTTGTGATACCACCAGATGTTTTAGTGGAGCACTTAAGAAAAGCAAATCGTCCAGCATTCAATGAAGTTTTGCAGAGTTTTACCAGTTGCTGGAAAATCTCGTAGAGCCTGGAATCTAAACACTTAGGAGGATGTCTGATTTCACTCAGTTGCACCTGTACTAAAAGAATACATTATATTTTCTCCATTTCATGTCATTTGCAAATACTTATATCTACCCTGATACTCTAGCTGGGAAAAGACACTGAGCACAAAATGCCGTTTAGATTACTGTCAACTGAATTTGATGGTGTGAAATACTACTTACCACTGCAATAAAAGTCTTAGTATAATTGGTTTTGTGTAAGAACAAATGGAGTCTTCGCCTTTTCAGTTATTTCCTACTTATAAGAAGGGTTTTCTCCCCCATTTGATCTTGCTTGATTGTAATATCATAATTTCATATGGGTCAGAGTACAATACTTTCTGACCACGTTCTTTTAGATACTCCACATGAGGGTTTAATGTTTAATATCAAATTTACTTATTTGATATATTTGGTGTTACATGGGATTTTGATTTAGAAGAGTGATACAGCAATGTACTGAGATCACAACACAAGGATAAAATACAGGTGAACCATAATAAAAACGTAATTCTTGTTATGAGGCCCTGTGTGCTCACCATCACGATGCTGGGTGTCCCCAGTCACCAGGAAGGAGTACATGGGTTGAAGCCAGCTCAAGCCTGTTGCTCTCCCCAAAGTGCATGTTGTTGGTTGCGCAGTTTCTATAGTCTGTTTTTGGCTGAGCCATGTATACGCTTCTCTCCTGCCGTGTTGGCTTGGCTAGCTCAGGAAGACGTTATTCTCTACTAGTTATCTCAGGGAAGGCTGTTTATACAGCATGATGACCCGCTGGTACAGCCTTCTATCTAAAACAAAGGTTTCCCTCCAGTCCCCTTTGTGTTGAGATAAGTTCAGCTTTAGGATAATTGGTGGTCATTCTTTACAGTCTTCCTTGAGATAATTATATTTTTTGCTCATCTCCTCTGACCCTTGATCCATTGTAGGGGGCGGTATAGGTTCACCGCATTCCACCCCTTGGCTCAGCCCAGCATTCAACAATTATTGGTGCTGCACAGTGAGCTTAATAGGGCTACCAAGATGATTAGGGGACTGGAACACCTCTCTTATGAGGAAAGGCTGAGGGAATTGTTTCTGTTTAGTCTGGAAAAGAGACGGCTGAGGGGTGACCTAATTAATGTGTACAAATACTTAAAGGGTGGGTGTCAGGAGGATGGGGCCAGGCTCTTTTCAATGGTGCCCGGCAACAGGACAAGAGGTAATGGGTACAAACTTGAGTGTAGGAAGTTCCATCTCAACATGAGGAGGAACTTCTTTACTTTGAGGGTGGCAGAGCACTGGAACAGGCTGCCCAGAGAGGTGGTGGAGTCTCCATCTCTGGAGACATTCAAAACCCGCCTGGACGCGTTCCTGTGTAACCTGCTCTAGGGTGGCCCTGCTCTGGCAGGGGGGTTGGACTAGATGATCTCCAGAGGTCCCTTCCAACCCTATGATTCTATGATTCTATGATTCTATGATAATACATTCGTCATATGAATTGCTAGCCCTCTTGCCTGTGCATGCTGAGGGTGAGAGCATATGGGAAACCAGTTATTTACAGGTTTAGTATGTGATTTAACTTGAGTTAATATCATGTATGATTTGATTTTTCAGGTAACAGGCCAATATCAAGGTTACAACAAATAACAATACAATATTTATTAACAATGCAAGCATAAATGGTAACACTAGTTTCAGTACATTGGTAGCTTTCGGTGACTTTTGTGATCTCTTTATCATACTTTTATGGTATCTTTAAAGATACCATACCAATGATGTTCAGTAAGGCTGATTGAATCAGTTCATTGTTACCATGTACCATTTTTACTTGTCTTTCACCTAAACATTTTGCAATTTCAGACAGATGTTGGGTAACCTTGGCATTTTGTTTGAGAAAGTCATCTTGTGGATCAAAGGTCACTCCACGACCAAAGGTCACTCCAGACGTTATTGGTATCTTAAATGGTGCAAAATAAAACATCTTTTGTTCAGTCAACAAGAAGTTAACCTGTAAATCTGGTTGCTTATTTGGTCAACAATATATGTCATACTACAGCAGCCAATGTTTCCAGGTCCAAAATTTACATCATCTTCAAAGTCGATAGTATCGGAGGTGGATACACACACACACATCCAAAACCATTGCCATATAGTGGTATCTCATTACTGTAGACACGCTGCCAGATGCAGATACCAGAGGAATGTTTCATACTGCATAATTCTGGAGCTCTAGGCATGGTAGGGCAGGCCCATCCTCAGCTTGATAGCCAGCAGGTGTAGTGTTTACTAATTTCATGTCATGTGTATTACAATGCAAACAATCTCCTGCTACTGTAGGTATCCACATCTATTTATAAAAGACATTAGGAATGACAGCAAATAGGCATAAGGGTATGATTTTTGTATGAGTGGTGCTCATCTGTCCAGTTCCTAGCAACTGGAATATTAACTCCTCTGTAGCTGCATTACCGTAAGAGCCCTCAATAGTTTTAAGCCATCCTCCTTTGAATTTGTCTTTCACCAAGTCAGGGAATTAAGATTTCAGGAACAGTTCTAAGGTTTGTCTTTGACTACTTTCAATGGCTACCCAAATCTGAATAACCTGATATATACTAGTTAATTGAAATAGAATACAAGATAAAGCAGAGCTGGCTTCTTGTGGTACGGTTTTGGTGGTTAGTAATGGGGACTACAGTGATACATTAGTTTGTTGCCAAAGGTGACAAGTACCTTGCCAGTCTCATACGGAAGTGTGTAAAGCTGTTGGTAGCCAGCTTGCAGTCATTCTGGTTATACCAGCTTTCATTTCTTCCAATACTGATCATGTATTTGGTAGTGTTTCAGTATCAAATGAATTCAATATTCCTGACCCTGTACCAACTCCACCCAGCAAAATTGGCATGATACTTCTTTTAGTTCTGTGTCCTATTGGTATATGATTTTGTAGCCACAAATCACAAATCTTGTTCCATGCACTAGTGCTTACATCGGTTAAGTTCAAATCAAAAATATCTAAGGATTATTGTAACATTATCACCTACTATCAATCCTTGACATTGTGCTAATGCAGAGAGTATTCTTCCTGTAACTAGTTTCAGAGTTGGGTTGCAACTGATGTTCAAAACCTGAGCTGTTCCAAAGGCAATGTGGAAAGGCAGAACCTGTTAGAGACAGGTCTCAGGCATATGTTCTCGTTGTCAGCATTCCCGTGGTGATAAGGTAACCCCGTATTTTCCTGCAAAAGATGACATCTAGGTCTCAGACATAATCCAAGCCCCAGTTCTTGTTAACTCACTCCCTGTAGTGAGTTATCCCTTATTCCCATATCCCTTTTCCCTTGTAAAACTTTGTTTTTAAAATGTTAATCCATTGTCAGATTGTATTATTCTGGGCAAGGGAAAAGTAGCAAACCAGCGGTTTAAACCAGCAATGATTGCTGGACCAGTCGCAGCTTGGGTGGGGTGCACATTCCCTACATCACTGTTTCTACTCCTGTGAGGATATATTTCCAGCCTTCAGGTGTTCACTTTAAAGGACCAATATAATCTACTTGACAAGTTTCTCAGAGTAGTTTACCTTCCGTGTGATTGGCAAACTGTTGTGCTTTTGACAGGTACTGTACCATTGTTTGGAAAAAATGGCACGCGTCTACAGTAGGTATTGCCAAAGCTTTTGCCACAAGCCATCCTCTCCTTGTGGCTCATTGAAATAAATAATAATTCCCAGTGTGTCCTAGCCATTCCTGTAGCATCTTACTAGCCTTTCTGCCTCAACTTTTGCAATACATATATTTTAGCCAAATGATAAGCCATCTGATTCCACTTTGACTCAGGGTTTTTAGTTTTTGGTGGGCAGATACGTGTCCTAAGGACATGCATTTAGACTGGTCTGTATCGTAAATCTTCTTCCGGTGTATTTTTCCCCATATGTCTCTACCGTATACTTGCTGATTATTTTTCACCCAGTTCTCTAGCCACGGTGAACCAAACTACTTCTATCTCACCTTCCCAGGAAGGCACACCAGTTACTGGAGAGGAGGGCAGATGGGAGTATTCAATAGGCATCCCAATTCACTCTACATCTCTAACAATTTGTTTCATTTGTTCATCCCATCACTTGTCACCTGGTGAAGTATATATAAAGCCCATCACTGCACAGGAGTTTCCTGGGCTACCCTTAAGGGTAACGGCTTACCAGATAAAATTGGTTTTAAAATAGGAATGGGTGCACATAACTTGTTTTCCATTTCTTGAATTAATGGCTCGGTAGTTAGCAGCCTTTCATGTGCAGCTAACAGCACGTTCTCAAATGGAGTATAGTTGTGAGCCTTGCCACAATTTAAAGCAAAACATAATAGGCAAGCTTTTTTACCGTGCACATCTTGTGCCA
This sequence comes from Dromas ardeola, assembly GCA_013398915.1. NCBI lineage: Eukaryota > Metazoa > Chordata > Aves > Charadriiformes > Dromadidae > Dromas > Dromas ardeola. The sequence continues at coordinate 74,700 of VYZM01023474.1, forward strand.
TAGTCCCCGTTGATATCCCTCATAACCTAGGCCTATATGAAGTGTAGTTGGGTGTGCAGGGTTAATGGGTCCTGTAGATTGGTTAGTAAAATTTCATCATGTAAAGCATTAATGTTTCATGATGATTTTGTTCCCAATTCCATATTGGGTTATTCTTCAGCAAATCGTAGAGATCCTCCTAAAATACTGAATCCAGGAATGTGTGACCTCCAAAGCCCAAAAGTTCCTATTAAAGCTTGTAACTCCTTTTTATTAGAAGGTGCTTGACTGCTTTGTATCTCTGCTAATATGGATTCTGGAACAGTTTTCTGTCCTCTTATCCATCATGTACCTAAAAATGCAGCTTCTTGACTTGGTCCTTTCTATTTCAAGTCAAGAACACTAATATTCAATTCTTGTAAACACTGGATGATAGCATTCATATTTTGGTGAACCATTTCCTCATCATGTCCTCCAATTAGAGTATCATCTGTATATTGCAAAATTGTTGTCTCAGGTGGGAGGATGACTGATTCTAGCTCTTTAGCTAACATGGCATGGGCAATAGTGGGGCCAGGTTTAAAACCTTGGGGTAGGTGATAAAACGATATTGTGTTCCACTCCAAGTAAATGCAAACTGTTGTTTGTCTTGCTCTTGTACAGGGATCATAAAGAGCATACCTTTTGTAGCTAACACACACACCCACAGAAGAGCACGTTCATATCTACTATGCTGAGAACAGGGGCTGTTAAAGGGCCAGCTGCTTTGTTTAAAGTCCTACAGTCAATAGTCATGTGCCATATCCTGTCTGGTTTCTTAAAAGGCCGTACCGGGCTATTATATGGTGGGTGAGTTTTTTCTGTAGTACCCCATTGCTCTAATTGTTTGACTAATTCTGTCATGGGTTTTATGGCAGGAGTTTATGGCTCTGGGTCTTCTTCCATTGTGGGGGTGTGTTGATTGGTCACAACATGATTAACTTCCTGGGTGTAAATTTTAACTTGCTTGTTATCTATCCTATCGACAGCATAGATTCCATGACAGCAAAACAGACTGATACAGAGCAGGGGCTCCCAGGCTTAATCCACTGGAGAGAGGCAAGTCTTTGGTGCAACTGGTAGCATCAAACTTCTGTCCCCAGAGCAGTCTGCATGGATGTGCAGGAAGATACCTGCTTCCGCACCTGCCCTCTTACGCCATTTCTGTACCTGTGTCCATGCCTCACGTATTGAAGCCACAAAAATTTAATTTACCTCCCTCATAGCCACAAAAAGAAGCCAGCTCCATTCCCTCATCCACCTCCACTCCATCTGTGTCACATTTCCCACCTTGTCTTGCTCCCAGAGTCTTGCAAAAGGTGGCTCTGGCTCGGCTTCTCCAGCAGGGGCGATGATGGTGGAGAGGCAAGAGCTGCTGGCCTGGACAGCAGCAAGTCACTGCCCATCAGCTGGTTGGTGTTAGCTGCCGATCATACAGAACTCCAGGTGTAGAGGAGCTTACTCCTGGGTTACACATGCTGTTTTGGGGTAACTGCTCTACGCCGGAGCATACTGGAGACACAAGGAGACTTTTCAGTGTGAACAGGTAATGGCTGCTTGGAACTACTTTTGCAGTGGTGATTGCTCCACAGCTCAGGTGAGTATGTATCTGTCACTTGTGTCATTCCTTGTAATTTAAAGAGCGTTATAAAAGCAAAAATAATGTTGCTAATTAACAGAATTATTGATCTTGTCTGAATCTGAGAGCGCTTCAGTGCTTAACCCCTCATTGTGTTCCCCTGCTTAAATTGATCAGAAGCTGGTCCCAAAGAGGAGTGAAAGCAGAATGTGGATCAATTTTTTGTGCAAAGCTGCATTTTAAAAAAAACTCAGACTGCAGAGATTAAAACATAGTTGAGTTGGTATGTTGAGAAAAAAATCTATATTGCGGTGTCATTATTTACACGCTTCATCCTTAAAATGGTTGTTGCTAATAAAGCAAAATGGCAAAAAAGTAACTGAAATTGGCATCCACCCTGCCTTCTTCAGCTCCCAAACAGCAGGGATGTCACAGAAAACTCAGAGGTTGGTACATAGAAAACACTATTCTGGATCAGACTTGAGATTCACTGGGTCAGTATCTTTCTACACTTATGGCAAGATCAGGTCCTTCAGCAAAGTACTTACTGCTGGTAACAAGAGACAGTCTGTCCCCATAAAAGATTGTATTCTAAACTGTGATGTAAGAGATTTTATTAAATTTGAAGCATGACATGTAAGAAGGCTTCCAGAATTATTGTGAACAACCGCAGCTCCAGGTAGTTTGTTATTCATGTACATTTTTAGAATTTACTCGTTTCTTGACCTCAGTGGGTTTCTGTAGCAATATGTTTCATCATGTAATTACTCATTGATTTGGCAAACAGTAATCAAGTCCATTATTTCTTCTACACAAATGATACAAGATTTTATGTACCATTACAAAGGAGGCAACATTTCAGCTCTCGTGTTTTGTCTGGGAAATCAACACACAGTAAACCGTCTTCAGCTGACTATCTTTTAGCTTAAGAAATCATATTGGGATTCTGATGTTAATTTGCAATGTCAACATGTCTTAAGCTGAATGCTTAGTATTTTACTCAAACGTAATGTTTTCTGGGTTTTCTAATAATTCAGACCATCTTTTTCTAGTTATTTTCATCTTTCCTAATTCTGTGTATTTTTTTTATCTAAATGCATATATAAATGAGTATCATTTAGCCCAGAATTTGTTTTACTCCTGTTTAACAATAAAAGCTTGCACAGATGGCTGCAAAACAGAACCTTCAAACACAGCCAAATTTGTACATTTGTGCTGATTTCTTGCTTAAGGGAACTCTGTTCAAAATGCTGTACTGCCAAATCCATCCCTGCAGTAATTCTCTTGGCTTCAGTGGATGGCCACATGGGATTGCCTGTGATATCTGGCTAAGCTAAGAGATTCCATGCAATTCCAAAGGGATTTGTTTGACAATACGAAAAAATGAAGTCTGAAGAGCATGCTACTGTATTGGGCATTGGACAGTTCAACCATTTTGTTCAAAGTAGTGGCCATGAGAGCCACTTTCCATTCAGAAACCAGAAGAAACAATTAAAATTTACTTTGATTTAGATAGCAGGCAGTAGGAAATGTTGTCCTCGCACTGGGTCACACGCAGGTACAGACAATAGGAGGGTCAAGCAGTCCAGCTGGTTTTCTGAGGATTTAGAAATAATTTCAGAACTGAGGAAGTGATCTGGAAGCTGCTGTAATTCTGTCTGTGTGGCATCAGAAATGCTGCAAGGAAGATTTTTAGAATACAGCTGCCTACAGAGAATCTGGGAACTACAGGTGAATAAATTGCTCCCACTGATCTGAATTTCTTTGTGCTCCATAAATCAGGCTGTTATGCCCCTTCTTCCTAAGTAAAGGGGATTGTATCAAATTTCTTCAGTTTGTTTTCCTAATGGAAACAACCTTAAAGATGTGGAAAGCTGGCTGACTCTTTGGGCCAAAAAGAATTGGCATTACTAGCAAATATAATATCACACAAGATTGCAATATGGGAACAGGGCAACAGCCTGCTTGGCACCGTTGGCATTGCTTATATGGGGCAGACAAAACACACGAACAGAGAAAAATGAAAGTCCCAAAGCTAACTAATTTAATGAAATTGTGCACCTAATCTGAATATTTGCAAAGAATTAAAATACGTAGGTTTAAATTTTTGAGAGTCCGCTAAAGGCAAAGTGATAGCTATTACATTGGAGTAAAAATACTTGTGTTCACGTGGAAGTTGGCTTGCTTTACTATGGCAAACTATATTCTTTTAAATATCAGCAAAATCGTAAACACATTTATGGCACAATAGAAATAATACAGAATAATCAGCTGCAACGCTGCTATCTAACGCTGAAATGTACTTCCACACTGAGAGGTGATAGTTTTGTCGTAGTTTGTAGGAAACTACTGTGCTTGGAAGCTTTGTGTTAGCGCTGTAGCAGACAACCAAGAAATAGTCACCGTATAACTTCAGCTGGATCCTCTCTGTCATCCGGCTCGGACGGGCTGGAGCTGAGCCAAAGACGGAATGCTTCTCAACATCCTACTCCTAATTGTAATGTTTCCTGTTTTCTTTTGCAAGTAATACTTTATAGTGTAAATGCCTCGCTGGTGGTGTCACCTATGACATTTTGGCCTTTTCATTCTGTGCCCATACTTTCCTCCAGAAAGCAGGCAGGCTTCTTGCGGCGGATGTTTCACTGCTCTCTCTCCTTGGTTCCCTGCAGGGGAGTTTGTTGGGTCAGATATCCACACTGGATCCGTGCGTGTGTATCATATTCACCTGACCTAAAAGGCCTCCCACAATCCTGCGTGCTGGGGATCATTTCAGCTGTCTCCCCGTGAAGTCGGCTGCCTTTGGCCTGGAGGCCAGCTGGGTCTGAGCTGTTCCTGATGGGATGCGGTGAGGTGTGACCGCAGCATGCTGTCTGTCACTCCTGCTTCTGGGATCGCGGTGAGGAGAAGCCCCAGCTGTTTCTTCAGCGGCAGCTTTCATTCGACAGAATTTATCATCTCTGGCTCTGCAGGAAGGTGCACATATTGTTTCCAGGCCAGGCACGGTCTTGCAAAAGACATTTGTACAGTGGTCAGCCTCAGTTAATAACTATGCTGGAAGCAATGTGGTTTTACATCTGTGGCACAGATAATCTGCAACACAGATAATCTAATCATAGATAATTGAGAATTGACTCAATGGGTGTTACAAGCCTGCTCTCGCTTTTTATTCTTGCATAGGCTGTTACTTTGCTGCTGTCCAAGCAGCAGTATCAGCTTTAGGTATTCCCGCTCCCCTTTTTTGTTCCCTCTTCTGTTTCTGGCATGCCACCCATTCAGTTGTGCTAGCACAACTTTTCAGGCTCAGTAATTATTTTTTTTTTTAATTAAATCAGTTCCTTGACTTAGTGCTGACAACCTTTTAATGAGCCTTATTTAAGAAGCCCTACAAGCAGTTGTGTTGCCACAGCTGAGGGGCAGAATGGGGTATTAGAAGGCTTTAAGCTACTATTACCATTTTTCATCGTGAAACAGTAGCCACAGGGCAGCTATACTCCTGTAATTCCACTGATTTTAATAGCTGTACCATTGTAATTACAAGTAATCTCAAATAAAACAAAGCTTCCAAGATCACTAAGCATGTTTGCTCTGATAAGGTAAAATATTTAAAAATGAAAAATAGTGGTCGGTAGCTGGAGATTTGAGAAAAGGCTTTTTCTCCCCTGCAAATAAAATAATTTAGGAATGGCATTAATAAATAGAACTATTTAATTTTAGCACACTAAAACAGCATTCTTTGTTTTAGTACTGAACCACCACTTAGACAGGGCTGCAAAATTACACACCACACACAGTACTCTCTGAAAAACTGGATGGCTTCACCGAGCTGTGTGCCACTCCGCACTTCATGGCTTGTTGGGAATGAAAAACAGTAGAGCCGCGGGTTTCTCAGACATCTTTGTCAGCGACTTCAATGAGGAAAAGGCTACAAATAAAGTAGCCACAGGGGGCTTTCTGCCCCACAGGCATGGTGTCACTGGGCCAGAAATTGTGGAGAAATAAATCCCTGGTTGTCTTTGCTGCTGCCTCCTCTTGCTCAACCCCACTTGGGGGACAGGAAAATGGTACGGTGTTGGGGGAGACAGACAGGCTTCAGAAGTCACTTCTAGGAGTGGCATATGATAGGTCTAACCATGGTTTTCCTTGGGAGGGTGCGAATCCTCATGTGCAGGAAATGTCATTGAAAAGGAAAAGAAATCCAAACAAAGGAAATAAATACAGAGCAGGCCCTTCGTCAAGGAGCAAAAAAATTCCCTTGACAAGCAAAGGCAGTCAAGCTGTTTCCTCAACAGGGAAGAAAGATGTCAGAATCTGCCGCTGGAGAAATCTCCTACCCAATCTGGCTATCTAAACACAGCTGGCAACCCCAAGGAAAGAGATCCCTGAACAACAGAGATTACCTGAAAATACTGTATTTCTCCTGACTTGAGATGAACAAATTCTATTACCAGGAAACTCTGTTTGGCTATAGCTATTTACAAATGGCATTCAGCGGCTCTCATTTTCTAACTCTGGCCTTTCCTATTGCTTTCCTCCCTGCTTTTCCTCTTTAGTCTCTCCTTGTGCCCCTCCCCAATTTATCTGTGTTCCTGACAACTCACTGAACATGTTGTGCTAATTATCTGAATATGCTTATCTCTGGGCTTGTCTGCAACTGCTAGTTCTATTAATTTACCTTTCTCAAATAGTTATTTACTGAATAGCAATAAAAAGTAATTACTTCTAGCAGTTAAAGAAAAACCCTGATCTTAGCATTTTAAAATGGGATGCTTTCTAGACTAGGTCTTAAAGTCTTCAAGGTTCATATTTCAGTAGTAGTACTCTAGTACAGGGCCTCTCATAATGATTATGGCTGTTCAAGCACTTCTGTAATGTCAACATTTGAGGTTTTTTCCTTTCCAGTATATTGTTACTGATTTGTTTGCTAACAAATTTGGGATACCAACTCACAAACCCAAAGTACAGTGTTCTATAAATGAACTTGGACAAACCTAGCAGAGCCTGCTTTATGCAGCTCTTCCTAAATGAAGGCTGCTTTGACAGTGTTTAGAGATTCCACAGTTCATATGAGGCTACTGCATGCTTCTGTCAAAGGCCGTAACATAGTTTGGGGTGGAGTGCAGCTTCCCCTTTCAGTGTGTAGGTGCCAGAAGTTTTTGATTTAGGCATATGGTGTGCTTTCTTCATTAAAGCAGCCATATGCTTAGCTCAAAAGAAGTACTTCGTTCTAAAACTCACTGGCACCCTTTTGGTTCCAAAGGTGGTAGAGTACCGTTTCAGTTTTATTTGGATTTTAGGACTTTGAACAGTCCTAAATATCAGGAATCCATGGTTACAATTCCTGGGAAATACAGCTGCAATGTTTTATCGCTTCCAGTACAAGATTGTCTACCATGGTTGGCTAAACTTTAAAGATTAATGAAGTTGTTCTGGATATACTAGTGAACACTAATAATAATTTCTTAGTCATTAATAAATTGTGTAAATATGGTCAGGTACGTATTTCTGTGTTAGCTGCATTTCTATTTACTTCTATATGGATTTTCTGGTGTTTTGTGTTGCTTTTTTATATATGATTTCTAGTTTGGAATAATAACATAATGTAATTGCTAGGCTAAATTATACAGAGAACAGCTCATATCTAATACAGATAATAATGAAAAGAGTAGACAGAAATTAATGGACTAAGGCTGCTTATTAAAGTAAAGTGTATGGACTAATAAACTCACTGAAGAATTTTAGAGGTTTCCCATATTTAAGTGATAGTCTTCCACTTGTACAAGAAAATTTGTACAAATAATAGTAAATGATACAAATTCAGTAGATTTTTACATTTTTCTCACTCATTTACCCTTTTCTGTCTGTAATTATTTTTCACATGATCTCGTGTCACTCTACAGAAAGACTTTATTCCTATTTCTACATGCTCCTCACTATTCTTTCTCTGGTGGCTTTTGATAAAGAGGAATAATACACTTGGGGTACTGAGATTTTATTGGTAATTTTCCCAATACTTTTCCCTCAATAAAGCAAAGCTTTTCACTTGTTTGAAGAGGAAAGGAGACAATACTAAATGGAGCTTTTAATTATTTTTCCAGTCTAGTATTTTAAATCATGAGCAACCTCGGTCCTATGAAGTTCTGGGATCAAGCTTCATAGGTTTCCAGGCGTGTTTAACCTTTAGTAGGATAAAGGTTAATGTTTCCTTCCTTTTGTATTTTAACCTGTCCCCACAGAAGATCTCAAATAGCAAAATGAACTATCTTTCTTCAAATCTATAGTCAGAAGCAAGATAACCTATGAAAACAACATCCATCAGGTGCATGTGAGGAATTCATCTGTTTGAATGGAGGCGCAGAGAAGCTCACATTCATTACGGTGGAAAGGGAACTGTGGCTTCACAGTTAGAAATACAACCAGAACCTATACCTCGACAATAGTCTATCAGATGGCTAAGCAGATGTTAAGGTATGTTTAGATGAGTAGTAAATGCCATTGCTTTCCTTTTAGTCTAAGGGAAGGACTCTCTGTATTCAGAAGGTCAGCAACAAAACGTGTTGAGAGGTATCTACAGTGGTCCTATACGTCCTATACAGATCTGTCTCTGGACTTGTACTGCAGGTCAGGCACGCCTAATTTTTGCTTTGAGCTAGACACGTTGGCTTACCTTGTCTGATCTTTAATCTCTCGGAAACTCTTGTGCTTCTGGCTAATTAGTAGTGTGGTTTGGACTGGTAGGTAAGGTTATTTTTTTCCTCTGCAAATTCCGAATTCCTCTAACAATGGACAGTGGAAAAGAATCCAATCCCCAACCTGGCAGTGCTTGAAGGTTGGAAATGCTTTTTTTGGGAAATGGGAAAATCAACAATGGAAGGCTGATGGACAACATAATATGGACTGTGTGCCTAAGCTTTGTTATCTAAGTATTGTTTTCCATGAGCAATTAATATTCTAGGGGAAGCACTTGGTAAGTTCTGTATCAACCTGGACCATAGTTACAGCAGTAGTTTTCTGAGGCCTTGAGCAATGTCAGAGTCTTGCAGGAAATGTGCTGCCTGTGAACAATGTGCTGAGGAAAAACTATAGCAGATCACACTATATGTGGGATTACATTTTATAGAGGAAAGATTGTTTCTATATTTTGTTCGTTAATATGACCTGTAAATGAGAATTGGAGCTTTTTGTTTGCACTGCTTTTCCACCTAAGCGAATAAGAAATGCTTTAGGTTGGCTATACCGCTTTTTATCCTAAATTTGTTAACAAATGAGACCAGCACAATAAATTGAAAAGATCTGTAGTGTTTTCTACAGTGGGAATCTATAGTGGGAAAAGAAATGTTAGAACCACTCCAGTTACCTCAAAAATGTATTGGAGACTGTGTTATTAGAGAGGGGTCAGCAGAATGCTTGATGTATTGATGTACGTATTGACAATGTATTGGCACATTGACTTAGAAGAATTTGAGGAAGAATATTCCACATGATTTAAAACAAAACATAAAATATTTTTTAAGTAAACAGCGCTGGTTATAGAAATCAATCTTCTGGGGCTTCTTCATTCATGGAGTCACTTGTGACAATCTCGGAACACTTTTTTGTTGGCTATGGGCTTTGGTTTCCACTGCTTGACCTCTCAAGAATGATTAAGTAATTAGAGAGGTCTTATCTCTCAAGGCCACTACAGCTACCTCCCACCTTGCTGTTTTGCAGAGATGTGCACAGTATTTGGGAAGCAGAGTGTAATCACAGGCAGACTGATAGACACGAGTGAAAAAGGAGAAGATATTCTTTCACATTCCATGTATTTATCACATTCCCTCACCCATCTGGACTACACATAACGCTTCTTTTGCAAACTATTGAGGTCTAGCCTGGATTGATGCGGTGGTTGTTGTTCATTTGCCTTAGTAATGCCTCAATTCCATCCCAGTGATAGGTCCAAGCTTGTATTTTTGAGGGTGGATTTCATGTCCTGCCAAATGTGAAGTCGTAAAAATAGGTGAGAAGTCCTCTGACCAAAAAGGACCTATAGCCAGATGGGTAGAGGGTATTTCAGATAATGGCTGCAGTTGTGAAAATGGGCTCAGGATTCATGAAAGACCAACAGCTTTGAACAAAACTGATGATCTTGGAGAAAGTGATGAAGAATAGGAGGGAAATTAAAAAAGAAAGTAACATTTAATAAGGGGGGAAAGAGTATTTCGCATGGACAGTGAGATAAATGAGTGTTGTGCAATGCTGAGTGAGTAGAAAAAGAGAAGGAACAGTATCTGACTGTTTATTTGTGAGCAAATGGTCATGTGTGGTGATGATCATCTTCAGTTTGGGTACCAAAAAGGAAATATGTATATATGGGAGCCAGATTTAGGCTGCGAGCTATTTGACAAAGGGTTATCATCTAGTTTTGTGCATGCCTGGATGTGGAATAGTGGTTGTGAGAGAGAGAATTCTAGAGGGAGGGAGAATTCATACAGCATCATAGCACTGGTCAGCTTGGAAGGGCCTGCAAAAGGCCTTCTAGTCCAGCCTCCTGCTTACATGGGAAAGAAGATTGTTGCAAACATTTGGATGAAGTTGTGCATATTCATGTTTGTGATACAGACTGAGTAGCAGATTTTTGACATACTCAATTTGCTTGGAAATTAGTAAATTTCAAATTGCTCCACTGCTGTATATGTGTATGAAATAAGCTATGAAATACAAAATTGTATAGACATATATATTTTTCTATTTTTTTTTCATTCATACCCTGATGAAGCTACATGGACATTCAAATTATTCTGGTTTAGGCTATTTTATTGCACTAAGAACTAGATTTGAATTATGATCACCCTTACTTTTCCTCCTAATACATTTAATGCATGGACAGCTGTTGTTTTTTTTCCCAGCCTTCTGAGCCAAAAGAACTGCTTTTATCTAATTTAATGGGTGTGGGAGAACACTGAGGGACAGGTAAGGTGAAAAAGAAGTGCATGGAAGTAGCGCGGTCATACCTGTGAGGAAGGACTATAAAAATAAAATTAATGCCCATTCTTCTCTACATGAAAATTAAATTTCCTAAAGCTATTATAGTGCTTACCAAGTGTACTTGCCTGTCCATTCTCCTCTTCTCAAGGTTGTGCAGCATATTGCTGCTCTTCAGGTCAAAGTAAAAGGACTTCAGTAGAATAACTGCAGTTTATATAAAAGGACTTTCACTGCTCATAAGATAGAGGATTTCATCTTAATATATATATAGTTGATTAGTCCCAGTTAATATATTATTGTGAGTTAGTGATGCCATCCATAATTTAGGTATGTTAGGTTGGTGGTTTTATAGGTGTAATAATCCTCAGTCTGCTGAAAGAACAGTGTAATAGTTCAGGACAGCAGGATTCCACTTCATTATGTTATAGTTTTTGTTTGGTTGTGGTTTGTTTTTTTTTTATTGTGTATTTATCAGCTAGTTTCAATGCCTGTCATATTGGTTGTCTAGTGACAGCCGTCAGCATTCTGTCAGAGGGGTGACATTGCATACAACTCAAGCATTATACAAATTGTCTGGTAATAAAGCTTTTCAATACCAATAATGGATACCTATGTGATGTTATTTACAAATTGAAATTTTCTAGACAACTCTGGAGGAAAGTTTGGGACCTTGATGGCAACTGAATTAATGGGATTTTGCAGCACAAAGGGAGATTGGAGGAAGGAAAATCTCCTTCAAGCATCCCAGGTCAGTTGTTGGTGAAACATGGGGATGAGGAGACCTTCTGACGAGGTCGAAGAAAGATTAAAAAATGCAGATGTACAGTGGAAAACATGAGTTACTAATACCAGTACAGACCAGATATTTGTGCAAGTGACAACTGAAGCTTTTTTTTTTTTTTACTGGGCACAAACTGATGCTATTTTAGGCTAATTTTAGGTAGGCAGTAACGATGGGGAGAGATCTGGTTGCGTTTAAAGTAAGATCAGAGCAGTCCCCTCTCCATCCCCACCTGGTTGAAAAATCCAAATTAAATGGAAGAACAAACAAAGCTGTTTCCACAATTAAAGTTTTGGAGGGCTTTTTTAATACCGTAAGAATAAATGTTGGTAGATCAGACATAGTAATTGAGGTATTTGAATAGACTGAATAAATCGGAGGCTTAAACATGACAGAGATCTGGAATTTATCTAACTCAGAGATGCAAAAACTGTCTGGAATTTACATTCCAAGTACGGAAGTGGGATGAGTAACCTCATCAGTCAAGAGTAAAAGCAAGGAAAAGGTCTGTATGGAACGGTGAAGGGAAATGAATGAATGAAGAAAGCTATGACTTGGAGACTTGGAGGTGCAGGAATCAAGGAAGATTTGCCAAACCCAACCCAAAGCTAGATCTTGAAAAAGAGTAAAACAAAAAGCAAAAGACTATTTAGCAACATAGACAGCACATTACAACTAGCACAAAAACGGGGGGGGCCCCATAGCACTGAGGTTCATATATAATCTAGCTACATTTCCCAGCCTAATGGGTAGTATTTGCAGCTTTCAGAACAGACAAAGATGTAGAAAGGAAAGACAAAGTGAAGTTTGCTGTTAGAAGAGAATATACACAAAGCCAAAAGAACCATGGCTTGGAAGCTAAACTAGGAGAGTTCAGCTTGCTCAACTGGGGAAGTATTACTGACTAATGAAAGAAGCAGGGCATGAAGTTTTACGGCTTGTGGTAGAGATTTTAATCCATCTGTTGTATTGTGGTGGTGCTATATGGCAAGATTCACTTTTCTTTTTATAAACATTTAATGTATTTGCAATTATTCTGTTAGTCTACAATAACACACAAAGCTTTAAAACAGATGTTGAAAATAATGAACACTATGGATGTAAATGGAAGATGGGATAAAATGCAGTCCAAGTTTACTAAGGTAGATCATGGGTGTACTTTAATGGCAACAGAATTTTTATGGATGGAAACCTGGTAAATCCAATTGATTTTTATCTCAGTAAAGCTCTTGACAATGTAGTACTTGTGAGATTATTAGTTGAAATGGGAAATAGCCCAAGAAATGTATGTTAGATAAAGAACTGTCTAAAAGAGGGATGACAATAGGTCTGTGTTGGAAAGGGCACTATGAGACCAGAGAGGGATTTCAAGTGGGGCTCCTTATACCAGCAGTTGGCCCAATCTTATTTAATAAAGGCAATGGCACAAAAATAAGAGTGTGATAATTCAACTTGCTGATGGCAAAACCTGAGAGGCCTTGCTCACAATGAGCCACATTAAGATTTTCATTCCTAGAAAACAGGTGACTTAGCAGCCTGGAGGAATAGAAGTAAAGTTAAATTTAATACAAAATACAAGGCCCTGTCCTTAGGGATTAATAACAAGATTTTTCTGGTTTAATAGGGGGATTCATCCAGGGGAAGCGATAGATTGGAAATGCCCAAGTGTAATAATTGATCATGATCATTATGAGCCACTAGTGTGATTCAGCCAACTAAACGATAAATGCAGGGCTGTAGAGAATGAGAAGCAGGCCATTCTGTAGAGTATCACTGCATCTGGAATACTGTGTGCAATTCTAGTTCAGAACATGAACTGAGAAAAGTGCAAAAAATTCAGTGGACTGAGCAACTGATCTTACAAAATTTTAAAACTGCTTAATGGAAGAAAGGCTGAGTGGCATATGATTACTGTCTGTGCATAGATTACACCAGGTTAGCACTCTGGTAAAGCGAAGAGCTATTTTAAGCCATAGGAAAATGCTGGCCCAGAAACAGATGGATATAAACAGAGCATGAATGAAATTAAGAAGGAAGTCAGGATGCTTCTAAGCATCAGAAAATCAAGGTTCTGGAACTGTCTTTCCACAAGAGTTGTGGGTAGAAAAGCCCAACAAATTTCAAAATGGAATATATGAACAAATTTATGTCATAAGGTTTTCTGCAGAGAACCCTGGACTCAGTCTCAAATCATCCCTTCCAGACCTACGTTCACAAAATGTTAGAGACTAGGGATAAATGGCTAGACAAACTTTATTTTGGGGAAAAGTCTAATGAGAAATGAGCATGAATTTTGGATAAGAAATCATGAAACCCAGGGGAAGGAAGAAGACTTGCTAACTGTTTCCAAAGGAACGGATAACAAAACATGGGAAATCCCATCTGTTAGACAGTGTAGCCTATGTATTTTTAAAATACTGATTACTTAAGCATGTTAACTGTGTTTCATTGGCTTCATTTTGAAAGATTCATCAGGGATATTACCTCTCCCCCAAAATTAAAACACCTGATCCTATGATCCCAAGACATCAATAAAAACCCCCTTACAGTAACTGGAAGCCTGCTGGCTGCAGGATGAAGCCACAAAGCCACCTCATAATGCAGTAAGTTGAATGTTTTCATTCCAAATGGCATGTAACACTCACTTATTTTGATTTGAGAATAAAAGAAGTATGTAAAATTCATTTTTCTTACAAGGTGATCTATTCCTGTGTTGTTTTAGAAAAAAGTATGGTGGGCCTACAGGACAGAAGGTATAAAAATAGGCCTAAAATATGGGTTGGAGGGTGAGGTGGTTTTTTTGGTTGGTTGGCTTTGTTTTTTTCAAGAATCAAACTCCTTAGCTCTGTTTCTCTGTAAAAAGAAGCTGGATAAAATTGTATGGGTTTGGGTAGATAGGAAGTTCCGATCATTCAGAATTTCTGAAAGTTCTCTAGTCTTCGCCCTGAGAAAGCATGTATAAAATGCTACTGGGCACTTCTAGCAAACAGAATGCTCTGCTTATGTTTGCAAAATATGTCCTTCCTCTTCTGGGTGTAGTTTTGTTCAGAGCAAAATTCTCAGTAAGTGTACTGGGAACAATACCAAGACCCTCATTTTTTTGTACTCTATATAGAAATACAAATTTATATTCACATATGCATACATGAACGCACAGCAGAAGTTAAAATACTTTCAAAGTCTGAAGTTTATGTCTAAAAACCTAATAGGCCTATCTAGTGTATGGCTTTGAAACAAAGGTTTTTCATATTAATTTGGTTGCTGTTTCCGTTTCATATTATGGAACGGTATATATGTATTTCATACATGCATACAGGGTCGGTCTGACCATGGCTTTAGTTCAGAGTTCGAGGCCAGCGCTGCCATGCAGCTTGAATAATTAAGTACAAAACCCTCCTCTTTAAAGCATAGAATCAGAATGTATATCTGAACTAGACCGGTTATCATTATTACATATGTCCATCACAAACATACCTGCAATTGCTGATCTCCCCAGCAAGCACTTGATACAATGCTTATCATAACTTAAGATTTTACAGATGGATCTGTAAATAAATCACCAGATTTGTTAAAGCATTAGAAAGATGGCCTGACAGCCTTTGTAATAATATTAGCAATAGTGCGTCTGTGAAAAAGATCAACTTATATGTGCTTATTTTCTATTTAATTTTATCTGTTGAAGGAACGATGTTCTCTGTGATTTTATATCCCTGTTTTATTAATAATTTAAACTGCTAAGATTTTATTCAGGTTTTTATTTAATACATTGTAAGGAGAAAAAGGCAGAAGAATTGTGTATTTTCAACGCGCAATAACATTATTTTCAAAATCTGTATATAAAAGACTCTAGAAAGTATACACATATTGACCTGCAAAATGGGTATTTGGGGGGAAATATGATACATCAAATTTAATAGCAGTATTATACAATCTCCTTACCTAGAATACTTATTGTACGTGTAATACAATATATAATTAAAACTTGAATAGAAAGTTAGTAATTTGAATTTGCTGCTAAATATGAGTCAGCTCATTTCCCTTTAAAATACAATAGAAGTGTTTTTGAAAGTCAGATGTAAAATTATTATACGTCTTAATCAAACTATGTCCGGTTTTGATCTGTCAGTTTTGAGGATTAGAAGAATAATATCTAGACATTTAAGAACAATTTTTTTCTAAGAAGACGTCTTCTTAAGCTGCCTCTCTCAAACAACAGCAAAGCGTGAGATGATGGAGAGCTCTGCGAAATGTCCCAGCCTGATGCTCACGGCATGAATCTGGTTACCTGGGAAAGACAGCAGGCAGGGAGGAGAGCCGGTGGCATGGCAGCGGTGGCTGCCAGGCCACATCCAGCTATGCTCCTGCAGGACATCATCTCTTCTGCCTTGTTCCCCTGGCGAGGCCAGCCATGGGGCAATGCTGAGGTTGCTCAAACCAGAGCTCTCGCCTGCCCAGTGTGTCTCAATAAAAAATGAGCCCTCGGTAAAATTACTCAGTGGAGCTCAACACGTCTGAGTAGTGTTGGCATAGACAAAAGGAATTCTCAGTGAAAGAAACCTGAGAAGGGGCTGGGAAAATGTAGAGGAAGGCTGGAAACTTGGCGCGCCATCAGATCAGGAACTTGTGTTACTGTAAACCCCGCCGTGCTCCACAGGCCTCACTGCAGGGAGACAGAGCTGTAGCACCCTCCTTTTACATTTGCCCAGTTCCTCTCACGGCTGGAACATGCTAAATGGGCCGTATTAAAACCCATTTATAATAAATGACTTATAGAGCAAGCTGCATAAGCGTTCTTATGATGATACAAGTGCATCACCCCATGATGCTGGCAGCACTCGGCACGTCATGGAGGTTTGGAAAGGCTGGTGGAGCACAGAAGTGCAGGCCTGCTAATCCATCCCAGGGGCGTCATTCCGGGGACCCAAAGGCGGCACACGCGAATATATCCAATCGTCCTTATAGCTTTGTGGTCAGAATCCATTTCGTGTCCCCCCTCATGCAACCTCTGCTCTTACAGCCTTACAAAATTTTACCAGATTTTAGTGATGCTTATTTCTTTAAATGAGTGCAATGCCCTTACTCAAAAAGGTTGCCTTTATTTCTGATGGTTTTATTCAAGGTACGCACTGTGAATGCGTTACATTACACCATTTATAGTGCTGTACTATATGGCTTATTCTGTAAGTTTTTGCATGTGAGAACAAGCCCTCCTTTGTAAAAAGGATGGTCTCTTGATATCTTACAGAGAGATGAACCTGCTCCTAGCAGGGTCTCCTTGATCATCGGAGCAGAAGTAAGAACTAACTACAGGATTTACTACAGAGGAAGTAGGAAGTGTGGAGAAGCAACAGAAAATGTGAAAGATGTGAGAGGCATAACATCACAGGCTGTAAAGTTCAGGTGTGGAGAGCATGACAGAACAAAATGTGAGTGCCCGAGGCCAGGAAGCAAACTGGCCCGCTGTGGCCTTTCAGGCTTTAGTGAAGGGCCATGAACTACTGCGTCATATGGCACCCATTTCACGAGAGACAGATTCGCAAACATCTACTACAATTTTGTTGTAATAAGGAAAATGTTATGGACCTGATGAGAGGGGGGTTCTTTAGTCCCTAAACAGAATGTTTTGTTTTTTGTCAAAATCTACAAAAGCACTCAAGTTTCAAATCTACTGAAAACTATCACTCTCACATCTGCTTAGGCAGTGCAGTACATTACTCATCATAAGGCTTTCCAAGGAAAAATCCTTAGCAAAGAAGAAAAATCCTTAAAATGGATTATTAATAAAAATATTAACTATACCAGACTTTAATATGTTAAATAGGTAGATACAATGTAAAAAGCGGACCACAGTGTTCTTAAGAAAGGAACTTGTTAGTTCCTCTAGTTAATTAGTTTGTTCCTTCTTATTAACAAGGAACTCTTGCTGTATACACCTGCTGTGTTTTTGTCCGCCTTGTAAAAGGTTTGATGGTTTGCTGTTATTAGCATAGAACTGAAGAAACAATGCTGAGTGTTTCAGGTAACTTTATTCTAGACATCAAGAGGTGTTTTGGTCAGGTTCATCACTAAATCCTAAGAAAAGGTTTGGCTCAACTGAGTTGAGGCAAACAATTTATTTATAATACTACTTTTTCCCTGTAAAGGCTTAGTAAAATTATTCATATAACATTATTAAAATGCATTTTGCAGAGCTTTAAGACAAAAGCTGCAAAACAAAACTTGTTAGATGTGGGGCTAAAGACATTGCAGAAAACTACATTTCATCAGAAGGAGCATTGCTCGTTCAGTAAGTCAAGGAACTGTCGATGTAGAAGATTTTACTACATAGCCAATTTCTACTAATGATACTTGTACCAATAAATACAATAATCTAAAAGCAATGTTCACACAAATTTAACTTCCACTTGTGATAATGGGAAATATTGCCTGCATTTATGTGGTAGCGTTAAATATTGTGGGTGGGTTTTTTTAATGTCACAGTAATATATGTATGGCAACAATAATAACACCCTTTGTTAATTTATCCCTCTCTTTTTCCATAATTGGGTCTATTTTCCAGTGACGTGGGGCATAAATCTGTATTTAGGATTCTTACAAACTCTCTCTCTGGTCATTTGCTTTACTCTCAAAAAGCACATTTTCTGTATTCCCTTTGTTGAGAAGTTCTTAGTTACCATCACTATGAACAGCCGAAAGACAATGTGAATAATGACATTCAGCAAATAAACTGAATGCTTTAGTTATGAAATCCATTTAGTTTATCCTGCATCTAGAGCATTAGTATCTTGAAAGGGCTTTGAGTCTGGTTCGTAAGAGAATAGGGAAATAATTAATTTTCTGTAGATAGGTGGTAGTTTTCCCAGTGCTGAGGTATGCAGAATAAACACATTTACAAATTTCAATAACTATCCAAATAAGATTACAACAAATATTTCCATAAGCAGGAGAGCTCTGACTCAACTTCCCCAGTAGGTTAGACTCCCAGTATGAACTGCATGCATTGGAGTTTTCCTCCCACTGAAAATCCTGCTCTGTGTTGCCACCTGTTTTCATGTAATTTGCAGTAATAACCTGTAACCTCCTGTTAAATTGGTTGAAATCGGTCACGAGTTCTAAAACTCCCTGGAGAAATTATGCCAGGCAGACAGAAAAACAAAGGCTTGTTCAGGTAGCACAATTAGAAAGGTTTTGTCTTCTCAGCAAAAAAGCTAAAATCTGCATGTGGCAAGATAATTTTTTTAAAAATTATCTCTTCAGAATTTGGTCACAAATTCGTAATGTGCTTCTTTTAGTTTTTTTAAAGCCCGTTCTTTCCCCGTTGGCAATCAGGCCCCACTCATTTGATGACTTCCAGACAATTGGTGTCCACGACCACTATTTTGTTCTGAATCCTCTTCTCTCTGTACTTATTATTCTTCTCTCCTGTTGATAAACACGAATAGCATTTTATAGATTAATAATAAATTAAAGGTAGGAAACCAGGATTTAGAAATAGTTTTATAGTTTTCTAAAGGAAGAAGTCACCAGCGGGATTCCTCAGGATCTGACTGTTCAACATCTACAAAAAGGCTGCAAATAGCAGTGAACAGAGTTGACAAAGTCTGCAGATGGTGCAAAAGTATTCAGGATAATCAACTGGAAAGCTGACTGAGAAAGGTCGCTGATCTATTTCAGAAATAAATTATAAAATGACCAAAAAAAACCAGCTTGGTAAGTGCAAAGCGGTGTGTGTAGGGCAGCTAATCCTAACATCTATACACAATAGTTACCTATTATCTTTTGCCACTCAGGAATGGGCTCTTAAGAGACATCATAGCTCAGGAGAGGCCAAAAGCCAAACAGAACGATCAGAAGGTGTTGGGATGGAAGTGGAGAACAAACCAGTCATTATAATTCCATATAATCCCTAAACCAAATGTACACCTATAGCTTAATCACTACATGAAATTCTGGTAATGCAGTAGTGTAGGAGTTAGTAAAACTAAAGAAATTCAACAAGGAGAACATTATGGAGTGGCTTTAATATACGAAGAAAAAAAGCTGAATTTTCACTCCAGAAAGGAGAATACTGGAGTATCTTAACTGTGTATAAAATTTTGCAGAGAAAGTGAATAGGGATGCTTATTTTTCCTCACAATGCAAGAGTCAGGTACTGGTCTTGAGATTAAAAGGAAATAGTGTTTCAGACAATATGTAATTAAAAGGTGGAACACCCTGCCCAAGAAGGTGCAAAGTGTAAAAGCACAAAAAAATATTTTTCCAGTTCCTTTATGGAGGGCAGGCTCATGGATGCTATTAAATATGATCGGGGACTCCCCGGTCAGGAGGCTTATGAGGGACTGAATGACTGCAGGAGGTCCCTTCCAACTCTGAAATTCCGTGATTTCTTCCCCGATCCTTTGCTACAGGTGTTTGAGACAGGCTGTCCGGTTGGATGGGCCTTCAAATTTACAGTGGATACTAACAGAAAGGAAGCGTGGCTTCTTACAACATTCTCCTTTACACAGCTGAGCATTCCAGTCTTGAGGAGATGCTTCTCACCTGTTCCCTCCCAGTGAACCCCCTGAGGGAAGACCGATTGGTAGGGAAGGAAAGGCTGGCTCTGGAAACCCCATCCCCATCCTCATCCCCTCCTCTTCCCCCAGCAGTTCCCTTCGTCCCCTTAGCGACGGCGGCGGAAGGCGCAAGGTAACCGGAGGCCTGAAGAAGGCTGAGCGCCCGCAGCAACCCCAGCATTAAACCTTCCTTCCCCCAGCAGCCACTAGACCCCGCCGCCATTTTGGGAAGTCCTGCGGATGAACTACACCTCCCAGGATGCTCCGCGCCGCGGCGCCATCTTGCCCCGCCGCTCCGCGGGGCACTTCGGGCAGATAGTAGTGGCGGTAAACTGAGATATGGCCCTGTTCCCGGCTTTTGCCAGTGCCGCCGAGCCCGGGGAGCCCCCAACCGGCAGCAGCGAGGGCTCCAGGAAAGGTAAAGTCCTGGGAGAACCCTCTTTCCCCCAACAGCCCTCCGCGGCCCGACCCTCTGGAAGCCCTTCCGCTTCCACTCTGCCCCGTACCGGCCCTTTCGCGCACCCCGTTGGGCCTGCTCCGGCCGCCAGCCTGCCCGGCAGCGGCGGTGGTCTGTGTCCAGCGCCAACGGAGGCTTGGGTGCACGGCAGAGGGGCCGGTCTGCCCGGCCAGGCCCGCCGCTGAGCGGGCTCTGTGAGCGCCGTGTGAGGGACCGGTGTGCCCCTCAGTTTGGGCCCCTCCCTCACGGGCAGAGTACGAGCACAGGCGTCCTTGCTGTCGGTGTGAATAAAGTTGCCATATTTGCGAATAAAGTCACTTTCCCTGAGGTAATTCTGGGGAGAACCCGGAATAGGGACAACCCGGCAAAAAATGGTGCTGGCTTCTCATTGACGGGGTGTCAGACGTGTTCAAGTTTGCTTCCAGCTATCTGCTGGTAGATGCTGGAGGCATGGCTGTAGAAATACTCATCACTGAAAAATATGTCTGTGTTAATTTTCTGTATGTATGTTGGTGAAAGTTTGCTTTATGCAGAAAACGAGGTTGTTGTTCTTTCCCCGCTACACTTGGATAACTTAAGAAGTGTTTTCTTATTTCCTTGCTTACTAAGTCACATTTTAGTTGTAAAGGATATTTTTTGGGAGGTCATGAGTGAGATTGTGATGCAGTTTGTCATTTGGCCTCTCATGGTTGCTGTCTAGTAGTTATACTTTTATTATACGAATAAAAGTATTGGCAAACTCTTGATGTACGCACAATATTTATTAATTCTACTGGGAAATGTTTTGAACTATGTTTTTTGCTTGCCAGCTTCCACCACCCTTTAGTCTGCCCATCCTCTAGATGCCACAGCAGGGGGAAACTCTAAAAGAATTGTTTACCTAGGCTAAATTTCTTGTATATTTGGCCCAATCAGTATGGTGAGTTTTTGAAGCTTTTAGCAATACAGGCTGGGGTTAGCTTCTTGTTCTAACCAGGCGTTACCCTCTGATGGCATTGCAGCTGTTGGTACTGAGTCTGCCAGTACAGAGATGTTGTAGCCACATTAAAGAGCCTTTCTGGTAATGACATGTGGTGCAGGGAATAGTGGGCATAATAAGATCCCAAACTAGAGACTCAAGTAACAGAGGAGCTGCTCTGCCAGGCAGAGGTACAGTAAGATTCTCTAGTAGTAAGACCTTGCGTATATTTTAAAACTCTGGGAATTTAGCCTTTAGGTTGGTTATGCATAGTCTGTGTCACTGCAGACCACCTGTCTGTAAAATCAAATTATACAGAAAAAGATGTTAAGACTGACTTTTAGAACTAAAGTTCAGTTATTAGCACTGTTTATGAGTTCCATTTTGGTCTACTGGAAGTTTTTTTTTATGAAAATTATTGATAAAACTTTAAGGAACATAATTTGTTTGTTTTATGTTTTAGCCAATATTGTGCTTTGTTTTTAATGACCACATTTCAATATAGTTATAAAAATTAAGTATTAACTTAGAACCACATTTGTGGTGGCATATATCAAATTTCACACGTTCAGCTTGTGAGAATTTGAGAACTTGACAGGCAACTTTGGTATTTCTCTGATAGATTACTCTCCTCAGAGCTGATACATAGCCAAAGTCCATCATAATACAGAGATCATGAAGTATGTTGCATTTAACATGATTTGCAAAACTGAGGTGTCTTTTGCAGTCATTTAGGACTGCCTCATAATTTTACTGTGAAAGTTGAGGAAATAATGTAAATACGCTGATTGTGTTTCATTACTTCTGACCACCTCTGTCTCTTACAAACCTTCCTAAACCATTTATAAATAAAAGCCTTGCCTGAAACAGAAGTATTGCTGCACACTCTTCCTATCCTGCTAGATTGCGGAGTTGCAGCAACCTCTAGAGCGCAAAGTAATTTTGTATATGGTTTCTTACAATTATGTTGTCAAGCTTAATTATTTTTTGGTACAAGATATATTACAAATTTATCAGTAGCCATACTGAACAGAGCAGTAGTAATAATTAATCCTGCTGACAGTAGTAAGCATTATGCACAGCATTATTTACGATCTGAACTATTCTATAGGTGAGGTGATGCAGTGATTTTTGCTGAAAACAGATTTTCAGGATTCTGAGAGGCAACAAAAGGATCTGCATAACTCTTAAAAATTGTCTCTGTAGACATGCACTGTAAATTTTAATTTATTTTTTTTCTTGGGAAGGTATAAAAAGAATGCCATTGGATTGCTTCTACTGTTATGCCCATGCATGTGGATGGTAGAGTAGAACAGTAGCAAGTACATGCATATTATCACAAAAGAAGTCTTATATGTATTTTATTCTTTATGTTCTTTAAGAACATAAATCTGGTCTGCGAAAATGATAAACTTTTAAAACGTCTGACAAGAGAAAATAACAAAGAAATTAAAGGTAGAGTTTTAAAGTTTGGAATGGATTTTGATGTTTGAAATGTTTGTATCCAGCTAACTGATTCACTGGAGATTATTTACAAGGAGTTTTGGACTTGCACGTTGTGTAATGGAAAAAATTGTTCAGTTCTTTCCAGAGTATTAGGTCAGTTTGATTAAATTGTTCAGAAAATACTGTAGTTGGAGAATTCTGAATATTTCCCTGGGGTATCCACAGAGGCATATTGACTGTGCTAAAGGGGTCTGTTCTTGCAGTGTGATTCTTCAATGTTTTAAAAAGGCAATTTGATCTCATTTGCTCAGGTAGAACCAAGCTACAGGCACAGTCAGGGGATTAATGTTTATGACTCCATTTCTCAAGGTGAGTTTTCCTTGGAGGCCCTAAAACAATAATTTAAAATATAAAAAATAAACCTTATTCTGCTTGTGCTCACTGTTGTAATCATATTGCACCAAGTTAGCGACTTCCCATCTGTAAGGGAATAACAGATACTTTCAGGTAAAGTTAAGTCAAAATGACATCTTGGAAGTTTGTTTCTAATAGTTAATGGTGATAGTAGACATTATTTTGCTATAGTTAAGACACATTTTTCTATGGAAATGGATTTCATGCATGCTTGCTGTGCATCTGTCTGCCAGCCCACTTAATATCTCTTTCTCCTCAGAAGTTTTAACCCTTTCAGTCAAATTTGTTGTAATGGGAGAGAGAAATGGCAAAAGCAGAGGAGGTCTCTCAAAATCCACGTTTGCTTAGAAAAGAGAAGCCTAGGTAAAGTGCCGCTGCCAAGAGAGGCTGTAACGTGAATTGAACTGCTAACCAGGATAGATGGGCTTGGCAATGAGCACATGTACATTAGCCAACTAACAAACATCTTTGGAGATCACAATCTGGCACAGCACAGGCTGCCTCTTGCCCAGGGATGTGGCAGAGTACTGTAGAAGGGTCTAGAGAACCCAGATAATTCCTGAAGCTGTGGCAGCGGTGGGGGGTGTAAAGGATGGAGGACACAACTCGGAAGTCCAGGCTTCATCTTTTTGTGAGCTGCAGGACTAATTTGCTGGGAGTCGGGGGGTAATGAAGATTTTGTTGACTCACTCTTTTTATTTAAGAATGGGATTCTGGTCTTAGAATAGCCTTTTAAACACAGAAATATAAAGACAACTGTTTTCCACTCTTCCAGCTCAGGTGTAGGCTCTTTTGTTTAAAGTGTGTTTTGTGCCTCGGGGAAGTTTATATGGTTGGTCAGCCCCATGTTTTATTGTGTTTTCTAAAACAGCTGGAGCTTTACTGCTTTCTTTCTTTATTTTCTTCTCTGTTCATTTTGTCGATGTGATCAATAATGCCACTTTAAAAAGAGATGTATCAGTTGATTTATATTTTTTTTCAGTTCTTAAGACTGAAGCTCTTAGTGCTGCTAAGGATCTGTATCTCCATTTGGAAGTTATTTGGCACTGTAGTGCCATGAGGCTCAAGGTTATAAAATCTAGCATACTTGTTTTCTGCAAACATTTTTTTTCCTAGTTTGGGCTGGTCTGTATCTAAGGTATTTACACTGATGAATAATATTAAAAAATGCATTTTGTGCATTAATCTTTGGAAGACCTGATATTATGCCCTTGAAATCAACGCAAAGCCTGTTCTGATGCGTAGAGCATTTTAAAAGACCTTAGATCAAGATCTTGAAAGTTAAACATCTTAGACTTTTTTCCTAATGGTCTGAATATTGTAAGTCTTGAATTCTGAATTTTGCCGTCAACAACTCTATATGACTGAGGGCAAACTAGTTCATTCTGCCCTCAAACTTACTTTAAAAAAAACCATAACCCAGTGTTTTACTGCATCATGAGTATTAGTATTGATATATTTCAAGTGATTTTTTGAACCCCAATTCTTCATTCAAATCAATACAGAACTACCTTACAATAAATTTATTTCCTGAAAAACTAATATTACACATTACAAAGTGAAACAATAATTTATTTTTTAAAAAAAGAGTAGCTCAAAGGCTACAGAGCATATCTTTGTGCCTGAAGTATGTTATTTGAGATCAGATCTGTCCCAAGATAAATTAGGTATGCTTTGTATATCTTTGTAACAGATATAATAATTTTAAGGAGATCTGTCTGGCTAATAAGTTGCAGTTTTTTGCTGTTATGTGATACACCTTTACACTAGAGACTCTGCCAACTAGTACATTTTTCTGTTTTGTTAAGTGCATCTGGGTAATACAACGCAAATCAAAACAAAGATGGATTTTTTTTTTTTGAGGGAATTAAATGTCTCCTTTATTTCTGTAAATAAATAAAAGGCTTTATGCACAGTTTAGTTGCATTTACTGAAATCTGGAGTGCTCTGGGCCATTGTGCTTTCTCTGAATTTGTTCGTGTTTGAGGAAGACCAGTGGAAAAACATGGCAGGGTTGCAGTTTGCTCCTGCATTCCTTTACACCCTGTCTTCATTACCAAAATGAACAGAAATCATCAAATACAAGGAAGATCGTTTGTTAAAATCAATGTCATATTTAATAAATATACCTCAAAAATCTCAGGTATGAAGCGGCACTTGGTATACTGCGTGATACATATTGAATTATTACCTCCGGTTTGATTATGCAGTTATCAAGTGTATGGATTTATTTAACTCCTGTGTGTTTTAAATATGTGATGGTGACAGAATTATCCATGAGAAACGTTTTGGTATTTCATGGAATATACTAAATACAATTATTCTAAGAAGTAATTCTGATTTTAGGTTTGTTCTTAACATACCTCTTACAGGATCGAAATAAAAAATTAACTTATTGTTGCACAGCACTTTATTCCCCAGCAGGGGGAATAATTATTTTTGATAGGTGAGTGAAATGTTGCTTGGATATTATTCAGCATAAATCTTTCTCCTTTAAGCTCACCAAAGGTTTTGGAAGAATGCTTTGTGGTAAATTTACAGTTTTAGAGTTATAGACACATACTTAAAATTCAGGTATTTGTGCCAGGGTGGATTAATTTAAATTAAATAGTAGATTTTTATCATGTTTTAAATAGGCAGGTAAGGATCACTGGTTTAAGGTTTCAATTTTTATTCTAATTTTACATTAATATATCCTAAGTATTTTCCTGGAAGGGGAAAAAAAAAATCGTGTGTTGATTTAGAGCAAAGTAGGGTGGTGTATTTGCCTTAGGTTTGGTAATTCTGATTGCCAGGCGGAAGGTTACAATAATACACATATATATTTTACAGCTGAATTTTTATTTCTTCAGTCTACGTTTTACGTTTCGGTGAGACGGGCAATGGCGCATGGCAGTGTTCTGCAGAGTATTGGTTGGGATGATGGTGGGAAGTGTGACTTGGTCCTAAGATTGCCATGAACCCTGGGTTCTCCTTTGCACAGACGAGAATGGTGGGCCCTCCTCTGTGCAGCGGTTCAAGGGACCACTGGGGAAGGTGTCCCTGCCCACGGGGCCTTGGGTCTTTGGTAGCAGGGGCAGTCTCTTGGGAAGTGGGAACTGGAGCTTTGCTTGATGGTATGTACTTCTTGACAAGTTTAACTTAGGTTAACAAACTGTTTTGCAGCCTGCTCCGTTTTGCGGACAACAATTCAGGCATATGAGAAGGGAGAAAGAATTTTGGTATGAAGAGCTATTTCTGAAAGAAATATTCTAGAAAGAGGAGAGATGTATGGCTTGGCAGACAATGAGTTCATGCTATTTAAGGGTTAGAGGTCAGTGTAGTCAAAAGCACAAAGGCAAGAGTGTGACAGGAAGAACACTGAGGTAAAAATGGTTGTAAAAAGCATGGAGAACAAGCAGGGAGACCAAATTTCTTCCTTTTGTTGTTATTTCCTGTGGTCTGGCACCAGAGAGGCTGATGTTAAATTCTGTGCTTATGCGAAATAATGTTTGTTGTTTAATATGTTAGAAAATTTCACATATTTAAAAGAATTCTATAAATGAAATCTCTATGAAAATCGTTACAGAAGTTTTAATACCAGTAAAATTATGGCAAAAAATTCCCCCTCCACATACTGTCAGTATCTGATCTTACCTGATGACTGAAATGGCTGAGGTCTAGATGCAAAACGCTTAATGCTGACTAATATATCAAAATTAGCATCAATTAGCCTTTTTTCACACTATTTAAGTCTAATGGTATTTTGGTGGTTAGATACCAGAGAATCCAGTGACACATTTTGACCTTGTATAAAACACTTGAGTATTCTTATCAGTAATGTGTGTCCCTATCAATAAAATTGTGTTAAAAATATTTTCCATACACTGAGTAAAATACATTTTTGTAAATTTGCATGAGTTGTATTGCATTCATTAACTATACCTTTCATTTAATTATGCCCTTCTGTAATTTTTTTCCAATTTTACTATTTAAAGATGTAAATATTATATGTTGTATATAGTAATTATCATTAACATATATATCAAATATATGAAGATACATTGACGATCTTACATAATTATGCATATATAACATATAGTTATACAATATAAATCTATAAAGTTAGAATTTTTACATGGTAAAAATTAATAATGGACAGATTTGGGTTTTTTTAAAGTATATAGCAGCGTATGAAACATATTATCTGCTTTCAGTATGAACTTTTAAGTATTATTGTATAGTGGGTTTTTTGAAGCTTAGGTTGATGTTAGGGAAAGATTCCAGCTCCTAAATATTTTACCTCATTACAACCTAGTATTCTGCTAAATGGAAATTTCATGAACTGCTTTCCAATATGCTCAATTATTACACATGACTTAGTGACATTTGCTGCGAATTTGTCTGTCTGCTGGCTAGATTAACCCCCAAATTTAAAAAACACAACATGCTAATTTGTACTGATCTCAAACTCTTTACCTGCAGAATTGGACTGGCTTAGTAACCCAAGCTTCTCTACGGAAGATGCACTATTACTGCATCAGCGCACTACAGAAGTTGCAAATCTCATCCCTGAAAAATCACCACTAATAAGGTAGAATATACTTCAGTATCTTTTAAAATAGCTTCTTTCTTTTGTCCTGCTTCTTTTTTGTTATGTGAGACCAAAATCAGGAGCTTTTAGGGCTGCTTTTTATTCCCCTGTTCAGTATTTAAAAAGGCCTGAACTGAGTCATATATAAAAGCATGAATAATGCTTCTGTGTCCTTTAACTTAAAATAATGAGTAATTATACTTATGCAATACATTCCCATTTTCTTTTTCTCACAGCTGCATTTAAATCGTTGTTATTTCGGAATGGAAAGGGAACCGAGTGGTCATGATTCTTCATTAATTTTTGAATGTCCTAAGTGACCCTTGAAATAATGTAAAGATTAAGCATCATCTTTGTGATTTCTCTGTGAAAACCAGTTCAATCAGCCATTTCACAGTCAAGTTTTTTACTCTTTAAAAACTCATTGAAGATGTGAATTAATGAAAATATTACATGTATCAAGTTGGGCGGCTGTGTAGAACATGCTGATCACTGAAGTGGGTGATTATATTCTTTTACAAAAATGAGCTTTAAGCAACCACGTTTGCTGAAGAACTAATTTTAATAGCTTCACTAGAACAGTTGCTATACTTGGCATGTCTACAGTATAACTAGCACTTAATAATTAATGGCATCAAGTTGCAGTTGCCAAGTTCAAAAACTTAGTTACTTTTAATTTGATACAAGCTCCTGTATTTACAATGACTGGTGGTGGTTAGGATAGAGAATGTCTAACAGTCACAGCTGAATATCTGTTTTTGTATACTTACATTTACATGTATTGTGTGAGTGAAACGCGATCACTGTTCTGTTTATCAGTCATATATTCTGCTTATATTTCTTCAGATCTTTTCAAGACTTAATTGTCATAAAACTAAGGAATTTACAAATTACCATTCAAATAGAATGACATAGTAAACCTACCGTATTTAATTAATCTTTGAAAAAGAATTTGTCAAAAAATAATGTACAGGCAAATGTTTGATCTTTTTGCCTATTACTAGGGTACATTCTCAGTTCAATAAAAACTAATTACTCCAACATAGTTGCTGGGTTTTGGGGATTTTGGGGTTATTTTGCTTTGGGGGAGTGTGTGTGTTTTAAAGGTCTGCTAATGGTTCTCCCATGGCTCCTTTTTTTCTTAGTGTCCTTAAATAAGTTGTGTAATGGTTGGGGTTTTTTGAGGTGCCTTGCTTCTGAAATGCATTTTCTTTTATTGACATATTAGGAGTACCGAGACTTGTCACTCCTTTCCCTTATTGAAAGATTCCAGAAAAACTGTTTAAAAAGAGCGTGTGCTTTAATTAAGGGTTAGAGAAGACCTCCATTATTTTAGTTGATTTTTAAATATGGGAGCGTATGTAGTATGTACAATGATATAAATGTGCTTTACCAAAGCTATCAGTCCTTTGTGTGATCTCTCAGTAAGTCAGTTGTTTGTTGCATGTAGTGTTTATTACTACATTTTATTATATGATAACATTAATTCAGTACTCATCAAAAATTGTTTCTTGATTGGTGAGATTTGAATTAATAATCTGGAAATTATTTTAAAAGTATGGTTTTGATATTTCTTGTGTAAATCATAAAGATACATGGAAGAAATGTGCAGACTTTTTTCTTTTGCAGGTCACCCTGAAAGATTTCTCGTCCCTTTAGCTTGTCTTAAATCGTCTTAGCAAAGTTAGGAAATTTTGTCAGCTCAGCCATCTTATTTAATTTGGCGATGATAAGAGATGGACATTTTACAGATCACACATCAGAATGCCTTTGACAATTAAAACTTTAAGACTGGTTGTCAGTAATTCCAGCAGCTGAAAAAATAAATGCAGTTGTTGTTTAATGCAGATTTATATCACTTTCATTCTGTGTGTTGCTGCTAACTCTCCTCTACAAAAATAGAGGGAGAATAAAGGTAAAGGGTAAAATGATTCTGAACTTTCTTATGGTTGTATTTCTTTACATTAGATACATAGGTGCATATAGATATATATGCTTGTTTCCAAGCAGGACTACTTCAAGGTCAGAGTTGTCAGGGGAAAGTGATACGGATGAGAGTCTGAAACAGTCAACTAAGAAAAGGAAAAAGAAAAAGAAAAAACATCACCACTATAAGAAGACAAAAAAGAAAACCAAAGGGGACTCCAGTAGCAATGAATCGGACCTGGACACAAAGAACATCAAGGACAAAGCCACAGGAAGTGGCAGAAATCACGAAAAGGAAGCAGCAGCAAAGTATGTATTTATTAATACTTTGCAACATGTAAATTCATTGTGTTCTTGTACTTGTCTTCTCAACTTTATGAATGAAATTCTTACCACTGGTGGGTCATTTTTTTCTGAGATGTATATGACTAAACCTGCATTCAAAGCAATGAAAATAGAATTAGAACCACTTGTTTAATCTTATCTGAAAAACTGTGAGTAAAACATTCTGTGAAGTAGTGTTCTGCAGAACAAAGCATGGTATGGTGGTAATGAAATACATTTTTAAAAACATGTAGAGGCTTATGTTGAGTTTTTGTAAGCATCTTGTTTCCTTTCATGGTTCCCTTTCGCAGAGCTTGGAGAGGGATTGCATTAAACATTATTCTTAATTAGTGCAAAAGTCTTAATATACAGCTGTGATTGCCTTGTAATATAACTTCCTCCCCAGAGCTAAAGTTTCCTTTTTTTCATATTAAGACAAAGTTTCTTGAACAATTTAACATTCCTTTTATGTCCAGCCATTTATTGCTCTGTGCTGTGTGGTTCATACTTCTTGCTCACAGTACACCTAGATGGGTGTTTGAACAATTTAAAATGTTTTGTGAGATCTTTTTTGTTAATTCCAAGAGCTCTAAAGTACTGTGTAATTAGTGGAGGTGTCATTTTTTTATGGAAAAAGAAAATAGGTATCTAGTGACTAGCATGATCTTTAAGCAGTAAAAGAGGTTCTGTGAATGTACTGAGCGTTTAAGTTTGGCATGCCTAGCTGTGCTTTTCTCAGTCTGTTGGGTTTTGATCATTTCATTCAAAGTGGTCCAATGTAACTGGCTGTGTTAAGTCACCTTTCCGTGTTTCTCAACATGTTTGCTAGTTCGATTCCCTAGTTCCTGTTTTTTTCTTCAGCATCAACAGCTCTGTCTCTTAATTCACAGCACTTGCAGCTGCTCCTGGGACAGAGTGAGGATTTGGTGACATTGAGGAATTGTTGTTACAGCTGTTCAGGCAGTCCTTGACTTCCTCCAGTTTACTAATATTCCCAAGGCAGATTAACCAGGAGCTGAGAGCAGAAGCTTGCGGGCATGCGTCTATGCCAAGGGATCTTAACATTGTTTCCCTGTGGAAGAATGGCAGTGGTACTGGGGTATTCTCTGATGCCTCTAACCGCACTCACCTCCCGTATGAAGACTGTGTTGTTGGCTTGTGTCAGCTAAGGCTTACTTGGCTGTGAGGAAGTACAATAAAAATCATTGGGATGCTAAGACCGTTGTGCTCTGCCCAGTCACTCTTGTGTTTGCTGGAAGGGTGTCTGGGCTGGATGGAATGGGCTTATGTGCTGAACCTGGTTCATCAGCTGTTTGCTGTACTGGGCCAACCAGCCAGTGCTTTGCCCAAATGAAAGGGTTGAAGTTCTTTCAGGATCTCTATTTTCACTTCTTTCCATAAATTTTTGGTAGTGAGAGAATATTGAGTTTTCAGGAGACTGTTTTTGAAACCTGAACCACAAAATCGCTCTAAATGCAATAGGTCTTGTGAAATTTTACAAAGCTTCTCAAGACTATAAAATGCATTTACTAGGTTATGTATGAATTCAGATTGGAAGTTCATAGTTGTTGACAGTTTGGAGGCATGTGGGAATTTCCACTTAAGTATATTTGTATAACTGCAATTCACAAACCACTTTGTGCACTGTTTTATCAAATGCATGGGTATAATTACAGCTAATCAACATAAGCCTTTTAAAGATTATCCTTTTTCTTAATTGTAGCATCTTACTAAAACAAAAGCAGATTTTAAATGTAGTAATATATGGCTTTCAGATTATAGTTTGCTAAGCAATTGATTGGTTAAATCTGGTTGTTACCTTCCATAAACCTAAATGCAATTTTTGCAAGTGCAAGGAGTGTTTGTGTTTTGTTTTGGTGGTCCTATTAGTGTATTTCTAGTTATTTTTTTCCAAGTGTGTGACAGACTTTGCGACAATGGATCGTGTACCATGACTTTGAGTAGATTAAATTATCGTGAACTATGGAAATGCAATGTTTCCTGGGTTTTGTAAATGCTGAATATGTGAGCAAATGTTTAGAATACACTACTTCTCCTTTTCTTCAGTCCAGATAAGAAAACATCGAATCTTACCAGCAATCGCTTTGTTTGGCTTGATGATATCCAGGCTTTCACAACAGAAACCTACAGAATAGACAAGAAACCAGACCCTGCAAACTGGGCCTACAAATCCCTGTATCGAGGGGACATAGCAAGGTACAATGTGTTCGTTTCTATTGGTGTTCAAACTATCACAGAGTCACTATCTCAAGATTCATTAACTTGAGTTTGGCTCTGAAATTTTTATGTAGAAGATGAGAAAATAAGGTAAAGTGAATAGATGATTTCAAAATTTGACTTTGCGTTGGGCAGAAATATTTTAAAAGGCAAAAAATGCCATGAAATAATGAGGAAAAAAGTGCATGATTTTCATTTTTTCTAAAAACATTCTCTGTATAGTAGACTGCAGGCATGTGAACTTTTAGAACTGTCATCTGGAGGTGGCAGCGTGGGGGAGATTAAAAAGCATGGTTTTAAGGTCAGAAATCCTGGGTTCTGTTGTAGATGATCTTTGGGTGAGTGCCCTTTTTGATCTCTCTTCTGTGTCTGAAAGGGAAATGAAGGTACTGATTATTTCATAGTAGATTTGTCAAGAGGTTTATTTACTTAGGTAGTTTGATATCCTTGCAAAAAAAATTTACAGCTACTTTCTTAGCAAACAGATTCTGTTCTAGATCACCCAGACATAGTGCCAAAGGGTGTCTATCTTATGCATTGCTACATTTCAAATGATTATTGATGAAATTGCATATTCAACATCCTTAATGTGTTACTGGTACTATGATGACCCTTCAGAACATTTTCCTGCATTAATGGAGAGTCTAAAGGAATTTACACTGAGCTCATGCATTATGTATGTACACTCACTTCTTGATGTTCTCAAGGAAAATTGTTTACAATATATAAAAAGTAATTATTTGTGGAGGAGGGAGGGTTTATGGTTTTTTATTTTTGTAGTATATATACGTTTGCAGTAAAATTGCCTGGTTACAATTCATTCCAATTTTCTGCCACCTTTGGATTCTCAGCCATTGTTTGAGATGAAAAGTGTTATTTTAACACTGCGTGTCACTGTGTCTGCCAGTGAAATTACATTCTTGGTCATATTTTAAGATGGTATTTTCCTTTCTTAATCCATAGGATTATTGTGGCCTTTATGAACCTGGCCTCTCTTTCCTCTCCCCCAGCTCCTCCCTGCCCACTTCTTGGCATATAAAATGTATAGAGGCTTAGGGATACAGAAAGATATTATTAGACTGAACTACTGGTTTCTAATTTTTGAGTTTCAAATAATCTAATCTAAATGGCCTTAAATAATGCTGTCTGTTGTTCTTCCTCCAAGTTTGTCTACATGGCTTAAAATGATAGGAGGAAAAAATTAAAAGTTGTGATGGCATTGAAAAAAATGTAGAAATTGAAGTCTTAATTAAGGAGAAAGTTACAAAGTTCTTCCACTTTTGAAGGTCTGTCCATACATTATTTGGGTCAGTTTGAATTAAAGTACTTCTTCCATGCTTTCTTTCAAAAATGGAGGTATCTTTTAAAACGTTTATTTTGAAAGATACTTAATTTTATTTTTCCTTCCAAGATACAAAAGGAGAGGAGAGTCCTGTCTTGGAATAGATGCAAAGAAACAGTGTATAACTTGGGACAGTTCTGCATCAGAAAAGAAGCAATTACAGAGGCGACCTGAGCGCTACTTCACAAAGAACAACGTGAAGATGCTGAACACAGATGGGATTCCTGTTTGCAATAAAAGTTCTCCGTCTGACTCAACTGCTTTTATACCAGTTTTTCAAATGGAAATTGATGATCCTTCAGACACAACGGAGGTAAATCCTCTTGGGATTTATGATCCATCAACTACGGTGTGGCTACAAGGAAAAGAGTGCAAGGGTGCAGAACATGAGCCTGTAAATACGCAGCAAACAATTCAAGAGCCTGGGATAAATATTAACTCCGTTCTAATGATGAAAGTGGAAGAACATAACAAGAAAGTTAGAGAAAACCCACGAGATATTAATGCTTGGATGGAATTTGTTTCTTTTCAGGTATGTGTTCTGATAGACCTGGTTGCTTATTATAAGTAATAAATACATGAACATTATATCGTAGTTTCCTTTGTTTAGGACTAAATATCTTCTACTGGTAAAGCATGAGCAGATAATTCATCTTCACAAATGTCAGCATTCTTCTCATGATTCTAGTGATGATTCTTCCTAATGCTGTTATGATTTCTCTTTTTGTTTTAAGGATGAATTAATGAGAGGACCTAGCCCTTACGCCAGTAAAGGAGAGCAAGAAGTAAGAAGAAAATCACTGAAGTTAATCTTAGAAAAGAAACTGGCTATTTTAGAGAAGGCAATTGAAAGCAATCCAAGTAATGTTGATCTGAAACTCGCCAGGTTGAAGCTTTGCACGGAATTCTGGGAACCACCAGCTTTGATCAAAGAATGGCAGAAGCTAATTTTCTTACATCCCAATAATCCGGAGCTGTGGAAGAAATATCTCCTGTTCTGTCAAAGTCAGTTCACTACCTTTTCTGTTTCAAAAATCAATAGCCTCTATGGAAAATGTTTGACTACATTGGCAGCTGTACAGGACGGCAGCATGGTATCACATCCTCTCCTGCCTGGTACAGAAGAAGCTATGCTAGGTAAGGTTCTTTCTGTTTCGTGTCATGGTCAGAATGGTTTTCATAGGAGTTGACTACATCCTCTATAAGAACAGACTTTCCTGTGTATTACAGGAAATTTTTATTCTCTTCAAAATGCCTGGCATCCTCATCTCTTAGCTGAGAATTAAAGCAGATATTCCAACCAAATATGGATATAGCAGATGCTTTTCTTCCCTGGGAGAGTTTGTGATAAAACATCCAGTAAGGTCTAATGTGCTGAGTGGTTTACAATACAAATGTCAAGGCTGGAGAATTGCAGCCAACAGCCGAAAGATGTGTTTTTATCTTTGAAAAATGTTTATTAACAATCAGAAAAAAAAAAGTTGGCGGGTGAAAAAAACAATTATTTCTTGTTCAAAAGTTTTATAGTTAATTATTTTAATCCAGAAAAGAGAAGGGACGTGGGAAGTCTGATGTGAAATTTTCTTGAGCATCTCAGTTCTTAGATGGAGAATTCTAAACTGTAATACCACTCGATCATGCCTTTTGTATTTGTGTGCATATATCTACCACTTATAATTTATTATATAATTACCCCTGGAAGGAAAGTTAGTCAGATGGTTAGGATGCTGGACCAGATCCAGAGAAGAAACGAGTTCATACTCAGTTCTGGCATGGGCTTTAAATTTATTTGGAGCTAAATGACTTAACCTATCCCATTTGAATTTTACTTCTTTACCTTGGAGAGTCATTGTGATTATTAATCTATAAATACACTGAGGAGGGGGAAATACTAGTGTCACCATGAATATCTCTGGGGTTTGGTTTGTTTTTTTTTTTTTCATTTTAAAATTTGTTTTAAGTTTGTTTTAAGTCTAGAGGAGACTATTATGAAGCAGTCCTTCATACGTGTCATAGGCCAAGGAACCTCTATTTTTATTCAAGCCCTGCAATTGCTGTTTGAGCAATGATGCTGTCTGTTTATGCAATATCCAGTCTGGACTTATAGATCAAGATTCTGGGTTACAGATTGATTTCAGTTGTTCAGATGTCATATGGTCTTCAATTAATTCATCTTGGATCAAGCACTGGAAAAAGTGCTGTGGAGGAAAAATCCTGTGGTGGCAGGTGGATATTGTACTGCCTGTTAGTTTCTATTTGCCTTTACTGTCTCTGATTTCCAGCGCTTCAGTCACTTTGTGCACTAACCACAATGAATGTTTCTCAGGAAAAATATATTAAGACTATAATGATTTGTTTATGAACGCTGTTGAAGAGTTTGGGTTTTGGTTTGGTGTCTTTCCCTCTTTGGAATTCAAATGATAGGAGTCGAGAAATTTCCAGTAGGGAGACTTCTTGATCTGAGACTTTTATTTTTTTTTTTTAAGTGACTCGACTGTCTAATTCTTAGGCTGAATTTGAACTGACGGTGTACTTATTAGGAAGTTTACCAAGTTGTTCATTAAGATAAATATACAAAGAGTTTCACAAATTAATTATGAGGTGAGTGGCAGTGTAGATGTATCATAGGCCTGTGTCTTCAACCTTTGACCTTTGCTAATGACAAAGTGTAAGAGCTAATTTTAAATAGTGGTGGATTATGCCATCTAGTGTTCAATTCAGTACACAGTACTATCTGCTTGGATGTAAGTGGGTGTTTTTTTTAAACATGAAATTTAAGAAAGGTTAAAATTGCTTTAAAATTATAGATCAGTTTTTACATAAATTTTGAGATAGCAATTTGTAATGTTTTAATTTTACTAGAATCTGCTAATGTAAAGCAAATGAAGTAAGGATTCTCAAATTTTGCTGTGGAAAGAGAGTCCTGTCTTTCAAATTATACCTACTGGCTGGGGAGAAACATCCTTATCTTTTAGGTCAGTTTAGCTGCAGAAGTGTCTTAGCATCATGGACTGAATTAAATATGTATTCATGCTGTTTTCAGCTTTTACCACAAAGAAAATGCTGATCTTTGCATTTCTTCAAATACAGTTTTATTTTTTATCATGCAGAAAATCTTACGCTGTAATTTATTTTTGTTTCCAGTTTGGCAGCAAGTCCTGGTGAGATATTCTCTACATTCAGACTATTTTAATCAAACTTCATCTGTTTGAAGCTGAGAAACTAGGAAAGGACAACTTTTTCAGTGTCATTTGAATACTGAAATTGATGGAAAAAGTGCCTAAATTGGTTAAAATACGTTAGAAGGCACTATTATATACTTAAACATACTTTTTTGTTGTTTAAATATTTTCAGAAATCTCAGAGTCTTTGTTATCAGAAACAATCATTGACTTCGCAGGAAAATCAGATGAAATGCCTAGTTTGTATATTCTAGTTGAATTTAAATTTTTATGTGTGCACATAGGATGTAAATCAAAATACAGGAAAAAGGAGTAAATAATTTGCTGCTACTTAGTATTAAAAAATAAGATGATCATTAGAAGCAATTGATGCGAACCTATGTTGTTACACATCTGTCTATCTAGGCACTTAAATACTTTGATTGTGTAAAACCCTCCAAAGCCAATGCATTTAGTGAAGAAATAATAGTTCTTGAAGAACTGTTTCCAAAACGGTCAGTGAATTATTTAAGTCTTGATTTATGGGGTTTGGGTGCAAGCCAATTAAGATTATGATTTAAAGCAATTTGGTTTTTGAACAGCTATTGTTTTGTGAAGACTTGAGCGTAATTTGGAGTGATGGAATCTCTCTGAGATGTCCTTGAACTGCCTCGTAGCAGAGGTGTTTATAATACCCATTATTTCTTCAGCTCTTTCCGTTAGGACTCTCATTGAGAATATATGAATAGAAAATCGGGGGCTTTGCTTTCCTTTTTAAGCTGAGACTTGAGGCTCAGTGTCCAGTATGGATATGGCAATGACAACAGAAATAACTTGTCGAAGAGCAAGGGATAGGACTCTTCTCTACTTTCAAGTAGTAATACTTTGGCCAAAAGACTGGACATTGCTTAACTGAGTTCATATATAAAGGAAAAGAAAAGGAGAATGACAGTTGGAATGAAAATATTATATTGCCAAGATATTACCAATGTAACTATCTCATGAAAAAATAAGGCAAAAAGGATTTTTGTTGTAATCACTTACAGTATGAATTATAACATTGCCCAGCATCTTCAAAGACGGCTGTGACCCACTCTGTCAGATGTTGGATAAACTGAAGTTGGGACCATTGTGTATAACTCTTACTTGTCAACGAGGACAGTGCACGTTTGGCATGAATAAAAAGTCATCGGTTTGGTGCATTTAAAGTGCAAGGTTTAAAGTTAATTAAGCTACGACAATTTTGACTTGCATTTATGCAAGTTACTCCGAGTGTTTTGGATTTTGATACTGTTCCAAAACAGTTATGCTCTACAGCACTTCATGTATGTCTTCTGTATATTTGTGGGCTGTAATAAAATACTTTGCAAAAAAGTGTATTTGAAATACTAAAATTTTATCTTCTTTACAGCTATATTTATTCAGCAGTGCCACTTTCTGAGACAGGCTGGCCATTCTGAGAAAGCAGTGTCTTTGTTTCAGGCTCTGATTGACTTCACCTTCTTTAAACCTGACAGCGTAAAAGATCTGCCAACAAGGGGACAGGTAGCAATTTCCATTTAAATACGTGTATGTCTGTGTGCACTACAGAGAATGCTGTAACAGAAAAATGTTGATGAATTTTTAAGAGCATAGGGAAATATTTTTAATCACAACTTACTCTGCAGTTCTTCAAGGGGATGCTTGCATTGGAAAAATGCTTGTGGGTCCTCTGGAACTATATGCCAAATGGCTGCTTCTATTGTATGTAACAGAAGTGTGATAACCGGTCATTTCATGTCCTCTTTTTTTCTAATTAAAGATAGAAAAAAATGAGCTGTCTGACCAAAGCCTGTGTCTAGATAGCACTTCCCCTGCTGCTTTTCCCCAGAACTGCTGCTGTTTGTTACTGTTGATGGAGAAGGCTGATAGGACTTATAATCTCTTTCTGTTCTAGACAGTTCTTGCAAACGTTTCTTAGGTTCTCCGTTACTGTTTTTAGTAATTCTTTGGCTACATTAGGAATACCTTCATGCTTTAAAGTATCTTTTATTTGACCCTTGAGATTCCATTCA
Source organism: Dromas ardeola (assembly GCA_013398915.1). NCBI lineage: Eukaryota > Metazoa > Chordata > Aves > Charadriiformes > Dromadidae > Dromas > Dromas ardeola. Next base: position 113,490 of record VYZM01023474.1, read on the forward strand.
GATTATTCTGTTAAAGTACTGCATCACTTTTTCTCTATTTGCTCAGGAGAATGTTGGGCATGCACCCCAATATTAATCAGTAAGTTAATATTCAGAGGGGGCTGTTGCCAGTGTAGCATCATCCCACTGAATTGTTGGTAACTGCTTCCTTTTTGATGAGTGGTGGGGAGGGCCACCAGTTAGGCAGCTGGGCTACGGTGGAGGACAGAAATTAATTTTCCTTTTATTACCTCACCTTCTTCCCCAGCAGTTACTACTGAGGCTCCATTTTTTTCCTCTCTGGATTAAAGCTGTTACCCACCAATGGAGCAATCTTGTAGTTCAAATAATAGTGGTGTCCTTCTAAAGAGACAAAAGTTTAGGGTTCAATCATAATTATCATGTAGGGTGGGAAATTTGGTATAGTTACACAGATGAAACTTGCATTATACTTCCAGTCATTTGGAAAACTGCAAGATTATCTGTAGTGTTTAAAAACTCTTAAGAAAGCAGGATGGAAAAGAACCTCAATTTAAAAGGACAGTGTTTAGGTTGCAAAGTGCAGTTCTTGAAGAAAGGAAAATGCCAGATTTACAGCTGATCACACGTTCTGCCCTCTTACAGAAGCATTATGACTCAATCTTGAATTACTTGTTTCCGTACTGTTTTCACAGTTCACTTTCTCACTTGGAGCAAAGAATAAATCCATGAGGAGCAGAATTAGACTTTGCAGTTGCTGTAAGCCCTGCGTTTTCTGATATGTTCATGCTTGATTTTTCTTAGAGTAAATTTTATTGTTAATATTTGTATTAACAGTCACATCTCAATGCCCAAGCCAAGGTTTGGTACACAGCAGAAGCATGTAATAGGAGAGAGACAGTATACACAAGGTATATACACTAAGTACACACAAAGCAGGGGAGGAGTTGATGAATCTAAAGATGACAGATTGCATACGGGCAGTGACAAGGTCAGAACTAGAACCCTGGAGTTCTCATTCACTGGAAAGTGTCCTGAGGTTGTTGACCAACCTGAGATATGAAAAGCCTTATTGATCTTTTTCTCTTGTCCTCAGTCCAGTCATATTTACGTCCAACTGTAGTATTTTGATTGGACTGTAGGTGTATGATTGTCTGAATTATTATTCCATTAGCCAAATTCTTCATAGTCCCATGGAAGATGGGGAGGAAGGGAGATTTGCTTTCTGAAAGCCACATCTTGGGGACTTTGGATCCCTATCCTTGAAGGATCTGTATAGGACATTTGGCATAAAAGTGTTTTGGTTTCTTTAAAGCCTAATACCTTTTAAAAACAATATTTATGTTCATGAGAAGAGCTGACAACAGTCGCCCTGTGCCACAGGCATAACTGAAGTACTCAGTTGTTTCTGCTGATTCTTAAGTAGTATCTAATGAAGTCTTTAGCTACAGAAGTTGCACCCAGATAGGTGATTGTAGGGTCTGGAAAACCTAAGTTGACTTTGTACTGACAAAGTGTCTGTATACAACAGCAAAAATTGTTTTTCGGTATGTTTTCTTTTGGTTCCCCCTACCCAAATCAACAGGTTGAATTCTTTGAACCATTTTGGGATAGCGGAGAACCACGAATTGGAGAAAAAGGAGCAAGAGGCTGGAAAGCCTGGATGCACCAACAAGAAAAGGGTGGCTGGATTGCTCTTAAGCCTGGTATGTCTGTTTCAGTATGTGTAGTTGTATGTCCATGTGTTCTTCTGAACATTTTGGTTAGAATGATACAAACTGTTTCTTCTCATGTTTTTCTATACAAATTCAAAAAAATATTTACCAAGATTTAGATAAACTATACCACACTTCACAGGGAAAAGCATGTGTTGAGTGTTCTGTGTATGATATTTTTTATGGAATACTGTTGTCCTTCCTAGGGATGAGAACTGAGGGAGAGGATGGCATATCCTCCGCTCTGTGCTGAAAAGGCTAAAGGTGTGAGTACTTCGTTGAGACCCATTCCATGTAAAGTGGAAGGAAGCTGCGTCCCTTAAGACCCTTTCATCATGTTGGTAGACCAGGTGGAATTATAGTATTAGATGCTGGTTGCCTCAAGGATTCCTAGCTTAATGATTCTGTTTCTAGAATCAGATTTCAGTGTCTCATAGCAAATAATATAGTAGAAACAGGAGGAAAACCTTTCCTTGCTCTTTGTAATGCAGAAAATGAAGGAATTGCATCTTCACTTGGCTGAAGTGCTTCTGGGTGAGCAGGGATGTGGAAAACGCAGCTCTCTGCTACGCACCTCGCTGCGGCTTAGTCCCACCTTGTCTTCTGGTATGCAGTGCTTCCCTTAACATCAAGGACTGTTTCTCAAACAGATACACTTGAAGGGAAGCAGGGGGCTGGAACGTGTCTGATCAAGGATGAGCTGTCTCTGCTTTTGCTGCTCCTGCTGCTGTAGCAACTCTAGTGAAGCAAGTTTGGTGCTGCTTCTAGTAAACAAAGGAACTGGAAAATGATCCCATGTGTCCCTTGTCCCTGGATTAAGATGGAATTTCCTTGCCCCTTAACTGAGGTCAGCAGTTCCACTGCTGATGTCTGTAGACATTTTGCCCACAAGTGGAGAAGACTCAGACAAGAGGACCACTGCCAGTCTTGGGCAGGTCCAGCATGTAGCAGTGCTTTTCCCCATTCATGTCAAGCCCAAAAGTTCAAACGTAATCTCTAAAACGGTCAATTTTTTCCGACTTTGGTTAGATCATGGAAGCTATGTCATTTTTCATAGAGTTGTTGACTAAAGGAGAGGCTCTAGATCACAAAAAGTAAAAATCTTTCCACCACCTGTTTGTGCTTACGAACTGGGAGTGGGAGTGTTTCACCTATTTAATGGCAAATGTCAGGAACAAGAATTTGGAGGTGGCATAGAAATGGCATGATTTTTGTACAAAAAAAAAAAAAATACTGCAGGTAACCACAGATTCTGAGCACTTTTTTTTCCACAACAAGAAGAAAGAAAAAGGTATTTGAAAAATCTCTACAAGCTTTCCCTTAGCCTACAGGTGCTTATCAGTTTCATAACAGAATTGATATATTGCTGTAACAGGAGAAATAGGCTAATTGTATCTAACAGTTACAATTGCATCTACATTGGTTGCTTGAATTGCACATTAATGAAAATGTTGAAAATGCCAGATATTTTAAAGCAACATTGCCAAGGTTGGTTTATGATGTTTCACATTATAGTGTTACTAATAGTGGTTTTCTCAATGTTTTATGCACATGAATATTGATAGAGCACATTTTGGGTTGTATGCTGAGGTATGAAGAACCTAAATTGCACAAAAAGATGACTGACTCTTGGCTGTTGCTTGCAGACTGCACCTGATAAAAGTGGTCCACAGTCTGTGGAGAAGAGTGTTTTATTTTCTCCTCTATGAGAAGGCTTGAGTCCTGACACTGATTCACTGATTCAAGAAGTTTGGAAACCTCCTACTCTTACAGACTTGGTGTCAAAACTGTGACATGGAAATTTTCAGCTCTGTCTTGTGTCTGTTTTATTAACACCATGTTTGTTTACATTTTTAAAGTAGTTAAATTGTATGTCAAGTCTGGTCTTTGGATTTGGTGGATTAATTTTTCTTTAATAATTTTGGGGTGGGGCGTGTGTCTTGATTTGGTTTTAGATGATGACGATGATGAAGAAGAGATAGATGAGGATCAAGAAATAAAAGATAAAACTCTCCCCAAGTGGCACATTTGGTTGGATATTGAATATTCTCGTGAAGCAAGGCATTGGTTACCTTGGAGGCCAGACAAAACCAAAAAGGAAACTGAAGAAGATTGTGATGATCCAGAAAGACAGGTCACTGTGATATAATAAAACAAGGGGAGATGATAAGATGAATTATCCTTTCATTTGAATTCATTACCAATGGATATTTTAGAAGAGTAATCATTTTCTTCATTTGAAAAAATTCTTTTCATTGTTTGGAATTCAAAATTTACCTGAGGTTTTGTGCTGAGACTGCTGACATCCATGGGAAGCTTGTGGTAAACCTTGGAAGGGCTGTAGGCAAATAGTTTGTCTTCGCTGTTCTGTGATTTCTCTCATCTGTATGTGGAAATGTCACAGAAATCTGTGTTTAAGAAGATACATACGTTAAATAAACAAAGGTTTTATTGCCTTCAAGTCAGATAGTTGAATTTATTTATTTTTTTTCTTCTTTGCAGATAGGTCAAGTCAGACATTGATTTTCAAATAAAGTGTTAAATGGCCTAAGCAATAATATCTTTCAGAGCTTCATTGTGTAAGTTTTCTGTGAAGATCTCTGGTACTTTAAGGCAAAGAAATCTCTTCGTAGGAAATTTACAGTCTGACTGGAAGAACACATCGCCTGTTTAACTTGTCTGTTTTTATTTGAATGGCGTTCTGTTAGCATTTAATAGTAATTACCAATCTTTATTTACCTAAAAAGGTTTTTCAGTTACAGAAATAAAAAAAAAAAAAATCTGATTTTATTTGATTGCATAAGTTAACGGAGTTTCTTTTATTTTGGATTTTTTTAGGTATTATTTGATGATCTTGGACCATCTTTAATCCGTCTTTCTAATCCAGATCTTCAACATCAACTACTGTACTCATTTTTGCAGTTCCTGGGAGTTCCATGTACAAGCAAACTCTTTCCTTCCAACCTCTATATTGCCATGGATGAAAATAACATCTTTGACAGTGTGCTTTCTGATGAAAAGCCACTGACTTCTGTTAATTTTCCACTTTCTGGATTCAACAGTATTGGTCATATGGACACGATGCTACGACGGAGACATCACATAGGCCACTATAAAGAAGGAGAGGAGTTCATACAGAATGTTTTTCATGTTCTGTTCCTGTTGTTTTCAGGACAGGAAAAATCTAGTCTGTCCATTTGTTGGTTACAGTATGAAATATCTAAGGTAATGAGGAATTTGCATATAATCACTTTCGTGATGTGTGGCTTTCTTGTGTATTAATGTTTATATTAATTAAATATTGATGAAAATTAAGTCTTGTAGGACTCAGCGTTCAAATCAGGAAATGCTATTTAAGATTGCACTGGGGGTAAAAAAAATCCCAAACCCTTTCCTTCAGTACATGTTACACAGTGGCATACATATAACGGGTTTTCTTGCAGTCTAGGATAAATGTTACTATATGGTATGTTGTATGGTAGACAGAAATAGATGCAAGTGATTTTTTCCAAGGCAAAGTGAGTCAGACAAGTACTTTTACCAAACTATTCTACAAAGTGCACAATACCCAATACCATGATATGAGCATCTTATCAAGAAACTTACTACTTCCTATACAAGTTACATCTGTAGTGTTATTGAAGGAAATAACACCTTGTCACTTGAATATGGATTTAAGTAAAACTGCTCTAATACATGCCCACAGAAGGATGAGAGTCCAGGTTGTCTTCCCAATGCTTCAGAAAGTTTAGTTATGGAGAAGTTCCCTGTCTTTTACCCAAACACTACCTGACCAGAAGACCTCCTGTCATCTTCCCATCCAATCTTCACATTTGTCTGTCAGCACATTCCCTACTCTGAAAAGCTACTTAGAGGTTTAATTGTGCTAGTTATAAGCTGCATCTGGCCAGACAGGATGGTTTGTTTTCCTTTTCTCAACCATTGCAGGTTAGAAGCTCTTGATTTGAACAGTTGGCCTTTTAGAAGAGTGAAATTTAATATTACATAGTGGCAGTGGTGGGGGTAAGAATGATAAGACTGTGTAATTTGGCTGTGTTGGAGGGAGCTGACAAGAGGCAGTTGTGACAACTTACAGTACTCACTAGCAACAGATCTGGCTGGTGGTGAAATATAGAACAATATGGAAACACACACAGTAATGAAATTAAAAAATGCCATGAGGGGGTTTTTTTTCCCCTTTCTTCTCCCATTCCTCTCAAAATTCGTTCTGTTTATTCTCCCTTGCAGGTACTTCAGTGTCTCCAAAGAAAAAAGAAGAAGAAGCTGAAAGCACAAGGGAGGAAGAGTAAAAAGTTGGCCAAGAATCTCCTTAAAGCACCTGACAATCGAAACCACCTTTCTCTCTGGAAACTGTATGCCTACTTAGAATGGCTGCTTAGTAACATCGATGATGCCAGGAAGGTATTTGACACAGCTCTTGGCACAGCAGGGACAGGAGGACTGAAGAGTCCCCAGCTCTGCAGCCTCAGTCTGCTTTATGCTCAGCTGGAAGTGGAGCTACTAGAAAGTCTAGAAGGAGCAGTTACATCGCGTGCTGTTCATATATTGACCAAATTGGCTGAAAGTGGACCATACGTGCCCTATAGCGGACAAGTGTTATCTGTGAATGTCTTGAAAGCTCGTAAAACGTATGAGCATGCACTGCAAGACTATTTAAGTAAAACACCAGTTTCTGATCAGGATCAGGTCAATGATGCTAATCAGCTGGTTAACCTGGTTGGTTGTTATGCACTGTTCCAGTATTTGACTGTTGGGATTGATGCTGCAGTATTAATATATGCACAGACTTTGGAAAAACTTGAAGCTCCTGGTCCACAGAAATGTGAAAATACTGGAGAGAGTTTTGGCATTCAAAATTTTCCCACTGCTCTTGAAGCTGTCACACTGCTGCATACAAATTTACTCAGATTCCACATGAAAATTAGCGTTTATCCATTGAATCCTCTGCGAGAGGCACTAACGGAGGCTCTGAAACGGTATCCTAGCAACCAGTCTCTTTGGAGGTCATATGTCCACATCCAAAGGAAGTCTCACAGTGCTAGCAAAGCACGAAGATTTTTTGATGGTGTCACAAGGTCTACTAACTCTTTAGAGCCATGGCTGTTTGCAATCCAAGCAGAGCAGATGAGGAAAAAACTCATTGAGACTGTCCAGAGGTAATATCTTGCAGCTCCTTACGATCATGCTTTTTTTGATCTGTCTAATCACTTAACAAAGGAGAGAAAATGCTATCATAGTTCTTATTTTGCAGATGAAGAAGCTGTAGCTAGGGAAGGGTATTTGTTCAAGACTGAACAGCGAGTCAGTGGCAGAATCCTGAATAGAATTAAAGACCTAGGTGATAGTCCCACGTCCTTTCTACTGGATCAGCTTGTGTGTTGCTTTGTGTTTGATTACTTGCTGCTGTCATCAAGATGGTATGCATTTCTTTAAATAATTTTTAAATAACTAAGAGCCTGCTTAGATGTCCGAGGTGGACACTGTGAGCTTAGAAACTACTGCATTTTAATACAACAGCAATAAGGAGGGTGATACAGAGCTACGCTGCAGTTTCTGACAGCTCACTGCCCTACTACTCCTGGATCACAGAATACAGTCGTGGCAGATCTGTTTCCATAGGGAGTACTTGAGAATTTAGTTTTCATATGGGGCTTTTGCTACATAGAAGAGGCTGGAAAATTCCTGAATTTGCAGCGTGGTCTGGGCTCAGATTTTTTTGCTGCTGGGAAAGGAGGAAAGGGTAGGAGATGTGGGGAACAGAGGTATGTGTTCATTCTTAAAGCTTAGTCTCTAACGTTGCTTGGAGCTACCTATCCACAGCTACCTACGTATCTCTAATAACATTGGCAGCTTTGTTCTTTGTGTCTGCACATAGCAACAGAGATTTCTAGGAAAATGTTATCTGGAAGCTTTACATAGCTGTAAGCTTACAATAGTCACACTTGATGAAATTACAGAATTATCAGTATACTTTAAAATGACGGCGCGCCCACTGCTTTGATTGCCACAGGCATGCATACATGATAGTGACATTCCTGAGCTGTCGGTGTATGTCATCCTAAATTGTAATAAGAATTCAACAGCCACCAAATGTAAAGGAGGATTTTAATTTGATTTACTGTTAATTACAGACTGACACTGTGCTACGTTTTCATTATTGTTACTGGAAACTAATCTTAAAATTCCAGAATGATGATTTTCTCTGTGACACTTAGTTCCTTTCCAGATTGTTCTCTGCTAGCATAGCCTTTCCTATAAGTTGTACTTGTGTAAGGACAAGTTGGATGTTGCAAGAGCAGAGCTGAACTACTGCAACAGAGAGATAAATGGCCTGTCAGTCATGCATAAAGCTAATGTTTTATGATGTTGTGACAAACTAAGAAAATGCCTGTACTATGTGTGACTATTTCCTATCTGGTTTGTATTTCTGCCTGTTTAAGTGCATGGAACTCATTCAAAGAAATGAACGTGAAGGGTAAACCAGTAGTGTATGTAAGTCAGTGTGAGGTACAACGCTTCAAATGTCTGACTCCATGCAGAGTAGATTACATCATTTCCCCTCATGGCAAACGTTAAAATAAAATGAAACATGACCTGAAAGACCCTTGAAAAAAGAGGCAAGTTAGGGGCCAGTGTTAAGGGTGAGTGGAAGAAGCTGGCAGGCTAAGAGAGTGCACGCAGACAGAAGTAATGTTGCCATGAGTGCTACAGGCTGTTTCTTCAAGGTCAAGCATCAAAAATAAGCCAGTCTGTATCAGCTGTAGATAGAAATCAGTGCTTCGGAGAAAAATACCTACCTGTCTTTGTGTTATGCCTGGAATTTAGGGGATTTGAATCACTGGGTGAAAAAAAAAAATTTTTATTGTAATCATGATTGAGATCCAGAGCTGTAATCTAGGCCTTGATCCAAGACCAACACAGAGACTTTCAAAGGTGACACGGGTAAATTTGAACAGGCTTGCCTGGGCACCAGAAAGAAGGCATGCTTACCTAGAATTGAATTTGGTTTGAGCTGCCATGCCAAGCTTGGAGCACTAAATGATCTTGAATGAAGACTAAGATAAGTGTTTTAAGATCATATGATAGTGGATTATTGTACTCAAAGAGAAATTGTCTCCTCTACTTGGACAGGGTTAACTTTTCAACATACTAAAAGAATTTTCACAGTAATACCTCATTTATCTCTCTTTTTTTTTTTTAAACTGATTTTCCTATTTAGAAATGTGTTGATTAGATTAGTAAGTGCTAAAAATGTGGTTTATAATGTTCAGAGTTTGTAGCATGAAATGCAAAAATCTGGCTATATACAGTACTATGTGTACAAAGACAGTAGATTGATCTTTACCTTATTTTACCTGAATGTGGTCCTTTAGCTTGGGTTTAAGGGATTGTGGTTTCTTTTTTCCTCTGTGTTTCAGGGCAGATGTTGGTGAAATACATTCTACTATTCCTGAAACTGGGTTAACAAATCGAATTATAGCTCTATTTGAACACGCAACTCAAAGTGAAAATGGCACCCATTGTCCACTGCTGTGGAGAATGTATTTGAACTTTTTGGTAAGAAAAGAGTATCAGTTTTATTATTTTTCTTACTATATTTGGAATTTTTCATGAACGCAGCTACAATACTGTATAAAATAAGGAGTACTAAATGCTGCCATACCTATACCATTTGCAAGGTGATGTATTTGAGTTGGAATGCTCCACATTGCTGGGAGTATTAGGGAAAATGTAATTCATACGGATTAGGAGGAGTAATAGGTTCTGACAATGTAGTTTTGATATAGATGCAGGCAAGTTATTGTGGCTGACATCTTACATAGATAAAAAATATGTCCTAAGATGTCAATAGATGGATTCCACCCAGTCTTACTCACAATATAAAGGTAAGTGGGCAGGGGAGCAAAATTTAATAGAAGAGGAAGCAAATTGGAGGGACTTAAGATTTTATTATTGTTACATAAGTAAAATCAGCAAAGATGACTTGTATTTATGTTTTAGACCTACTTTAGGGTTCTGTAAGGAAATGTTTCAGTCAAATCTAGATCCTGATTTTGTGTAACTTCACAGAATCACAGAATGGTTGAGGTTGGAAAGGACCTCTGGAGATCATCTTGTCCAACTCCACTGTTCAAGCATGGCTGCCTAGAGCCAGTTGTCCATGACAATGTCTAGATAGCTTTTGAACATCTCCAAGGATGGAGACTCCGTAACTCTCTGAGCAATGCCCAGTCACCCTTACAGTAAAAAAGTGTTTCCTGATGTTCAGATGGAGCTTTCTGGTCCTGTCCTGTGGTCCTGGACCTGTGCCTCTGGTCCTGTCACTGGACACCACCGAAAAAAGCCTAGCTCCCCTCTTCTTTAGATCTTCTGTTCAGGTATTTGTATATGTTAATAAGATCCTCCCCGAGCTTTCTCCTCTTCAGGCTAAACAGTCCCTGCTCTTTTAGCCTCTCCTCATAGGAGAGGTGCCGTAGTCCCTTAGTCACCTTAGTGGCCCTTCGTTGGACTTTCTCACTATGTGTATGTCTGGCTTTTACTGTGAATCCAACTACTGGACACAGTACTCCAGGTGTGACCTTACTAGTGCTGAGTGGAGGGGAAGGATCACCTCCCTCAACCTGCTGGCAGTACTTTGCCTAATGCAGCCCGGGATTTCATTAGCCGCCTTTGTGGTAAGGGCACACTACTGGCTCATGGCTGAAGTCGGCTGTTATCTAAGTAGAAGGAATTTTTCTTTTTTGAAAACAAACACCTGATTGTTTTCACTTAAGAAAACCTATTAAGATACCAAAGTCTATCACTTTTGAAACANTTGTCCTTGTTGAACTTGGTGTTGTTCCTGTCAGCTCAGTTCTCCAGGCTGTTGTGGTCCCTCTGAATGGCAGCATGACCCTCAGGTGTATCAGCCACTCCTCTCCGTTTTGAGTCATCTGCAGTCTTACTGAGGGTATACTCTGTCCTATCAGTCAGATCATTAATGAAGATGTTAAGGGGATTGGACCCAATATTGACCCCAGGGGTACACAGCTAGTTACTGGGCCTCCAACTAGACTTCGTTACACTGATCACCACCCTCTGGGCCTTCTGTACATCAGCCTTTTCCATGTCCTGTGTACCCAGGTTCCCTGTCTCATTCAGCAGCGGGCCCACATTTTCCCTATCCTTCCTTTTCCTACTGATGTACTGATGTAGCCCTTCTTGTTATTCTTGACATCTCTTTCCAGATTTAATTCCAAGTGGGCCTTAGCCTTCCTTGTTGCATCTCTGCATACTCTGACAA
>VYZM01023474.1:125657-140964 GCA_013398915.1 Dromas ardeola
GGGGAAGGATCACCTCCCTCAACCTGCAGGCAGTACTTTGCCTAATGCAGCCCAGGATACCATTAGCCCTTCTTTGCTGCAAGGGCACATTGCTGACTCCTGTTCAACTTGGTGTTCACCAGACCCCCGGGTCCTTTTCTGCCAAGCTGCTTTCCAGCTGGGTGGCCCCCAGCACATATTGGTGTATGGGATTGTTCCTTCCCAGGGGCAGGGCTTTGCACTTTTCCTTGTTGAACTTGGTGGTGTTCCTGTCAGCTCATTTCTCCAGGCTGTTGTGGTCCCTCTGAATGGCAGCATGACCCTCAGGTGTATCAGCCACTCCTCTCCGTTTTGAGTCATCTGCAGTCTTACTGAGGGTATACTCTGTCCTATCAGTCAGATCATTAATGAAGATGTTAAATGGGATTGGACCCAATATTGACCCCAGGGGTACACAGCTAGTTACTGGGCCTCCAACTAGACTTCGTTACACTGATCACCACCCTCTGGGCCTTCTGTACATCAGCCTTTTCCATGTCCTGTGTACCCAGGTTCCCTGTCTCATTCAGCAGCGGGCCCACATTTTCCCTATCCTTCGTTTTGTTACCTGTGTACTTACAGGAGCCCTTTTTGTTGTTTTCGACGTTCCTTGACAGGTTCAATTCCAATTGGTCTCTAGCTTTCCTAATTTCATCCCTAGAACAACTTCCAGATCTGAATTAGAAAAAAATAATGCATTAACACCTGTATGGTTTTGATTTATGGAGGAATAAAGAATATGGTAAAAACACTATTTTATGGGGGCCCCTCAAATATTTTTTTCTCTCTGTTTTCTCCATACTATAAAAACTTTGCCAGACCAAGATTTTTTGATTGATTGACATTAAAGAAAGCAAGGTACAGTCCACATCCAAAATAACTGCATGATAGGGAAAACATGTAAGTTGCCTTGGGTTTTCACATCTCTCTGAATCTTAAAAGCTGTATACAAAGGTTATGCTTACTAGCATTGCAGAATAACACCAGAAAGCAATAATGTTCGTTTCTTCCGTAGTTCACTATGGAAGTACATGAATAAAATCAACTTCACGTAGGCAGTTTCGTCCTCTTGGTTCTTTTCTTGCTTCTCCGAAGTACAATATGGAAGATGGAAACACAAAAGAAATGCTTGGAACTCCTGTAAGGGGAATTTCATTCCATGGTGTTACTCCTCTGTTCATGTCCTGTGGCGTAATAAGTTGTCAGAGGGGAACAGTAGTTAAGAGGCTGTGAAATACAGAGGCAGCAGGGGAAGGAGAGACTCTGGTTTGGTGTTTGAGATGATCTCTTGTGTGGGACTACCGCTGTGACCATTTCTGGACAAATACATGCTTGTAACTACATTTTATACAACTTTGTATATAGGAATGTACAATTGAATTACTGTTATTCTTTACAAGCTACTGATGAGACTCCAGTATGCACAAATCCTAAAGTAAAATCCCCCAGTGTGTAGTTTATCACTGAAGATTCATTCATGGAAAAATATCTTTTTCACAAGAACAAGGAGGAATGCTTACTAGATGCTAACAAGACAGAGGAAAGTAATACTTTTACAGTAACAGCTTTGAATAACGTTGTTCAGAAAAGTGAAATCAATTAGAAACATTAAAATTTTCAGATATAATCATAGAAGAAGTTGTTGTGATTATCCAGTATTACCCTAAGTTCTGTAGATCTCTCTTTTCTCTTTGGGTGTGTCTAGATATTCAGTCTTCAGTATTTTGGGCAAAAGCTTCTCACTGTTTAAAAGCGCAAAGGTTTTATATAGATTTTGAAACAAACTATTTATCTTAAATTCCTGTTTATCTTTTCTGAAATCATGCTTGACCAATCTGGTAGCCTTCTGTGATGAGATGACTAGCTCAGTGGATGAGGGGACAGCAGTGGATGTTGTTTATCTCAACTTTAGCAAGCCTTTTCCACTGCCTCCCAGAACATCCTCATAGACAAGCTGATGAAGCGTGGATTAGGTAAGTGGACAGTGAGGTGGACTGAAATCTGGCTGAACTGCCGGGCTCAAAGGGTTGTTACCAGCAGTGTGAACTCCTGCTGCAGGCCAGCCACTGGTGCTGTACCCCAAGGACTGATACTGGGACCAGTGCCCTTTAATACCTTCATTAATTATCTGGACGATGAGAGAGTGTACCGTCAGCAAGTTTGCAGATGATACAAGATCAGGAGTGGCTGATGTACCACGTTCTGCTGTTGGCTTGTCCCGGTCACTTTGAATAGCCAAGAGCCATGAAGATGAATAAGAGGTTGGAGCACGTGTTGTACGGGGAGAGGCTGGGAGACTTGCGATTTTTCAGCCTTGAGAAGTGAAGGCGCCTGGGAAGATACTGTCAATGTATGTAAATACCTCATGTGCGGGTGTGAAGACAGAGCCAGACTCTTCTCAGTGCTGCCTAGTGACAGGACAAGAGGCAGTGGCCACAAATTGAAATATAGAAAATTCCGTTTAAACGTAAGAAAAAGGTGGTTTGTGGTTTTTTTTGTTTTTTACTGTGAGGGTGATGAAACACTGGAACGGGTTGTCCAGAGGTTCTGGAGTCTCCATCCGTGGAGATATTCAAAACCCAACTGGAGATGGTTCTGAGCAGCCTGCTTTTGCTGACCCTGCTTTGCGCAGAGGGGTTGGTGCAGGTGGAGCAGTTGCGTAGCTACTGCAATATATAGTAATAGGGATTCCTCAGCAGAGGAACACTGAGCTTTTCAGCAGTAATTTCTTTGTCTCAGAGATAACTCTCTTATTATTTCAGCCGTTACTGCATTGAAGTATGAACATTTTTTTTTTTTCTCACTCAGGCTTCACTAGGAAAAAAAGAAAAAAGTAAAGGATTGTTTTATAAAGCCCTTCAAAACTGTCCTTGGGCAAAGGTAAGCATAGAAAAAATACAAACCTGTCATCATACTCTAATTTTTGAATGTCCGTATTTTAAAAAAAGGTCAGAATTTAGTAGCTGTTGTAATGAGTTATATGCAAATGAAAGGAGAGATTTCTGAACGAGAAGTACTGTAAGATTTTCTGCAAATAGGAGATGGACCTGAAATGGAAACAAACGTGGTGGTCAGTGCTGTTTGTGTTTCAGAACAGAAAGGTGTTGCATCGCATGAGGCAAGGAGATAATAAATTCCTCTCTGTGTGATGTAGAAGTGATAGTGTCTTTCAGACCATGTTTTATCATGAGCATGGTAGTAGCAGAAATATATAGGCAAATAAAAATATATTTAATTAATAGTAAAAGAAATTATTCAGGGACACCTGCAGCTCCTCAGGTAATGTCTGTGTACGCTGCAAATGCTCCAGTGCCTCTTGAAATTTTATCGTTTTTGAATAAAATTATTTAGTAAGAGTTGGAAAAAACGCAATTAAACACTTATATTGCTGTCACTGTAGAAGAAGTAATTCTGCTTGTATTACTTTAAAGAAGTGTATGGTATTATGTTCTTGGTACAGAGTTGTTTGCGTATCTGCAGACTTCTTTATACTGTGTTTCTTGCTAGGATAGAAAGATGGCACAGTAAATGTTCTCATTCTCTTTGTAGGTACTCTATATGGATGCAGTAGAGTACTTCCCTGATCATCTGCAAGAGACGCTTGATCTAATGACTGAAAAAGAATTGCGAGTGCGGGTACCTATGGAAGAGCTGGATCTACTATTAGAGGTTTAAAAGAAGAGTGTAGATGCGTGGAGAAAGTACAGAAGCTAATTCAAAAACTGACAGTTAGACCTGTCTCTTTTCAAACAGGAACTCTGTTGGGACTTGGGTACTGTGTACTTTTTTTTTTTTTTTTAAGGTTGAGTGGCTTGGGTTTTTTTTAAAAGTTTTTATATAAATTGCTATCAAAATGGAGTTCTACTAGGTGCAGATATTCTGGAATCAAGTACTGCATTTTGCCCACAAAAATGCATCCGTTTCCCTGACGTATTGCTGGCTTCCACAGAAGGATACTCTCTTATAAATAGCATCCTGTTGAATGTTGCCCACATTTCTTATTCTATTGTTTGAAATTACATTCCCTAGAGTTCAGTAGAGATTCAGTACATGCCAACTATGGTTTGGTGAGCAGCACAGGAAATAAACATCTGCCAAATGGATGCTTCACTGTTCCCCAGTTGGCGGACTTCAGTAATTTCCTTCAGCCCGGTATGCACGCGTGTGTATATTTAACTACCAAGTCAAACAGTCATTACATCTGTACATAAACTGTTAGTAAAAGCTAAATCTTTGCTTGAGCAGGCACCTATTTTGGACTTGTATTTGTATGTTTTGACTGATGCCTGTTTTAATACGAATATTTATGAAAAATATATCTGAATACTTGAAAATTCAAAAGGAACTTGAATTATTTTTTTATTTCTTAATTTAATAGAACTGTGAGCGTATTAAAAATGAAGTTGTATCCATAATGCATCTCTAAGCAGCTAATTTTTAATCAAGTTTTTGTGATTGATTACTGTCTTTTGACCCAAATACCAGCAATCATCTTAAGAGAAGTAAAGGTCTGTTCTGCATTTAATCCTCGCCAAAGAAGGCAGAGCAGTCAAAACATGACTATTTAATTAGTAGCTTCTGTTCCAAGAGTCTTTAGGCAAGCTCCTAGAGAAGTAACATGAAATACGGGAACAATTTTAAATATATAACATAACTGTGTATTTTTTTATAAGACAGAATATGCTGAAATATGTGAAAGACTGTTTAGCATCCCTGCTTTTGAGACCCAAGTACTCAGAAACTGGATCTTCATCTGAAAGAAGGTACCTGCAGCCACTGAATATCCAAAACAGTTTCAGAGGTTTTTCAGGAGAAAACTAACGACCAACTGTCACAGCACTAAAACAATCGGGGGCGTCCAGCTGGTGAGATCTGATTACACGGGAAAACTATGTCTGGATAAAGCCATACAGCCTACGGCTCGGTTTTGCCTGTAGCAGCACAATGCAAGATACAGCACATTTTAGCTTAGGCTGCTCTTTGTTTATTTTTTTCTAAAATCATTTTAAGTGTTACAGGGAATACGCAGAATTTTAAATGGTATTACAGCACTTTCTAAGAGCTTTATAATTTCACTGTGTTGCAGGTGATGCTGGCTTTGCTATAAAAGTAATTAGTCTTTGTAAAAATCACATATTTCATTTTAAAAATCTATGCTTCTTCCAGAAATGAACTGGAGGTTGGAGTCTCTCCTCTGCGCCAAAAAGTAACATCACAAATGGTGTGTTTGTTGTTGCTCTCCCATCAAAGCAGAATGACGTTTCTTTTAAAGACCTGAAAGGGACATGGAGAAGGGGAGGCTTGATCGTGCTCCTGCTTGTGTTTCTCATAGAATCACAGAGTGGACCAGGCTGGGAGGGGTCTGGAAAGATCGTCTTGTCCAGCCTTTCGTGAGAAAGGGAGCCCAGGTGGATCTACCACCCTGTCCAATCGCATCTTGAAAACCTCCAGTGATGAGTCTCGTTTTAGTCACTTTTCTCTTCCGTGCATCCCCTCCCCGGGCCCTTTCCTTTGCACAGCTTCTCCTCATGCTGCGGCCTTCACGTGGGGTGGTCAGAGGCTGCTCATTTACTGCAGGAGCTCCTGGCCTCCTGCCTTTTAATTCAGACTCCAGTAGCTTTTTCTGTCCTTATGGGGAATATACTCGCTGTTCGCTTTCTCCTGATCTTTAGTACTTCCGTATTGATCTTTGTGACTCAAGTTCAGAAATGTTGGAGAAAGTGGCAGAAGTTAATTTCTGCTGCAAAAGGTAAGAATTTAATTTTCAAATGCGTTTCTTTTTCAGTTACTGTGGTGGTAGACAGGGTCCCAGAACACAGCTCCTGGTTTAGCTTAATCCAGCGCTTCTAGATGGCATTACAGCCAGGTCCCAAATAAAATAAAAAAAAAAGCCTCGCCACGCATGTCATAAAGCTCTTCAGCGCCTCAAGCGATGATGAGATCAACTGCCACGATTAGAAAGTGCTAAAAAATCACTGGCTTTTTGTGACCTTTCCAAGGAGACAGATCTCATAAGGTTTATAAGAATGGGTAATAAAACTTTGCTTGTTGTTTTTCTATCTCCAGATGAAGAACAACTCTATTTCAGGGTTCCTGTCATCCACATTAAATAAGAGACTCCAGTCAGCTGTAGGGTTTGTTTTTAACAATGAGCCACATAATTTTTACACAGAAAACCAAAATCTCTTGGCCTTGCTGCCACCATTGTTGTTACGGCACTGGCAGTTAGCACAGGGCTTTGCGCTGTGTTGAACTCCAGTGTCTCTCACTGGCCAGCATTTGCTCCCGCAGAAAGTTTCCAGAACAAAGACTGCACATTGTCTGTATGTGGAACTTTATGTAAACCTTAAAAATCACATGGACAGCATTTGGAAGGTAATTAATTAGAACTTACTTAACCAGTCCTTCACAACAGTGCAGTGCACAGAGTACTTCATAAGCAGTATATGCATCGCCACAACTTGGCAAAATAGAAATCTGACTCCTGCAGGGCTGGAGCTGCAGAAAATGGATGTGTTTAGAGGGGAAGAATTCATTTTAAGATTACGCGGCGGAACAGCAAGCAGGTGACTCGCAGTTTGAACTTCTCTGTGTGACAAACCGTGCACCTCAGCTGCTCCCTGCCTGCGCCGTGATGGTTCCCACGTCGTGCCTGGGGCGGCGCAGGGCTGTAGAACTCCCCACTGTGCTGGTGCCTCTTAAAGACATTCTCTGAGTCAGAGTGAAGAAAGCATGTTTATGTAATGAACAAATTTATAAACTCTTTAGTGTTACCTTACTCAAACACGTTTAGATCTTTAAACTGAGAATACTAATGAGTGTCCCCCTTGCTTTCACGCTAGATAAATACACTTTAAAAGTACCCAGCTCTATCTGAGTGTTACTTAAGGTTGCATGTTTTTCATTAACTTTTACATATAGATAACTTAGGACACGGAGGTTTGTCAAAAGTGACTTTTGTCCTTGTTACTTAACCCCTTCAAAGAGATGTAGAAAACTAATTACTTTAAGAACAGCCGCAATTACACAGCAGCTGTAAAAGACCAAGGACTGACAGGTGGGGAACCTGCACAGTGTGTCCTGGCAGGGGGGTGGGATGGGTCACAAACTCCTGTGGCACCACCACATTTTCTTGGAAATAAGCCTGACAAAAGCAACAGACAGTTCCACCTAAACAGCAGGTCTTTGCCCCCCAAAACTGTTCAGTTCAAATAAAAGCTTTATTGGGAAATGAAGTATTACACTGACTGAAAAACCACAACCCACCGGACTGAACCTCTTCAGGAATGAAAATGAGCCAGACTATGTGGTTTTACACAAGACTGTCATCAAGAGGGAAAGAGTTCTGACAGTCCCCAGAGAGACAGGTGACTTAAAGGTACAGTCCCTCGGGGGTTCCCTCCTGCTTCTTGTAGAGAACGTTCTCCTTTGACTTTTTGAAGTCTTCATTTGTCACTTTCATTCGCCGTTCCCTCAAAGCCATCAATCCAGCTTCCGTACAAATTGCCTGCAACAGAGAAAGCCAGAACACGTTACTGTCTCTGCAGCCCCTTCAAGCCAAGCCTCAGAAGACGGAGGCTCCGACTGACTCTCTAGTGGAAAAGAAGTTAAACAAAATTTAATTCTTAAAATTCTTAAGTTTGGTACTGTTCAGTAGTACTGAAGCATGTAAAACAATCTGGATAAAGCTAGGTGAGCGTGATGCTTTGACAGGAGTGCAGCCTCATAATGGCAGCGTTTCCCTCCCGTAAGGAACAGATGCACCCAGCTCTGTTAACAGCGGGCTGCGTTCTCCCCCTGCAAGGTGATAACGCAATGCCATGTTGGGTTAAGCCCATTAGCGTGGTAACTCTACCAAGCACGCTATCTGCTTTAGAAAAGCAGACGATGTACGTCTGAAGCTTCCTCATCTACAGCTGCATTTTTATCTGCTTGCAACGGAGTCTCTAAAAATGCTGTTTAACCTGCACTATCTTAAATAACATTTAAGATATCTTGCATGTTTGTGCAAGATTCCACATTCCACTCCTAATTTCCACTTTGCTACTTTTAAAATTTCTTATTCAGATAAGACAGGTACGTACTCCTACCAACACAAGCTACCTCCGAATGACAGTTGTGGTAAGTTTCCCATTTGTAAAGCTGAGCACGTGGCACTCATAAAAGGCATTTTTAAAGCCACCCAACTGTCCCTCAGTGATGTAGCCACAGGTAATTCGAGAACAGGTTCAACACACAATGTTTTTTGGATGCAATAAAAAAAATGAGACTTGATTTCTGTTTTGAAGTATAAACAATGGTGACGTAAACTGACCTTAATATCTGCACCACTGAGATCATCTTTTGCCATAATCAGCTCATCCAAAGTCACATCGTCTGCCAACGTCATCCTACTTGTGTGAATCTGGAAGATTCGTTTCTTGGTCTTTTCGTCAGGTAGAGGGAACTCGATTTTCCTATCAATGCGTCCTGTGCAAGAGAAAAGTTGAGTCTTAGGGTTTTTTGCATGCAGCTACTGGATCACTGCTATTTTTCTTTATTTTTACACTATCTTTTCTAAGGAAGGGTTGATGGCACCACACAGAATATTGCAGACTACCCCCCACAACGGTAAATCAGTCTGCTGAGCTGCCAGAAGTGCCTTTGTTGCTCACACAACAGTTACAATTTAAGTACCAACAGGTGTAAGAAGTTTCCTTCCAACAAGTTTTAGATCCGCTTGTCTTCTAATACTGGTACAGTATTTTCTCCCCTGTGCTCCAACAGCACCTGGTTTTGACTTGGAGGGGTAAGGTAAGGGTGACAAAGGGTGACAAAACCAGACCTTCTGAAAACACAAACACACCTCGGCAACTTTGTACTGTGGAGGTGTTTTCTAAACTCCTACGGTCTACTGACTGTTCAGAGTAGTTCTCTGACAAATTCATCGTAAATTATCTTTGCTCTCCATCTTACCTCTATTACTTTAGAAGGAGTATCTTCACAACCTCTTCAATACTTGAGATTTACTTGAGGACACTAACAGGAGGCTTAGCTTACTCCTTTGATCTCTGTGTTGCTTTCTAACTTCAGATTTAACAGACCCCACAGAGGTGTTATGTTTTGGTATGTTTTTAGCGGCCATTTAAAAATGTGCCTGTTCCAGCTCTTGACTCATCACGTGATACGTAAGTCAAGAGAAGGTATTCCTTCTCGCTCGCTCGTCCCCCAGATGACAGCAGCGTGCCCGGTCGGTAAGGAAGCAGCTGCTTTCCTGGCATCAAAATCCAGCTCTCGTCATTCAGGCATTAAGTTCTCATGGATAGCGCAGGAGTGGTACCAGCTGCTGCAGACGTTAACGCAACGCTGCTGCAGCATTAGAGCTTGCCTTAACAACAACTTTAAATAGCTGTGCCATCTGCATACAGAGGAAGAATACTCAAATTGTTTCTGTATATATAAGAGGAATTAACACATTTCTTCTCTTGCATTGCTTTTGGAAACTTGTGAATGGGTTCTGATTTTAACAGATGCACCAACACAGATGAGACAGTGAATAAAGACAAATGAGTAACTTGCATTCTTTTTTCCATCCTGTGTTTGTCGCGTTATGACAAGTCCTCTCACAAGAGAAGTGACTTAAGCACACACAGCGGGAAGGCTCTTACCTGGCCTAATTAAAGCTGGGTCCAGCGTTTCTATTCTGTTTGTAGCCATGATAACTTTAACGTCTCCCCGTGAGTCAAACCCATCCAGTTGGTTCAGCAGCTCCAGCATCGTACGCTGGATCTCTCTCTCCCCACCTGAATTTGAGTCATACCTTAACAAAACAATATACAAATTTAGGAACATACTTCACACAACTACCATAAACATATAAACAAAACAGTGTGGTGGTTACTTTTTTGAAAAAGCTGTAACAGATTATTTTTTTTTAATTTAATGTTCACCCGTAGGAAACAAAAAGCAAGTTTTCAGAATTGTATTGTGACATCTAGGGAAGTAAGAGACACTGAACTATTCTTGTAGCTGGGGAAAGTAACAGCAATCAATCACGTGATCTGTCTTCTTTCCATGTTTGTTACGTATTTGGAAATCTCTTTTTTTCCCCTAACAAAAGTAACAAATTAACATTAAAAAAAAAAAAAGGAAAAACCCCTAGTTCTTAAAAGCACATGCATCCACTTCATAGAAAACACAGGTTGTCACTCGTTTTTCCATGTCAGAGCTTTTCCCTATGCAGGCAGCTATGACTGCGCGGCCTTTAACCTTACTAATACGGATCCTGGTTTAACTCTGCACTTTGAAACACAGGTACCAGCGGCTGTATTCCTCTGCTTTGTAGCTCAGCTATTTCATTTTGCTGATCTCAGACCAGACAATTTACACCCAGAACAGCTCACCCGTGTTTAGGAACAGTTTGAAGCAACATAATATTTATGATGAATTCCGTGAGTTACGCACTTCACCATCAGTCCAATCCTTTCCACACACACTGAAATAACACGGGGCAGAAGCTGCCTTACCCTGGAGCTTCAGGCTAGGAGCTGCGTAGTAACATGCACAAGCAACTTTTTATTTATTTAAAAAACATTCGACTACTTTAAAGACTATCTGTATTGGACAGTTCCAACCAGCCTACGGAATTTGCAAAGTAATACAACTTGGACACAGGCTGAGCAATATTTGAGTGTGGCACAAGCAATGCTTCTCCGTGACATCGCGCTCTGTAACGTACCATAGAATATTCTAAGAACATAAGTATTTAGCCACTGATCTGGAGTGGCAAAGGATAAATGGATATATTCTGTATTAAGTACACTGCTTTAATGCTGAATCGCTAAAGCCAATTACTGTGTATTTGGATTTGCACTTAAAGAATACCACAGGAACTTATACACAGTGCCTCCTTCTGTTTTAAGCTATTCCATCATAGAGATGCTACCAGGTAGCAAGAGAAGAGAGGTTAAGTCTCTGGTCATATCTACTTAATATGAAAAGGTTGTGACATATTTTAATTTCAAACAAGTTCTTTAAAGTGTTACTTGTTAAAAATGCTTACATCAAAAAGAGTATTATGAAAATGGCAGCAGAGCTAAGAAACTGAATATCACTGCGGTTGCAAAAGCAGTGTTTGTAGTAAACCTTTTATTGTCCCTGGCGAGACTTGTGTGTGAGGTGGGAGCCAGAACACTCTACCTCTTTGTGCCGATGGCATCAATTTCATCGATGAAGACGATCGACGGAGCGTGCTCTTCAGCCACACGGAACAGTTCACGCACCAGCTTTGGACCGTCACCCAAGTATTTCTGTATAAGTTCTGAACCAACCACCCTCAGGAAGGTTGCTGAAGTTTGGTTTGCCACTGCTTTGGCTAGTAAAGTTTTACCTATTTTTAGTTGGAAAGAAATACGGTTATTAGTTTGCAGGGGAAAAAAAGAAAAAAAAAAAAAAAAGAAGTGCTTCAACAAAACAGTCATACGAAATTTGTGACAGACTTGGCAATAGTTCAGTCCTAACCAAGCACAATTTATTTTACTCGTGTCAGCTCAGCAGAGCTGTTGCTGTACTGTAAAATACCTGTGCCAGGTGGGCCATACAGAATGACTCCTTTGGGTGGCTTTATACCCATCTCTTCGTAATACTCAGGATGGGTGAGAGGAAGCTCCACAGACTCCTGCAGGACAGGAAAAAATGAAACTGAGGTTTTTATAAAGAGTGAGCGCTCTCCACAGAAGTGCTGCGGGGATCTCAACAACAGCATTAATAAAAGTAATGAAGGCAAAAAGAACTCAACTAATTTCAGGACAGACCTTGAAAAATATGTAAATATGTGTCTCTGCTGCCTCCAGTGCTAAGGCAACTACTCTATTTGAACAGGTCTTCCTACTGTTTTCACTTGACGTGTGGAAAAGAAGCAGCGAGTGTTCCCCCTCCTCCAACCTAAATGCATCATCCTGAGTTTGGAATGTGGGGGTTCCTGACTCCCAAATAGTCACGCAGGATCTTGGGGTGGGATGACCCTTTATGAAAGGATGCCTTCCACCGGGAGTTACCGGATACTACAGATAAGTATTTTAAGAGCATTTGTGATTTTGGATGCCTACCCAAATCAAAAGGGTTGCATTTTACCAGGGTTGAGACAGAGCTCAAACCAAAAACACAGAACCAAACAACCAACAAAAGCAAACACAAAACAAACCAAAAAACCCCTACCCACCAAATCCTCAGACTGCAGGGCATCAGACACTCAAAACAACCTCTGCACTTTTTACAATTTAACTTTTATCTTGCAACAATAACTTTACAAGTTACATGTTGTAGAATACTAAGTTATTGCAGAGATTTTATGAGAGCTGCAAAGGGTTTGTGTGCACAGGCGCTGTGAATGTGTGTGCTGCCTGCCCACTTACGAGATTTAGGCCCATGACTCTGCCCAGCAAAACCAAATGAAGAAGCGCGCTGCAGCACGACACTGCATGAAGAGCAGCTGGTCCCGCTGTTACACTTTTGAGCTCCCAGCACAACAGCTACTTGCTAGCTTACTTAACAGTGTAAATTAGTACAACCGAATACCTTGATTTCTTGAATCTGGTTGTCGAGGCCACCGATGTCAGCATATGTTTCTTGAGGCGCTTTCTCCACTTTCATCACCGTAACTAAAGGGTCTGTGTCATCCATCAGGACTCCTATCACAGCATGAACCTAGTTCAAGCATTAAGAGTTGTCAAAGAAAGCAAGCAGCATTACCAATACAAGCTCAAGCCTAAACCCAATGCCCACCTGTTCAGGTGCGTGAAATAAACAGCATTAGCTCTCAGACCCTGTGATGCTGTGATTCTCACGAAAAAAGCCCAGTTAAAAACAGTACAAGAACTCGTGTGTCGTTTTATAAAAACAACTCACCTTATGATTTAGCAAAACTGAGCAGCCTGGCTCCAGCAGATCCTTGTCCACGAAAGAGAGAATACTGACGTAGTGTTCCGATCCTACTGATGTGGACACGATAGCGTGGTTGTCATCAATGATCTCCTCCAAGGTACCCACGGACATCGGCGTTCCCCTCAGATCATCCACCTTGGATCTTTCTTCCTGTTGCCAAGAAGGATCCAAGAAACAACTCAAAAAACACAGGCAAAAACATTCTTGTGCAACACTGGCTCAACAGTTCACGCCCAACAGAACAGAACCGAACCAGTCTTTGCTATTGTTGTTTCACTGCCCTAAAAACGGCATAAGAGCACAGGCCAGAAACTATTTCTATTATCTTATTCCGGTCCTATGGCCACTACTATATGGACGTGCATAGCTAGAATACTCTTTCTTTCTCTATTGATGGGTATCTGGGAGCTGCACTTTGACAGACCACTTAGAAACAGAAAAACACTGTGGTCTCATCTCGTTAAACCACAAGAAAAAAATCCTGTTTTCTGGACAGTAATTGAGACCTCATGAAGAACTGTAATATACATAATATGTATATTCATGGCACTTTATTTCCACTGCTTTTGTATGAAGTAGTTTACATTAGAGCATTTATTGTATTAGAAGTAACAGTTCACTCAAACCTCACCTCTTGTTTTTCTTCCAAAGGTTTCATCTGTTCTTGATTTCTGATAAATTCTTCCTCCATTAAGAGGTAATCTTTAATTCTCTCCAATTTCAACAATTTGAGTCTGCACTGTGTGTGAGGAGTCACTGTAATCAGAGTAGAATCACAGTATTTTAGACTAAGTTTGACATGGTACCAACTATTCACTAATTTGTTACCAGAAATTCTGCTTTATTTTCCAACACTAACTTCTGTATGAGCAGCAGTCACTATTTTACTTGTCCCACTGTAATTCTAGGTAAAAAACATTTTTAAAGATAATGTTTCCCCTGTGTTTCTTTTCATTTCAATTTCTCTCTCTCTCCCTCTCTTACCCAGGAATTCATGGGCATAACAATAATCTTATTTTGTGTTTTTATGTTAATTGGAAATAAAATTACATTTGGCCTTCTGTATAATCATTTGTGACCTACATCCAGCCAGATCTAGGGGAGAGGACAGCTCTGCACTTCTCTAGGAGCCCGCAGCCCACAGGGCTGCCGGGGCAGGCAGAACACTTACCCAGGGGGAGTTTGCTGGCAGCATCTGGTCCCTTTGTTTTCTTCTTCTTTTTCCCCACTCTAGTTGGAACTGGAGGTTCATATTTCTTCTTCTTATCCTTATTCATAAAAAGAATTCCATGAAAAAAAATAAAACCAGGATATTAACAACGAAAAGATACAGACAGATGTTAGGCACACAGACTGAGAGAGGGCTCAACTTAAGCTGAATGACTGCATAACAAAATTGTCTCCTTCATGATATATAAAATTTATTCTCCTGCTTATTTTACATCTCTCTCTTTAATTTAGATTTCTACCAATTTTCAATGAACATAGAACGTGGAAGGCTAAAGCCTGAAGTAAATCATAAACAAAACTCATCCATGAAAGGATGAGGAAAATACTGAATCTGAACATTTCTGTTGCATTTTAATCAATAGGTAACGCGCACTCAGTTTGCCACCTTAGACAGAGTTTGCCAGGTACGTTATACTTCCAACTCCAAAAGAAACTGGAAAGGCCTCTAAAGGTCCACAACATGAAGTGCTGACTTCATGCAGATGACAGTATGATGTCATTTTCAAACCAAAAACAGTTACTTAAGTAACAGCTCAAAGGCATATAGTCTTTCCTGACCCAAACCGCGTTATAGTTTTATTATTTTTAAAAATAAATTACTACTGTCAAATAATTTCAGTTTTCCTTTACAGTCAAGCCCCCTTTTCTGTTTTTGAACAGCAATCTGTTTTCTCCAATGTGCACCCAGAAGAAAGAATACATTTCATCAAAGCTAGCAACAGCGTAATTTTATGCGGTTCAAAGTACAAAACCAAAAAAAATATTGTAAAATAAAGCCTATGGCAGCCAGCCGCTGTAATAGCACACCTGTACTTCATCTTTTAAGTAAGAGCACTTGTTTTGTTTTTAGTTACCTTGTCATCCTTCTTGCCACCACCGGGACCATGTCCACCACTCTGACTTTGACCCTAAGAAAAACAAACCAACAGCCAAATATAAGTACACTACTACGAATCTTGAAACCTTTCCACGTAAAGAAATGCCATAATTAGATTTCTCCTACCTAAACAAAGTACTAATATATTCCAATTAATGACCAAAAGTCAGTGAATAAAGAGAGGCGTGGACTTATGAGGCAGGGAGGGACAGGGTCACGGGTCTGGTTTTGACTCCTCCTGCATTGTACTGTAGCTCCTTC
>VYZM01023474.1:141722-238539 GCA_013398915.1 Dromas ardeola
GCCGGGCCGGCACGGAGCGGCAGAGGGCTCCGCGCCGCCGTAGCTGAACGCTCGGGCGCAGCGGGAGCCGCGGCGGGCAGCGTCCCCCGCAGGTGTCGGTGTTTGCTTTGAGACGCCTTTAGTTCCTCAGACCTCCGGGTCGCAGGCGGTGGTTGCGTGTGTACCGGTACAAGGGAAAGCCGCCCGACTGTTGTTCTACCTGCGGGCAGTTAAAAGCTTGTCTAAATTAGTTCTCTTGAGTTCAATGGAGAAAAAGCGGTGTCTGTCCCGTTGGCAGACGCTTTGTGGTCACGTTTCAGCTGCTCCTTAAGTTGCAAAATACCTTTTGAATAGAATTTCAGATTAATAACGCTTTCCCGTACAGAAGGAATGCGTAACGGCTAAGCGGAGATGACATTTTCACCGGTCTGCCAACAGCAGCGTTTGCTTCAAAAGTGTGAAACTGCCTTCTCCGCCACAGAAACCTAGAAGAAAGCAGAGTTCTTTCCCCATGTGGTATTTCTCAGGTATTCTTGCAGTTTAGTTCACATCAAAACAAGACGCTCGTGATCCCTATTAAAGCGCATAATAACTAGCTGCCGCAATGTTAATATCCATAAAAAAAGGTATTAAAACCTCTGTATATGCTGGGAAAGTGTGCCTTAATCCTGGTAGTTCAAGTTACCTCCCTTAAGCTCTGCTACTTAACCACTAAGAGATGGGTCTTCCTGGAAAGCCCAAAACACTCCGGTTGGGTTGTGCCACAAATGGAGATGTTAAAAGAGTTTGCAGCTCTTGGCGGCTTGGGGAGTGGTCCTGCTCCTGTCGGGTGTCATGGGATATGTCATATGTGTCACGTCATATGCCGTCGTGAAGAATTCATGGGTCACAACTTAGCCTTGCACATAACGCAAACTCTGCTTTTTCACAGGCCTGTGGAAGAAGGTACGTGAGCGCTGTAGAGGACGGCAGCTTTAAAGCTCAGGAGAGTAGCCTGAAGTAGGGAAAGGAACAAAACCAGAGCTAATGTTTTACAACATGGATGGAAGGATCTTCTACTGGGACCGTGTGTGGACTAGTATATTGAGTACTGCTCGCAGCAAATGTTTTCAGAGTGCTACTGGTGCTGGTTGTTCTCCACCTGTAGCGTGAGCTGCTGTGTGTTTTGCCTGTTCCAACAATATAAACAGGCATTCATTCTGTGTATAGTGTGCCAGTAGCTCTTTTTCCAAAAGTTTGTTTTCCTGTAACATTTTTCCATCTGTATTTTCAAAATAAATGAAGGCATCCAGCCTTGGGTTAAAGTTATTTGCAGAGGGAGTAACCAGAAAAGCTTCTTGGTAATGAAAGAAGAAATGGAAATACAAAGCAAAGAAAGTGAAGGGGGTTTTGTTTATCTAGGAATGAAATCTAAGCTTCAGGAGACTTAACTGCCAAGAAAGAAGAGACACTGTGACCTCTCTTGTTAGGACTTGTTGCTGTGAGCTGACCCGTGTGGGACTGTAGAAGCAGAGGAGGAAGAGTTGCAAATATTCTTTGTGACCTGTATTTAAAGTTATGGTTTGTTTTTTTTTTTCCTAGACCTGATGCTTCCTTTCATCTCTTGCATCGGCTAGTCGATGTAAAGCGTAATATTTTTTGTGTAGAAGAAATGCTTTTCTCACAGGTAGCACTGTAAGAACACTGGTTAAGTTTTCAGGAAATCCCTCCCTCCAGATAAACATAACATTTATACCTACAATGAGCTCTACTAGTCTGTAATATCCCTGGGGAGATGCAGTAGAAACTTTCAGTGTCTGCTTTTGATGTTCCTGAAGGTAAAGCACAGACTGGACATAACCACATGCTCAATCGAGATCCAAACGCCTCTTTTGAGTCGAGTCTGTTTTATGCTGTGTCCTTGCACCAGAGGCCCCGTCCTTGTGTCGTTAGTGTCCCGCAGCGGCTGCTCCCGGCCTGCCCGCCCCACAACGGAAGCGGCTGCCTCCTCTGCGGGAGTGTTGGCTGCGCGACGGAGGAGCTTGGGGGATCTGCAGATAGTTTCTCTTCTTTGAGCTGAAAGCTCCGTGATGAGATACTGCGGGGTGGTATGGGGAGTCAGTATGGAAGGACGGGGTCTTTTGTGAGTGTCACTATCAACAGAGAGGTTTTAATCAAGCTGAGGGCATAGTCTAAAAATACTTACATTCTGCTTTCACCCTGGTAACCAGCATATAGATTATATTTACACCCGTCGCTGTTTTCAGTGTAAAGATCAGAGCGTTCACGAAAAGGGCCTTCACTTCAGAGCAGTCAGTAGGATGTGGAATATGTTTTGCTCTTTGCTTTGATGTCATTTTTTTCCTTTCACACTTTCTCTAGAATTCACATTTGAGTAAGGAACTTGATTTATTAAATATTAATGTAACTGTCTGAGCTGTGTAGAAAGGTGTGAGGTTTTGATCATTTACTTTGGTTTGGTTCCATTTGTTCACAAGGGTTACTGTTTTGCACTGTGGATTTAATCTGACTTCTATTATTTTTATTCTTTTATGAATTAGCTGCATTTTTGTCATGGTATCGGCTGTTCTGTAACTTCTGAGGACACTTAGAATGAAATAAAATGAAAACAGATGTTCTTTGCTTTAATAACATTCATTTTATGGAATTTACTGTCTTACAGAATTGCATCTGTATTTCTTTTAACCTTAGGGTGTACAGATGCTAGAACATCCTTTCCCCCAAATATATGCAATTTTCCTCTCTTCAACATCACTTTAGATTCAGACATACCTATATTTATTTAGAATTGTACCTGTAATTGGAAGTACTGGTTATGACTCAGATTTCTTCTCAATTTTTTCTTATAAAACCCTGATTTTAGTGGCTTGTAGCTTTGCAGTCATTTGAGGCGTGTTGAGGGATATTAGTTGTTTAGCATAAATAACTAAGTTTTAATTAGAATAAATTACTTAGGATTATAATATGGTTTGATTTGTGCTGTTTGCTTAGCTTTACTTAGCAGGAGTAACTAGATTTGCTGAAGCCTGTGGGCCACTCCCGAGACACATCTGTGACAGCATACCTGGTTTTGTAGCCTTTATAAATATTAGGAAATTATATATGGGAGCAACAGTAAAAGGATGTTGTCAAGGTTTTCTCCCAGCTCATTCCCTTAAATACGTGCTGTGGAACAGCTGCGGCAGAAAACCTGAATCACGGAAGGGAAATGCTGTGGGTTTTGAACCAACTTTCTGATTTGGGGTGATTTGGTTAATGGTTTTCAATTCTTGGGGCTGGTAATGCTAACTGTAAGCGCTATAGAAATGCGGTTCTGTAACCTAGGTGCTTGTCTTAACTTTCCACATCCAGATTTTTGGCTTAGTTGCAGAGTACGGATAATGTCAAATTAGGAACTTTAAACAATAAATGTGTTTAATGATCCAAGTGCCTCTGATTTTTTGTTACCCTCACTAGAAAAAAACAAAACAAGAGCGAGCGAGCAGGGGTAAGAGAGAAGAATGCACAGTCCTTGTTTGCTAAAGATGAACATAGCCTTGGGGGCGTCAAAAAGCTTCTCTTCATATCAAAAAATATTGAGAGTTGTTCAGGGAGAGTGGGGTTTTTTTTTGTGCTTTGCTTTTGTTCATGTTTTCTACTCCCTCTTCTTTACTCTGAAGTAAGCTTACTGCTGATCTTTTAGGCATATTGTACAGCCCCCATCTGTGTTCCCAGGCTTTTGAGGAAGAAGAGGGCAGCTGAGGGCTGGGGGAATGTTGGGGTTGGGATTAGTACATAGCAAAGAGGTTTATTTTCCCTTTGCACATAGAGGAAATTACTAGGATTGCTTGTGTTGTTGATGTTAATTTGTCTTTCTTAATATATGTCTAGTCGCCTAGAGCTTTTTATGTTTCCATAAATTTAAATAAACAAACCTACAGACAGATAAGAAAAGGATAAATCTTGCTATTGTAGCTACTTATAGTGGGTTACATTTTCAAACCTTGCAATTTGGACTCCCTCTTTTCGTAAGTAGGTTATGAACTTACATCCCCTCCAATAAATAAATAAAGCTGCAGGTTATTAAGGACTGTTTGGAAAAGATGGGGGGGTTTAAGTGTGTATGCATCTAAGTGCCCAATTAACCATTAAGTTTCTGTGCTGCTTACAAGTTGTTCAAATATTTTAGCAATGGAAGGTATTCCCACCCCCTACTAACTGGCATGTAACTATGTCAAGGGTCGTTATTGGCAGGGTACTGACTCCTTGTAGGCTCCCTGTAGAATCCAGTAGGAGAAGTTTCTCCCCCAATTCAGAACAAGGCTCATAACCTTCTGGAAGAGTCCTTTACTTTACATTGCCCATCCAGGGAACTAGGACATGGCTTTTTTCAAACTAGGCTGCTCAAATAAGTGCCTTATGCCAGCCAGCGTGATTACCCCCTCCTTCTCCTATCACCAAGACTCAAATATGATGATTTTTAAAAATAGGAATGTCACCTTCACCTCCATCCTTTTCCTGAAGTCTGTGTTGTACATTTGCACCGGTTCATTTTCAAAAAGGAGTGGAAGCCTCTTGGCTTCAGCCCTAACTGCATCAGTGGCTCTTAGCTACAACCCATTTGATTTGAATTATTGGGTATACACAAAAAGAGCGTTCCCCAAGAAAAGATTCACCCAATGTTTCACAACTTGAATCGTTAGTCATAACTTCTGTGACCTTCCTCGACACAGTGTTGTGTTTCTAAACTGTGAACGGTGGCGGTCCTCGTGCCTTCCTGTTCCCCGGGGTGTTCTGTAACCGCCTTGCTCCCAGCGTGTAGGAGAGCAGCTTTCAGGCTGCAGTGACTCTGCTGCATCCCTGTCCTGGATGGAGTGACGCAGGACTAACTTCTCTTCTAATACTGGGGAGAACTCCACTTTTGGAAGACTCTAGTGTCTGAATTAATGAAAATATTTACTTTATAGCCAGCTAGGCTATGTGGGATTCAAGGTCTCGGTGTTTTCGAGCCTTGCCAGGTGCAGGGATGAGGAGGAGCGAGACCTGGGCACT
This sequence comes from Dromas ardeola, assembly GCA_013398915.1. NCBI lineage: Eukaryota > Metazoa > Chordata > Aves > Charadriiformes > Dromadidae > Dromas > Dromas ardeola. The sequence goes on from VYZM01023474.1 coordinate 146,733, forward strand.
TGGCCCAGGCCGGCCAACAGGATTATTTCAGACCATGAATGTCACATTCGACATAAATTAGAAAGTTTGCTGCGCAGTCTCTCTCTCCCTTGATGGCGGCAGTCCAGAGAACTTCTTGCCCCAGTGCCGGACCCCCGAGCCCTTCCCTTCCTCCCGAAGCCATAGCATTTGCAGCGTCCGACATTTGCTGTCCACTGCTGGGAGTGCACAGCTTCCTGCTGATAGAGTTGGCTGAGTATAATCCTTGTATATTTTATAGTAGTATCAGGATCAATACTGGTTCTTTAGTATTATTGTTATTTATTTAGTCTTACCCTATTAAATCTATTTATATTTCAACCCTCGTGTTTCCTTGTTCTCCCTGATTCCCTTTTCCGGGTGGGGAGGGGTCATCGGGTGATAGAATGATTGTCTAAACAACAATAAATTGTTACGGGTTTTCTCAAACCATAAGAATCCCCAAGGCACGAAGAGCTCTTGCCCTGCCTTTCTTTCCCTGCACATAATCCCTGTGCTATTACTCAAGAGAAAAGAGTAAACGGGAACTGAAGGCAACTTGCCAATTCAGTGGGGAGCCCCGAGATGGATCCCCAGCTTTAGTGCGGCTTTATGGTAGTGACTTAGCACCAAGCGGCTGTAGCAGAATGGAGGATTAGGGCTGTCACTACGGTCTTATCCCTCTAAAATGTTAATATGTGTTCCCACCAGCGGTACCAAAGAATCCAGTGAGACTGTTTACCTGCTCAAATTGAAGCAAATGCTGAATTGGATAGATTCTACTGTGCATTGGAAAGGAGATGGTAAAATACAGAAGAAACCCTTACAGTCTGACTTCCTGAAGAATTAGAAAACCACATTTTCTCTGCATGGTTAGGAATAATCTGTGTGAACTTCATGTTCTTGGATATGAAGTCGTCCGTTCACACAACCTGAGTTGGCATTTATTATATTCCTAAACATCCTTATGTTTAGTTTCCTGTTGTGAAATTTTATTTCTTGACTGCAACCACATTAAAGCAACATTTCGATAGACTAAAAATTATATGTCTTGACAGCATATAGACTTGCTTTGAAGCTTTGATTACTGCAGTTTTGTTCAGAAGAAGGTCAGGTAAGAAAGGTTACTGTGACCATTCTTTAAAAGTAGTTGATAAGGTTTTATGCACTTAATTTTTGCAATAACTAGCTTAAGAGGTTTAGTTTTTAAGCTTGGAGTATACTGTAAGATTTTCTGTGAACACAGAATTGAGGTTTTTTTAATCCTCATGGAAAGGAGATATCTTACTGGACACACAGATCTTAACCCTCCACCCAGAGGGTTTTTTTTCCAGAGGGAAATTTAAATTTCCAAGTTACTTATGGTTTTGAAATATAGAAGTTGCAGATTATTTCATGCTTCCAACAAAAGTGATGATAAAGAATAAATTAGAAAAGTAGAATGAAAATTTAGAAAAATTCTTAAGTATTTATTTCATTTTGACATGTTTATTTTCCACTTTTTAAATATAAGCTAAAATTTATAAACAGAAAGGCATTAACAAAACCCTCTTTGTTTAAAAAAGTAAGTAGAATGGGTTGAAAATGTTGAAGTTTATCTCCAAGCTTTTCTTGAGTAAAGAAATTAATTGTAACAAACTCTTTCTATAGTCTTACTTTTGGAAGAAAATCCAAAACAACAAAAAAACAAAACCACAACACAAACCAAACATTTTCCAAAGAAAAATGTCTAACCAAATATTCCTAATTAGGTTTGGGAAGAAGTGACTAGTTTGTTCATTTTCCAGATCAACAACAACTTTAAATAAAGCTGAGCAAAGCTGGTTTTGGTCCTGTAGCCAAAAAGATCGTGTTTAATACATCAAAGATTTATTTGAAGGGCAAATGATGCCAAGTTGAATGGAGCAGAGAAAACAATTTCTATATGCAAAGGGCATACAGTTGGAGGAAGGTATTCCGCTTAAATGTGTATATTTGAGAGACAGAGATCAGGAAATAAGGAAAAATGATCAACTGCTGAAGCAAGAATCGCAAAGAAATATAAATATATTTTTATTTTTTAGCTTAATAATTATTAAGGGGACAGCTGAGCTGTACACCAAATGTTCCCTCTCAGGAGCTGGATTAATTACACTGCACTTAACTACAGTGTAAACAGGATGCCGTAATTTTTACTTCCCCTTTCTGTTCTAGGAGTTGAAGTGTGCTGGCAAATTGTAAAATATCTGTCCCATCCCATTTCCCTGCTGGCTGTGCTGGGGGTTGATTAGTGCCACAACTGATGTGTTTAAACCTATTTTTCTGCGGTATCTATTCATTTGGATCGCTAACCTGAGTTTCCAGCAACTGACTCATCTGCATCGCTTTCTCTTCAAGTACTTCTTCCTCTGCACTACAGCTCCCACTGATAATATGTTGATGTTGTGAAGTCTGAGTACCACTGAAAAGCAGACTTCTTGGAGCAGGAATTCTTTGGAACTGGACAAGCAGAATTCAAAACATCCAAAGTGAATGGACGCTTTCAAAAATTTTTATAATAAAAGTCTTGGAAATCTTTCAGTGCTGTCGCAAAATCTGACACCTTGAAGACTGACTCATACATGTTTTCAGAATACTGCAGAACAAGTCATTATATTAAAAGTTATGCTTGTAATATACTGTGTCTTCATATGGTCTCATTTGGAAGTCACAAAGCAACAGGCAGTTCTCCTAAGTTGAATGTCCTAAGTCTTGCAGGCAGGCAGGAGGTGAAGGAGACTGTCTCACTCTTACCATCCAACAGCTGAAGTGAAATTACTTCTCCTTAAGTGTAAGTGGTATCAGATCCACCTCATCCACCTGCTGGCAAATACATTCCCATAAGTCATGGCAGAGTTTAGCCCAAAGGGTTCCAATGAGTGAAAGCAGCATGAGAGCAAAGTGGCATCTTAAACCCAATTGAAAGTGAGTGTAAGAAGAAAATGCCTTTCTCCCCGTTTTGGAAGCGGTGGTTGGCAAAACGCTAGGTAGCGTGGCTTACTAGTTCTCATATTTCTGTAAGAAAAGAGCCTGTGGTACTTCAGCAGTGAGTGAAGAACGATGTTGCTATGGTGACTTTTTGTGGTGTGGCAGGCAAATGTAATAATCGTTTGATTTGTTTGTAAGATCTAGCATATTAGCCAGTCTGTATTTTATAGGGCTTTTGGTAGCTTTATGAAAGCTGATACAAAAGACTGACTGATGAGAAAATTACTAAATTTGGGGAAAAGAGAAAAAGTGATGAAATATGGAGATATCATCTAAACGGAATACAGAGTTCTTCACCTACCAATTAATAGTTGCTGATGTTGAAAAGATGCCATCACTCAGCACTCCTCAAGGTCGACCCATTGATATACTAATAGTCTAGGATGGTTTTAACAAACTGAATACTTCATCATTAATTACATCACTAATCACATAAATCGAGTTTGTTCCAGAGCCACTTTGCAGGACTCAGTCAATTGATGAAGAGACACTGAAATAATTTTCATGGAAAGAGGAAAACGTGCAATAGGCTTTCCCCCTCATTTCACAGAAAGTAATATTTCTAAAGACATATATGAATGCTTTCTAATGATTATACTAACTACTGCTTGGGTTGTGAGTCTGAAATTCTTAGACAGTACCAGAGGTTTGCCAAGTCTGTGCGCTTCACTGAATTATTAACTGCTTATGTTTTGTATATTTTTCCGCATGCAAGGGCAGAGTTGTTATAATTACTTGTCTAATGCTGCAAGTGCGCATGCTTTACAAACCCGAGGAAGGCATTGCGCCTGCTCCGGGGGGCTGCTTCTCTCAGCGCTGTGCAGGAGGGAGGCCAGAGGGCAAAGCACATCAGTGCAGATACACCAGCCAAGTGTTCATAGAATCATAGAATCATAGAATTATAGGGTTGGAAGGGACCTCTGGAGATCATCTAGTCCAACCCCCCTGCCAGAGCAGGGTCACCTTACAGCAGGTTGCACAGGAACGCGTCCAGGCAGGTTTTGAATGTCTCCAGAGATGGAGACTCCACCACCTCTCTGGGCAGCCTGTGCCAGTGCTCTGCCACCCTCAAAGTAAAGAAGTTCCTCCTCATGTTGAGATGGAACTTCCTACACTCAAGTTTGTACCCTTTACCTCTTGTCCTGTTGCCGGGCACCACTGAAAAGAGCCCGGCCCCATCCTCCTGACACCCACCCTTTAAGTATTTGTATGCATTAATAAGGTCACCCCTCAGCCGTCTCTTTTCCAGACTAAACAGACCCAATTCCCTCAGTCTTTCCTCATAAGAGAGGTGTTCCAGCCCCCTAATCATCTTGGTAGCCCTATGCTGCACCCTCTCCAGCAGTTCCCTGTCCTTCTTGAGCTGGGGAGCCCAGAACTGGACACAGTACTCCAGGTGTGGCCTCACCAAGGCAGAGTAGAGGGGGAGGATGACCTCCCTCGACCTGCTGGCCACATTCTTCTGGATGCACCCCAGGATGCCATTGGCCTTCTTGGCCACAAGGGCACATTGCTGGCTCATGGTCATCCTGTTGTCCACCAGGACTCCCAGGTCTCTTTCCATTCATTAAAGACAGTAGTTTTGAGGAGAGACCTGAAGTCAGAAAGCACTTAGGGACAGTCACGAAGTCCACGGAAGCGGATGGAAAGAAAGGCTGAATCTGTCGATGAACAGCGTAAGTGGACTGAAGGCACCGGAGCATTAAAGGGAAGCAGAAAGTAGAGAGAAGGGAGAGCGCTATCCTCAGTGCAGGAGAATGGGAAGTCATTGCCTGAGACATCAGAAAGACAAGTGGAAAAATCTCAAGGTTCCTAGTAACCTAGGAGTCCTGAGCTCACCCCCTTGCCACTGGAATGGAGATGAAGGTATGTTGGTTTTAGTCGCTCCTCACTGTGGTACTGGTGATGCATTAATCTGTTGGCTATAATGTAATCACTCCCCGCTGTCATTTCCTGCAGCACTCAAATCTAATACTGCACAAGCATCTCGCCATGTTCACATCATCTATTGAATAATCGTGGCTTCAGTTTCGTGATGCGTAGTCTGTTCAATCAGCCTGTAATTGCAGCACTATCTGGAGGTATGGTTGATATACCTATGTAATTATGTTTACTGTTAATAATGCAGATTGAATCTGTTGAGTTAGTCAAATCAGTCATCCTCACTTGCAAGCAGCAGTTTCTACAGATGATTTCTTCAGCTGCTGAGGGACCGTTTTTTCTAGTTCTGCTTTGCTCGTTCACTCAAAAGGTACTCTTATTGAAAGATAACTCTGAAAATAAGAACAAAAGCCCCACTGTGGAAGTGTCAGCACTTACTGTAGAGGCTGTGCAGAAATCTTGTCTATCCAAAACAGCTGGAGAAGGCCCCGAGTTGAGTGGAATAAGTGTGGTGCTGGCATGCGAAGTGAGAAATGAGAAATGCATTAATTCCATTGGCTTTGGGTATTGCTTCATATGGGCTTTTCTAATAATGGGCAGGGTGACGAATTCAGGAGTATTTGGAGATGCCAGTGTCTTCCGGAGCCATGCAGGTGCTGTGGCTCTGAAGCTGTATTTTATCTTCTGCAAAGATACCCATTGAAAAAGCTTTCTCCCTCCCTGGTACAGATTCTTCCCCTGCTTTCAATCCCATATAAAGTCAGCTTTGGCAAAGGTTTTCAGATATACGTTTATAGTTTGTGAAATTGTCCGTATTCCCTGCTTCAAAAATAGCTCTCTACTTCAATTTCCTTCTTTTTCATCCACAGCAGTTTCCTTCATACTGTTTTTACTCATATGTTACATCTATCAGGATAATATACTTCATATTCTAGTGTGAAGTGTTTAGAGACCATATGAGTTCGATTTGTAGGATTATACCGTTTTTCAATAACATCAAACTGCACTGAGGTCACACTATGACATTTTGTGTGTCACCTCTTCTTTCATAATCTTCTGGTTTAGAAGTTATGCTATTTACTCTTAACTGCATTTGAAACATGCAAAATCACCTGTTGTATTAGTGATTTCTTGAACGGCAACACGATGAAGTTGCAATGCTTTGGCGACAGGCTGATGCGTGCAGTTCTTCACGTCAAAAGTATTACACTGCATCAGTGCAAGGACTGCAACTGTCTGTGCTCTGATCATTTGGTAGGATTTGTCTGTATCCCCTCTAACACAAGAGAAAGGCTTTCACCAAAGATATATAGAATTTTACAAGCTAGAGGTAGAAGAGATATAACTTTTTGCAGAATATGCTTCTCAATCTGCAGAAAAAACTGAGGCAAGCTATGAGAGTACCCCCAAGCTGAGTCTGAAGTGACCTGTCTGGCACAGGCTACATGTGAATCAACAGCAAGATGCAAAATTCTCTAGTCCATTATCCTGCTTTCATCACTCCTAACACCTAAAGACAACTTTCTGCAGCAGCAGTATATTGCTGGCAGGTCTCACATCCAAATAATGATCCAGCTCACATATATTTATATATGAAATAATTGCATCATGGCACAATCGTAGCTTCAGGAACCTCATAGAAGTGTTCCAGTTAATTAAATACGAAAGAGGGATAGTAGTTACAACAGTGTCAGCATATTCTGCGGTCAGCTCTTAAAAGGAGAACTCTTTAGCTTATGGTAAACCAAACCTCCCCAGCTTGAGAATGAAAAAGGCAGATGCCCACTCAGAGAAACGATGGTCCTTTGCAAAGCTGAAAGAATTCCAGCTAAAATAGTATGTTAAACACAGTGCACCATTGGCAATAATTATGCAGCACTGTATCTATCATTGCATCTAAGAGTATAATTTAATTTAGAGAAAGTAATGTCTTCCCATGACTGATTGTACTTTTATTATCAGTATCTGTCTTTGTGAATGTATGTGCTCCATCCATCTGCGCTTCCCTGTGACCAGCTTTAGAGATAACCTGGTGTTTAGCAAATATCGCCAGGATTCAGAGTAGATAAGCATTTGCCATTTCAGCAACTGGTGTTGAGTGTCAGATTTAAGTTGTTTCTAATTAATTTCCTGGAAGTCCCTCGTTCAGCTCAGGGCTAAAAGTAAAATAAGTAGCACGTTTCTGTGCTTGTCTCCCAAACCCAGACTGTTTATTCTGTAGAAAAAAGCAACAACAAACAACAGATCTGGAAGTATCAAAGACAGTCTCTGCCTGTAAGATTAGTTTTATACTTTCATCAGGTAAATTTGAAAGACAAAGACATTGTTTAACATGTATTTAGCTTACTAAAGACGTTTCTGACCAGTGGAAAGAAAATATGTTTGATTTGAAGAAAGGTTAACAGCTCGGTTCATCTAGATGTGCTAGGAGTGTGTATGCACGTGCAAAGGATAAGGTAGCTGTGCCACTCTAGGTGGCAGGACAAGTCAGGGAGGAAAGGTAGCAGTGCCCAGGCAAGTATTGCAAGGGAAATGGTGGAAAACAACTGCCTGGACCTTTCAAACTATATTAGTAGTATATTTGGTAGAAAATACACGTTAAGAGCAAATCATGCATTGTAAGAAAGAATGCCATGACAACATGAAGATATTCCTCCACAAATGGCCAAGCGATATTTTATGGTTAGAAGTAAAATTCATGAAGCAGTTTAACATTTTTAGACTTTCACTCTCAGTGATTCGCAAATAGAGCTTGCCAGCAGAGGTCTTCATGTGTATGTGTGCTTCTGTCTTCATGAAGAGATGCACTTTTTGCTTTAGGTTATCATCTTTTTCCCTTTTGTTACTCATTTATTGTTTGCTGTTGCTCTTATTGGCAGTGCACATCCATGCAGTGGTCATACAATTTAAGTAAACAGTCTCCCTACACAGAAAGGTCACAGCTGCAGAGAAAAATAAGGGGGACACTTACAGGCCAGGTTAGGTCGATCCTAGATACATAATAAAGTGAGAGACTAAACAGTGACAGAATGGGATGTGATGATACAAATCACCAAGGAGGAAATATTTAACATTGCAAAACCAATTATAAGTAGAAAAGAAAAAAAGATCAAAACAGTATTTAAATGTATGTCAGGGTATATATATGGCAAGGGTTGGGAAGAATGAATAATAGAAGAATATAATCACTAAGAAATGAGAGGTAAATAGGAATACTGGGATGACAGAATGAAGCAGAACATAACGTTACTTTACAGAAAAAACCGCCCAGAGATGAGTCTGTGGAGTATTCTTCTAAACAGAGTATTGGAATAAAGACATTTAAATGGACAATGAGCCAGATGTTTGGGCACACACCGCTGGCAATGTCCCGCCCTGGCCGTGAGGGGCTCTGGGTATGGGACAGGGACTTTCTGCTTCCCAGCACTGTGGCACGTCATTTCCTTCTGCCAAAGCCTGCTTTCTTGTGACCTCCTTGTCAACAGGAATTACTCACTTCATGGTCTTTGCAGCTCAGGATGCTCCTTTTGTAAATAAAGAATTAGTCATACATGTATGAATAACATTTGAAAATGGATCTCTTGAGCACATTTAATTGAGACTGAGTACAGCACTGTTGCAATGAAATAAATCCAGTTCATCCTCCAACAGCTGGGAACACTGCATGGTTTGTGTTACACAGTCCCACAGTTCTCCCCCCTTTTCTGCATTTAGGTGGTTGTTGGAAACCATTTGTTGGTACTATATTATAGTTATTCTGAGCAACTGTATTGCCTATGGCTCTGTAAACTCCCTAAAAACAATCATTAATGACTCTGACTACAGCTATTTACACGATGACTGCGGAGTTTTCTCAGAAAGTGCCCTCTGAACATGAAAATCCCTCTTCCTTTTGCCTGTGTGGTCCCTCAGCTCTGACTGACTCCAAACATCACTTCAGCGTCTCATGTGATGCAAAAGTGCACAAAGGAAGAAATGTCAAAAATGGATCTTTCAAGGGATGGTGTTATTTTGTTTACACAAAACTCATAAGTACCTCTCAGGGCACTCTCCCTCCATCCTCCTATCTCGCAGCCAGCCAGCTGGGCCTACAGGTGTGGGGCTGTGGCCAGATGGATGAGTCCCTGCCCAGCTGGTTGGAGCAGGCCCCGGCCATGCAGCAGCTCTGCTGGGGGAAGAGCCTTGCTGGCTTCTGTGGGGCAGGGTTACAGAAAAGGTTACGGAAAACAGTTGAGGGGAACCTACCAAATTTGCTATTTGTTCCTTAACAGCACTGTCAACCTGTTTCATAGTTCATTCTTCTGTCTAGTTTAAGCTTTGAAGTTTCAGGGTATTAGTCAGGACTTGAGTGTATTTTCCTACTAGGTTCAGGCTTTACTTTGTAGATTAGAAGTGTGTTCAGATTTGTGTTACAGCAATTAAATGGGAATTATCACCGTTTCCCTAGAAGCTAGACAAGAACTCTCTCCCATTGTTTTTGATTTCCACTGTCACCCCACCTCCACTCTGCTCTGAATGTGGCACTTCATATGGAGATGAAATGGTTTTCTTCTCTATAGTGTGGGTGAGAAATAACATTCTTTTGTCTCTTCATTACATCGCCTTGATAATGAGACACTCTTTGCCTTTTTTTTCCCCTGAAGGATTGTTCCTCTGGAGCAATACCTGAGTCCTTGGAAGCGAGCATCCCAACAAAGGTGAGATCCCTGAGGCAGGACTTGGGTAAATGCAAACCATATTATCTAAAAATGAATTGATTTCACAGCAGAGGTGGCTAAGCAAGGCACTTCTCTAAAACCTAGACACCAACCGTGTATTCCCAGAAAGCCAGTAAGTCTCAGGAATCAGCTCTGATCATGGGGAGTAAAAAATTCTCAATTTTTTTATCCTGGTCTATTTTTTAAAGATGCCAGAATTGTACAACAGTAGCACACAGCATATCTTAAGCACAGCACAACAGCTGTGAATCTTGTTCTGGAGGTCCTGACTTTCTCTGTGCATTTCCCAGGGGAGCCCACACACTCTAATTCAAGGTCATGATTTCCAAGAGATGACAAGAGAGAGAGGCATGTGATTCCAGAGGATTTTGGTGGGTGTTTGAAGCCCAACTTGGCATTTACCTATTTGAGGATCTAGACTGATGGCCTTTATTTCTATAGTAACAGTAAGTTGTCCTGTACTAGTACGAATCATACTCAGGCAGAGGAGAAGCTGGCATGTTACTTGAAGTAATTATGATAACTGGCTAAAACTCTTAATATAAAATATCTGTTCTTTAGCCAGAAAAATCTGTAGTCTGTATAGCTATGGTCCTTTTCATTTATGCTAGATCCCAAACTATTAATATGCTGTCTTTAAAATATAAGGGAATTTAAAAATAATCTAATATGACTCATTGCCTTGTAAGGAGACTCTCTTTATATTAACTAACTGCAGTATGTGTCTCCCTGAGGTATTTGGAGCAGCTGATCTGTCTTTCACCTCATGACTAGGTTATTGGTTATATCAAATATATATCTCTCAAAATAAATGGTACACAAATGACGCATTTGTATAGTGAAGGGCAGCACTGCCAATTATGGCTTGTGTGGACTTCATTGAAAGTCTGCAAATTGCTCAATATCTTAAGCATGACAAACTAGAAGCAGGAACCTCCAGAGCAGGCAGATTTACTACCCCAACCAGATGTATTTTTCAGTTAAAAAGTGATTGGCTGTGTAATTACGGATATGATTATGAATATTAGATCAACAGGCTGACAATAATCATGGTAGCCAGATTTTAGTCTCTGGCAGAAATGAGATTAACAATTGAGAAGTCCTCTCATGGAGACTAACCAGATTTCCTGTACGACATAAGACATTCTTTATTAAGCTTGCCAAACAAAAAGGCCACAAGACATCCTGAAATAGCAGTTCTAAGAAAACTATAATTTCATCTATTTTTCTTTCTCTGAATAGGTCAATGTCTGATGTTCCTCTCAGTTTGTTCTATAAACTACTCGCGCAGTATGGAATGGGAGCCAGGTTTGACGAGTGATCCAGACCTGGCAGGGAAGGTATGAGAGCTGGATCACTCCTGGGCGAGGTATCTCATCTGAATGTGGAGCGGGGCGACTCACGCAGGTTCTGGACAAGCAGTGGGAGGCTGGTTCCCGGGCTGGTCTGGGCAGCAGACAGGTTTGAATTGCAGTGTCAGAAGTCACCAACGTCCCATGCCAAGCAAGCAAAGGTTTTGGCTGAAGGCAGTGCAGCCCCTGCGGAGGCAGCCAGCACCATTTTCTTGCGGATCTGTATGTTCATAGCACTGGGTATCTTCTGTTCCTGATGGTTTGCAGAGTCCAAACACAGAAGGCCATATTGGCCACCTCCGTGTTATCCCTGGCACTGCGGAGAAGGTCTCAAGTCCTTTGTCTACACAGCTAATTGAGAATAAACCACCACTGTCGGAGCATGAATGAAATGGTCAGGACCAGAACTGTATTTGGTCATTAGGCTAATTCAACTGTCTGAAAGTAAATTTACAGCAGGGCTGACTGTAAGAGCCTGCCTGAAGTAAGCAGTGGCCAGGGCTAAGAGTTCAGATGAAAGTCCAGAAGCAGCAATAATACAAATATTGGAAGTTTTCTCACTAAAAAAGTAGAACTCTGTTACAGACTTGTAAATTCTTTTAGGTAAGCTTAGGTGCATGGGACTAGAAACATTTCATGCTGCTTGAGGATTATGTTGTTGAACAGCTATTGTTACAAGTAGCCCTAATAGAAAAATCCTTCTGAAAGCGTATTTCAGTTTTTTCTGAACTCTGCCTTTACCTCAGTTATTCATTTCCTATCTAATTACCAAGTCATATTTCCTCCTCATTACAAATCCCCTGTTATTTTATCCCTTATAAAGAGCTAGTCGGAATTTTTACATTCTTACTGCTATATACCTAACACATAAATTGCTTCAGGAATTCACTTGGGGCCGTTTGTTAAGCAAAGCTCATTAATTTACTTGCCTGGATTGCCTACACACTCCTCTGCAGCTGGGAGCGCAGGTGCACGCAAACAGTGGTGACCCCATCTTACGAAGTGCTAGACACTCCTTTCCGTTTTCACTGCATCCAACCTGGTGCCACCTGGCAAACACCAGCGCAGCGAGTACCTTCATTAGCAGCCTCTTCAGAGAAGGAAAATACCAAGTTAGCTTTGAGACTGGAGTGAGCATCAATACCGGTGTTTCTCCTGAATGCAGGATGGCACGATGTTTGGGAACTACATGAGGATTTGCGGGACTGATGTCGATCTGCATGCCAGCAGATACAATTTGACACTCTCATTTCCACTGCTCACTCTCCCTCCAAGTTACACTGTTGGACTCCTTTTCTTTGCTCCTTTTCCAAATTACTGGGACACGGGATGTCTCTTTGTAGTTTCTGTTCCCTCACAATCTGTGTGGAAAATCCTGAAGTAGAAAAATCCCTGGAGGCTGTAAGGCTGTATGGAGATACTATTGCATGAAGTCCCCTGGACTTGTAGTACTGACTGCTCTTGGAAGCACAACTAGACCATTGACCTGACCTGATGTGGCACAGCTTCATTAAGGCGTCTTCCATGGATGTTTTTTTTCTTAGCTTTTAGTGCATTGTAATATAGAGGCTGGTTTGTATACAGGAAAATTTTGAAATGAGCGTATACTGCTACCACAAAGACACTCACATCTATTCATCTGTGCTTCATAAGAAATAAAAGCTCATTCCTAGCCACAGAAAGCACAGCACTATGCAATGAAGAAGCTGTTTTATTCCATTAACAACTTTGTTTTAGGAAGGCTAGGAGGGATCCGTGTTTGGGTAGCACCTCTTCAGTGAAGGGATACCCAGGAATGACCAAACCCCATCTCAAGAAGTCTCTGGTTTTCAGGCTGTTTCTGGGGAGCAGAAGACAACTTGTGGGACAGGAGACAAAGAAGTGCGTTTGCAGAATGCACCTGATGGCTTGGTTTCCTACAAAAAGATTATACTAACACAGGAGAAAGGAGGGAAAACACCACCTGCCCATACCATGCAGGCTTATGAGGGGGAGGAAAATGGGTTTAAGTAATCTAATCCTCTCCCCCGCTGGCATTGCCGAGTGAAGCCTGTGCTCGCTTAACTCGCCAGAGTCTGCTCAGAGCAGAGCCACATTCCTGTCTCCTGGGCTGGCAGCCACACCACTGTCTGTCCTGAGCCAGGCACGGCCAGGGCTCGGCTGCCCCTGTCCTCAGGAAATTTAATTCTGGAGTCAAGCAAAACTTTACCATGTGCTTCAGAATCAAAGAGCTACCAAGCACATAACATATTCCAACAAGTTCAAAAAGCTGGAAGGGGCTGTTTGGGTCATGAAACCCAATCGCTACAATCCCAGGCAGCCACGCAATAGACATTTAATCCACTGCATTCTCCAGAGCATCCCCTCTGTGCCATAGCTCTGGGCTGGAAATATTTCCCCGTATCCTGTGATAAGTGTAACCTTTTTTGTACACACTACTAAAAGTCCACAAGACTGTAATGTGCCATGGCAAAAAGGCACAGGAGGTATGGAGAGAGCCACCACAGCCTGAGGTCCCTGCAGCAGCAGGGCTTTATTGGGTGAACACACCAATCTGATCTAGAAACTGATGACAGCTCATCTACCCTTCAGTTTGGGTTTTGATCTACAAATTCTTCCTTTTGTCACATGGGGACAAGGAATTTCAGTGACTGTTTTCTCCCTGTAAATTGCATGGATGTTTTTATTACTGTGCCTGATGCCATCTTTGTGCCTCCGGTTGAAAGCTGTCAAACAGCTTCTTACCCGAGCACTTCTGCTTGCAAATTCCAGATTGTTTACTTGCATTTGATTTGGTTTCTTACACAAAGCCACAGCTAGAAACCACATCCACAAATGAGAGAACAGAGCTGTGTTGCTAATTAGCGCCCTGCCAATTTATCATATTTTACCGAGCCTAAGTTCCTGGCACAAGTGACTACATGTTACATTCTAAATTTGCCCAAGAGATCAAATGGAAACTACAGTGGGTCTTTTTCAAAAAGGGGAAAATTAAAATTAAAGCATATGTCAAAGATGCTCTGAGGCCCTTTGTCACACTTAACAATACATTGTTCCTATTGATTCATCCAGAGTGCATGAAGCATGCCTAAGCTGCGGCACGGAGTGGATCTGAAGTCTGTCAAGGGGGAGCTGGTCTGTGGAAAGACAAAATGATGGGCAGATGAGCGTCAGCCCCTGCGTTCCCCAGTGCTGCAAGCAAACCACAGGGGCAGCCGTTGCCCAGGCAGCTAACGCTGGTCTTTTGGCAGGGGGTGTGCTAGAAGGCACATGTGTGGAGAGCAAAGAGCCTGTCACGAGCAGAAGCGTCTGTACAAATGACCACCCAGAGGAAACGATAAGACAATGATGAAGCCTAACGAGGGCAGTCACAACACTCCCAACCTTTCGGTTGCCTTTCTGCTTTATATATTAGCCCCACAGAGATCAGCCTGAGCTTCCCAGGTGACACGCTCTTTCCCACAGCTGGGGTCAGGGCAGCCAGCTTGCTCCCTGCAGTGGCTGGGTGTCGTCTTCTCATTAGGATGAAAAGCACAACCACGCTTTTATATTTTATTGACCCCTGACTCTGCAGCTGCTGCTACTGCCGTAGCACCAAGGTTCAAACTCTAAGCTAGAGACACAAGCTGAAAGAATAACTCTTTTCTGTAGCAGCAATCTCCAAGCCTTCAGTGTGCAGTGAGGCACGAAGGAAGGAGCACGCCACAGGAGAGCAGATCCCAGGATTTTGTAGTACAAGATATCAGTGCATCTGCCTGTCCGTGGGAGATGTGAGACCGCTTTGGGGTTAACTGCGGTGAACCACATTATGCCTTTTTCATACCTCTAGAAATCACTCTGAGAAGTTAGCACAAGTACATCTCAGCACGCGTATGTGCTACTACTGCTCACGATGCCAGCTGGGGAAAGCCTTTGGATTTGAAACACTGAGGAAGGACTGAACTGCCTCTCAAAACTGGGACAGCCATGCTGTGAACATCTTGCACCCCAGGTCCCCAGCCGCTCTGCAACATCTGTTAATTCTCACAACATGCTATAGTGTCGATTTTTATTGCTTTGTTTTTACAGGGATAAACAGCTTGAATAGGTGACTGATGCTGGAAAAACAGTTCTGTTTTGTATAATTTTACCAAGTTTGTACATCTCCTTAAACATTGGGGGAAATTTTATGTACAGGTGCAGAGCTCTGGAGCTGGGGTGTGGACAAGAATGCCAAAAAGGGATCATCGGGGTGCAACCCCCCCCACCCCCAAAGTATATATTGCAATTGGTAGCTAATGGTGCCATCCATTGGCACAGTGTGGAGAATGGAGGCTTTTAGAGAGAGGATTTCCCTGTTCAAAGGCAAAAACACTTAACTAAAAAGAGCATTTATGTCAATATGATGTCATTATGTTTAATGGAGCTGAATGTGTGACTTCTGGTGAAATAAAAAAGTATTACAGCAGTGGGAGGAGAGAGAGACACACATTTTACATTGTAGCAGCCTCATGGGAAGTAGAACAAGGCTATACATGCTGCAAGCTTAATCACAGAACTGTGGTTATTTCCTGCATTGCAAAAGTGAACATGGGATTGATATTTACATAAATTCCCTGGGGGAGCTGAGCAAAGGTGGAGTGACTGGCTGCCCCGCCAGCACAGCCCAACAGGCACGCACATCTCTGGTTATCTCTTCTCTCCTTAATTTCTCTTTGCTTCCAGTGTCATTCCATTACAGAGCCTTTGTTGTGTGGGTCTGGTAAAATTAACCTTCCCAGCAAAACAGCTTCTCTCCTAAAATTTCAGAACTTTTAAAATGAATAGGTTAGTACGTTGTTGTTTGGATTCTCTGGTCAGAGGGGTAAGTATGAATTTTCCTTTTCTATTCCCACATACAGTCTGCAGTGGACTGAAGCACAGTGGAAAACTGGAAGCAGCGAAAAATACTCCTCCTCTCCCTTAATACATGGTCAGGGTCTCACTCTCTAGCCCCACACAGGGCCTTGCAGTAGAGTAAGGTATAATTCCTACTTTTCCCCACTGAAGGGTATCCAGCTAACACTGACCCTCTGGTCCCCATGGGGCAAGACTTGCTAGTATGAGTAACAGATCCACAAAGGATTCATGTGCCCAAATTCACACAAATGGCCATAGCATGACGATACAGAAAGTCCAAGATGCTAAACTCTAAACACCGTTGCTGCCCAGCCCTGGACGTGCCTGGAGTAATTCACATTGTTATGTCCTCAAAGTGGGTCCATAAGCAGCTGAGCACTTGGCTTACACAACAGGGCATTTAGATACTGCTCCAGCTGGTTTGTCTGCAGGTATTTTTGGAGCATGTTGGATTGGGCTTGGGACAGAGTGGACCTGGGAGCAACGGGACCTCCCAGCTACCCTCCCTACAAATGTGGCAGTGGCTGCAAGCACTTTGCACAGATGATGTTAACACTGGTTTGCCTTGGATGTCAAGCAGACATGCTCTTTTTCTGCCTACTCCCAAAAGCATAAACAAATTTATACTCATAGAGGAGATGGCGGGTAAGAACACAAAAGTTACCTCAAATCCTGGTATTTATGGTCTGCAGATTACGGATATGCTGCTGCTCCCCTAGATCAAAGTCCATCATAGCCCAATTAGCAATTGTGGCCTTGCTTTTAGTGCCACGTACATGGGCTAGGTCAGTAGTGTTGTTGGTACAGGGCAGGAAATACTCCAAACTGAATGCAAAATAGACATTAGCCTCTGGTCATCTTCCAGAATCGGGCAGCTGGAATCAAACCACATGATTCAGACCATTTTTGGAGGAAGTAACGTAGCTATCATCTGGGTTTGTATCATGGCTTGCTACAAGGACTTGTTTCTCAGTGCATGTTTTCACTGTACAATTCAAGTAAATTTTGGAACAGTAGATGATAATGTAGTAGTAATGAATGTAGTAGATGAAAAAGACAGTCAGCTTTTTCCCTTCTGTTATAGTTATGGGTCTCTGTTCAGTTCCTTATTACTCAAGGAATCTTTGGTTTTTCATGACTATTTAATTAATCCCATTATTTTCTGAATTACAAATCACATTTTCAATTTCTCCATTTATCAGGGTGGCAAACCACTCAATTAGTTTTACAGTACAGAATTCCCATAAGGTTGGATTATTAAAGATCGACTGTGCATCACTGTGTTGCATCTGTCACTTGAGGCTCAATCATTTCAATAACCAGCAGGAAAAGAAAGCATTTTGTATTTAAATTACATCATTTTGGTCCCAGTTCAACTGAGCATTTAAGCCCATGCTTATGGGCTAGGAGGTCACCAGGGCTCAGCATGTGTTTCAGCAAATGAATGGTGCATTGCCGTGTCAGAGAAGGACCTGAAAAAGCTCAGCTGTATTAAAAGAGTGTATCTGCCCCTTACAGCACACGCCACAGAGAGCTGCGATGCACCTCCAGCGAAGCTGCTTATCTTACAAGCATTACAGAGATGGTCTCTGCAGGAGTTAGGGGATGCTGGTAGAGTCAGCAGCAGCATTTTTATCTGATTCGTGTTTCTGAGGGTCTTGGCCCCAGATCAGCACAGGAAGAACACACGCTTAAATCCCGCTGCAGATAATTGGGCTGAAATCCATGCCAACCTAAAGGTACACGTTAGCTGGTATTGCCGCCTCCCACTGCAACCCTCCAGGGCTCTCCTGTTCACTTCAGTGGGAGCTACTGGAGCCCTGTAGTGCTGTAGTGGCTCACTCCTACTCTGAGGCTGACAATCTTAACACATTTTTTTCAGAAGAATGTTTGTTTCTTTGCTAGCTTCTGTTCAAAGGAAGAAGGGAGAACCATTAAAAGCTGCTTTGTGTGTACCCTCCACAGCACCGTTTTATCCAAGTGAGGTGTACCATGGCAACTGCCAACGTGGATCTCAGGGTGCAGGAGATCCTCTGAGGACTGGCAAAGCCTGTGAAAATTCAGATACGCCAAAAGGTACCAAATGCCATTCAAGACCTGTATCTGACTGTGGCATCCTGTAAAAGACTCAAAGGATGCCACACAAATTAACTCACTGTTTTATTAACAATTATAATCCTTGGAACTTAGTCAGTATCTTGCAGTTAGTAGACTAAAATGTTATAATCAAATTAAAATCCCCAAATTCCTTTCCTATGGTATGGAAAGCAAGATAACATGTGAGTTTACAATGTGTAAGTGTTGGGGAGCTCGTTCATCAATGGCAGGGTTTGAACGATGTTGCAGTCCCTGCAGGCTCGGCAGCTGGAGTGGAGAGCCATGTGGCTGCATGTTCGTACCCCAGAATACTCCCTGGTAATCCGCCTGCTCTGCACCGGCTGTGCTGTGAAGGAACAACTGTGATGCTCGTGTCATGGGAGCAAATCTGGGAACAGACCACCAGATCTACCAAACCCTGCAACTCTCTCCTTTGAACCAAAGAAGATAGACATAAAAAGTTTCTTTCAAAAGGATGACAAAAATGTTTTTTGCTTTGTTTGTGGTTTTGGGGTTTTTTTCTGTCTGTAATACAAAGTTCTAACTTTTTTTTCTCAGGGAACTCCTCACTCAACTTTGCCAGGAGGTTCTGTACCAGTATAGCATTATGAAATCAGCTTGTATTTGATAAGTTGTCTCCAGTTCTTCAGACCACGGATAAATGTCCTATCAAGAAAGGAAACAGTACTTTTTTTTCCCTTCACTCATTTATTAGTGGTATGTCTTACTGTGGGTATAAAAGCAGACGACCCACTGGCATGAAGACCTATTTAAACATTTAATCTGTATCAAGATATGGGTCAGTCAGTGATTTCATCCCTATGGATCTCAGCTTGACCTTTCTTGTGAAATTCTGTCAGCGCCAAGGATCACTGTGTGCTTTGTCTGGGAGGTTGTTGCTCCCATATGGTGTACTTGTGCCTTGAAGATTACAGTCAGGTGCAGAACATGCTTATTTAACATACAGTATCCTGAGCCAGATCCTGCAAGTACACCACGTGCCCCCACAGTTTCCTGAGATTCTCGTTTTGTAAATCTCTCAATGGAATCATACGACAGCTGCGAATTTAGTAGAAAAATGTCTTGTCGTTTGTAGTCCACTGTGAGCCTTCTGCAGGTCTTGGCTTCATTGGTCTGACAACTCCCCTCATTTGATGAATCAGAGCATCCACCTCATAGAGGAGCCCTGGCACAGTGCCACCAAAGCTGTGAGATGTACTTGGGAATAACTGGTTGGGAGCAAAGTGCTCTGACTTCGGTTTGGTTACAGTCGACAGGTCAGCATGCTGCTCCTGCAGTCCTGAACAGACCCTTCTGGAGGGCTTTTACTTTTGTTCGGGGACTTTCAAAACTAACCATTAAAGTAACGGCTGCTATGAGAAGAGTTTGTGCCCCTGATGCTTCAACAACTAAACACACTGATTCCTGAGTGAAATGCACTCTCTGCTGTTGAATCATGTAGGCTGTATTACCAGGGTTTCTCCTGGATGAGGCTGTATTTCCTACTCTCTTCAGATTTTGCATTTATTAGTCTTAAGAATCTCAAAGTCTTCAAATCATCAGACAGAAGCACAAGAACCCACTGGAATGGAGTAGAAGTTAATATACTGTCTCAATAATTATACTCATTTGGGAAGACAATTTTTAATTACTTTCAGGTCCATAAGGATAAATCAAAAGCACTTAATGCACAACTGCAGTGCATAAATGCTGGTTATTACTAGTGCTTTTCTTCCGTATGTCTCAGTGCATCCTACAAAAGTAAGCTACTGTAATCCATTCAACAGGTGAGGAAACTGAATTATAGAGAGCTTATGTTACCTTTCCAAACCACTGCTCTGAACCAACATCATCCAGACAAAGGCCAGGCTTTATAATTCCATAGCTGATGCACCATAGTGCACGAAGTACTAATCACATATAGAAAAGCAATAAAGTTGTGCTGCAAGCCACAGATTTCACATCTCAGTTTGGAGCCCAACCTACCCATTTCCCAAGCCTCGGGTGCACTGGTGCATTTGTGTGTGCAGGCGTGCTGGAATTTCCCAACTGAAGGCCACGAAATGCAAAATTCAGTGCAGCTTGATTGCCAAGGTCCGATTTTTCCAAGGTCCAAGGGAAACTGAGAGTGAAACGGGTACTCTGTGTCCTGATTTGGGTCTGAACATCTAGAAATGATCAATTAAAGCATTGAAAGACTTGAGATCCATCTGAACTGAAAGTGAGCTGGCATCAGAAGATACATCTAAGGGTGTAGTTTTGCACCTTCTCTGTCTCTGGCTCCCACCGGGCCTTTTGGTGAGGGTCAGCTGGGATTTCTGCTGCTCTGGTGAATAGACCTTTCCTTTCTCCAATGCTTGGAGTGTGGCCAAGAGCCCTCCCTTCCTCTGGCAGCAAGCTGCTGTTCCAGCTTGAGTGGTCTTGTCAAGCTGTCCTGAGACAGCTTGCACTTTGACGGACTATGGTTTGAGGATCTCTAGAGCTGGCCATATTGTTTCATAATGCAGAATCAAGCATGAAGCAAATCACCAATCTGGTAAGAATTTACTCAAGTAGCTGAAGTTCCTTCAAAGTATTTTCATAAATAAATTTGCACTGGTAGGCTTGCCAATCTTGTATTTTCATCTCCCTGAAGTCATGAAGCTGGTGTAAACTCCCTATTCTGTGCTCTGGCTAATTCCATAAAAATGCAGTTGCATGTATGTGTTGGTCAGTCCAGGGCTGAAGTATTATTGTGTGATATACGGATCTGCTGTTAATGACCACAGACCATGATAGTGGGTATGATTACAAGAATGCTTCCTACAGTCTCTTACAGCTGCAAGGGTATTCAACAGCTGACCTGTTAAAATAGGAGAGCTATTATGAACTCAGATAACCACAAAAACGTAACATATTGTTGCATCCTCACTGAAGAAAGAACTCAAATAACTCACAAAAGAGAACCATGAAAAAGCCACACAGCCAAAACAAGTACAGTGATTTATTCATTGCACAGTGGGAAGATAAACACTCATCCAGTTTTACACCTCAAGTACAAAAAGCCTCATTAGAAGTCTATACACAGCTTATAGCAAGCTATAGACAAAAAGAGTCAGTGTACATCAAGGGAGGTGTAAGGGCCATTGTCAGCCAGCAAAGCTGTAATTAATCATGATCATATTCCCTGGTGACTAATTGGGAATTAAATTATGATTTTATTATTGTTTATCCAACAAAACACGGCAGCTTTAAATTGCTGAAGGGAAATATTAGCTGTGATCATAAGTTACTGAAATGCTGTGATATATTCTGGTGTTTAGTGTTGCAATTTCTGCGTTTGTTTGAAATCATTTACTGCATATGGCTCAATCCTCAACAGATGGCAGGAATTTTTGTTTCTCAATGTTGCTCTGATGGTGGAGGGTCAAGAATCCCTCAGTTACAGCAAACCATTGCAAACTGGAAAGCAAGTATGGTTGTTTTCCTTCCCCACAGAGGCAACCAACCAACCAACCACTCTCTGCATGAGCCAGTGATTATGGCAGGACAGCCACCGACTGCCACTGCCGCTGCCCATGCACCTCTCTGCTTCCCCCTGTGGTACTTGTGGAAGATGGAGGTACAGAGAGAGTTAATGGGATAAATATGTTTTGACTATGTCAGTTCCAAGGTTATTGGCCTGATTAGAGACATCTTGTTGGGCAACACTTGTTTTTACAATTGAAGATTAACTGTGCCAGTCACAATAAAATCTTGACACAGTCACAAATATGCCCAAGACCCTGAGAAGAGGATTCTAAGGCTTATAAAATGGGACCCAACAGGTGACTCATTTGTGTATTTGTTAGAAAAAATCGAACATTTCTGTTTAAAGAACATCCAGTATTCTTGGTATTGTAGGAAATAATTGCCCAGACAGGCCCAGTGGTTTGGATCAATGCAACAGCCATTATATCACTGGGTATGTTCTGTAATTATTCTATATTTAAACAGTAGCTAGAGTCTCATCCCCCCCACACCCCATCATGTTGATCAAAGCTACCTACATACAATGAGATCTCTCAGTCTCCCTTCTCCTACCATACATGCAGCCAGCAAACCCTCTTGTCCCTTTTCTCACAAGCCCACGTACGCTTGCTTTTTGTGTCAAGTAATTTTTCTGCCCGAACAGAACACAGCTGCTGCACTGTGGCCTCTCGCCTGAACCCGCACGAGATGCTGCTCTCACACCCTTCACCAGTGCTGCATCATTGCACCTCTGCAATTCAGCTCCTGCTCCTGTTGCCTCCCTCCCTGCACCGTACAAAATCTGCCCCCAAATCCCAGACTGCCTCCGTTCCCCTTCTCACACAACACAGGCGTTTGTGTATTTTTTAGACCATGAGCCTCGCTTTTGTTCTCATGGTACGTTTTAGGGGAGAGGTCTTCCTCAGCTAAGAGTCAAAAGGGACTGTGGGGCTTGCTCATGATGCAGAGCCTGTGGCACACATAGGCTGCTTTGAGGAACTGGCTGTGCCAGGAAGAACCCGTAGAAGTGATAGATTTTTCCCTCCCCGCAATATGCCTTTCAGTGCAGGTCACCCTGCTTGTGTCTCACCACAAAGACCCACAGCAGAAGAGGCCACCATGCTGCTGCCGCCGTCACTCTTTCACCTCTCAGGACAGTGAGGAAAGAAAGTAAGAGGTAAAGCAAACCCAGCTGTTGCTGTGTTCCACCGAGGAAGCTGTGCCTTGCAGGGTGCTGCCAGAGCAGCAGAAAGGCTACTGGAGGGGAGGGCCTGAGCAGGCAAGCGGAGGTGCACCTACGGCAAAGTAAGGGACCTGCAGCTGTTAGAGGTACTGGCCAAAGCACCTCACTGAAGGGAATGGGGTCACTGCTGTCACCAGTGTAGGGCATTTTGGTGTACTTGTATAAGGACAAGACTTCCCCTTTTTCAAATTGCCATATAACAAATTGCCTGCACTAAACAAGGGGCTTTGGAGGCTTTACTCAGAAAAGGAAGACTTGCTTCTTGCCAAGCATACATAGCTTTCACCTGCATTGCCTAATTAGTTTCCTACAATCCAGTCTGTGTTGTTTCAGAATCTGATATATCTGACAAAGTCATTCCTGTTTCTATGTCATGCTTCAATTGCCCCAGTTTGCAGGAAGTATTTGGATGTTAAATTTGATTTAAGCCATTATGTTTCATTTTTATTGAGAATCTTTGACTCACCATTTATTTAGCTGCTTCGGTTGCTTGTATGGCAGGTTGCCCATTGCCACGGCATCTGAGCACCTCATCCCCAGTTTAAAAATCAGCAGACTGACAAGCCCCAAATCCTGAGAGACTGGGCCAGATTTAACAGGGGGTGATTTATCTTTCAGTTGACAACTTCCAGCTGCTGATATTGGGAGGTTTAGTCTTCTGTATTGACAGCACAAATGTCTCAGCCAGTCTTAGCCATTTTATGCGATATGAAGAGATAATATCTAAATTAGCTGATCCCTGATGCAAAAGGGCCTGCCAGTGTTTATTGGTAGTATCATGAAGGCTGTCTACTCTCTCTAGCACCACTGATAGCCCTTGATGGCAGTGACACGGAGCAGAGGCAGAGGTGTCTGTGTGTGTCCTTTTCTTCATCCGTGGTATCAAGATTATGAATCAAGACTGAGTGTGAGGCATCTTGTAATGAAGCAGCATGGCTGGGAGCCGCAAGGAGGAGCATGCATGGTGCTTTTCTTACAGCCTTAAAGACCCCAGATCAGCGAGTGGGTTGTGGGAGATCCTGGGATTGATTTCTAATGATCCTGATGGCAGCCTACTTTCCAAACAGTGTTGTTGAGAGGCAGAATCATTTCACCAGACTGCAAAATGCATGAACAGCAGACAAGATTTATGACACATTGTGTGTGAGCAATGAAGTTGTTTTAGTAGATACAAACATTGTCAGATACAATGAGTAACTGAGATTCTTCCAAAATTAGGGTATTTTTTAAAGTTATCCTTAGAAAGCCTCAGAACCATTAAAAAGAACCGCAAAAACAAATTAGGGACTTGAGACCAGACTCACAAAGCATAGTTAATGTTAGTTTTAGACAACTATATAAAAAATTTAGATTCTCAAAATGAATGTTCTGTTACCAACCAGCCCTTGAGGACATATAAAACAGATCCAGTAAACGCACAGCCTGTGGGCACATGGACAACAACCATGGTCTGAGTGGCACCCAGCCTCTTCAAGCCTACGAACTGGTAGTACACTGAGCACTCTCTGACTCACACCGCTTGCAGAACCTTCATCCAACAAGCTAGGAGCATTACAGTGTCAAAACACCACGCAAATGGGAAAAAGCAGTGCCATCCTTTTTGGGCAATGCTTAGGGCAGTCTCCATAAAGATTTGCTACATCCTGTGAGAGTGTACTTACACAAGCTGTAAAGCATATGGGAACATCTGCACCAAAACTGACAAACACTCCCAAGACATTGCCTGGTGCTCTCCTCAGCAGCTGCTGTGATGGCTACCCCAGAGCGTCAGCCCCACCTGGGGCCATGATCTGAACTTAGGGCTGCTCCTGTGCAGCACCCTGTCCCCACCAAATCTAACTTTTAAGACAAGGCTGACAAACAGGCATTAGGGCTGTGGATGCTGAGGGGAATTTGCAAGCTGCTATTTGCATCTGTGTCTGCCCAAATACCTTCGAGAATCCAAGAGTGCGGCTGTCCCCTGCTCACAGGGCAACACACGTCATTTCAGCCTCAAGAGTCAGTGTCACAGAAGACAAAAAAATCAATAGCATGACCGAATAGCAGGATCTGGGTGCTAAGAGTTACATAAATTTTATAGCACAAGTGACTACTGACGTAAACAGCTGCTGAGTTGTATAAATCCCTGCATAAATGTTTTAAAGGATTGGGCCCCCAATTGCCTGCTTAGTGCCAAAAGACTTCCTTGTCACACACTCAAACTTCTTTCCTGCACATTTTTTTAAATTTCATCACTGTATTTAAAATAAATAGGAAGAAGATGCTTTAAAACTGTTTACATTACTATTTGAAGCATAACTAATATTAAATTTGTGCACGATGATGAAATAGAGCAGAACGTAACCCTGATTTTGTATAAATTCATTTCCTAGCACCTTCAGTTAGGGAGGGAAAAGCCTTTTTTTTCTGTTCTACAACCTTTTATAGTGTTTTATTCAAAATCCAATTTAATCACAGCTACATCCAGGCACATAGTCTCCATAGAAGCCTGACTATTGCTAGCAAAAAGTGAAAATCTGTTTGCTGGCCCCCTCCCAGGAACGGCTGATATAATTGGGCTGCAGGGGAAGGGTGTGCTCTTTCTTAAATTTAGTTCTTTCACTAGTTATTCCTAGGATAACAATGTATTTTTTTTAAAGTTCTAGTTCAAGGATATTAAAGTTACCATGGGGGAAAATAATTTTTATTGGGTAACTATCCAACAAACAACTAAAGTGATTTTCTGCTTCTGGACCTGCCTACTTGCCTTCCTTAAATTAACAGCTTCTCAACTCGAATCAAAATACTTCCTAGTGTAAAAAACCACTCGTCCTGTTTATTCACACCTAGCAGGGTGAATAGTTCATTTAGTAGGCTCAAAAGGAAATCGTTGGAAGCATCATCTGCAGCTGGAGAAAGGTTGCCCCAGGGCTCTCTAAAAGTCTTGCCTGTCTATGTCTTTCTGAGTCATAATGTGCCCAACACAGACAGAAGGTTTCTGGCAGTGGCAGAGCAGACAGGGCAGCAGTCCATGAGCCAGGAGAGCCAGGTGCTTCTTGCTGCAATTCACCTGTTGTGTGTCCCTGGCCAAGATACTTCTTGCTCTAGCTCCTCCATGGGTTGTCTGCTGCTGGGACAGGATGTTTGTGCAGCAGGGGCTGGATGCAGCAGAATCAGCAAGCCATGGAGCAGAGGAAGAGGTTTGCCTTATCTGTCAGAGCTGGAGGAGGCCTTTCCACCTCTTGGAGGTGTTTACAAACAAAACAGTAGCTCATGAAGTGAGACTAGGGACAGCTTTCAATATCCCCTAAGGGCTGGGATGTTCATCTGAGCAATCCAGAACTTCCCATCCTACAGGACACAGATGGGCAGCACTCAGTGTTTGTTCTCCACAGTTTGTATGTATGAGCAGGATTACCTCATCCCAGGTGCAGAATCTGGCTAAATTTCATACCGTTGGTGGTTGCTCAGCTCAATTTATAAAACACACCTGCTTTGGTATGTACAAGTGATCAGTCCCATTTTGGATTAATTTGTTAATGCTTTTACTAATGTAAAATTCATCGCATCTAGGCTGTCTGGTTTACTTGTAAATAGGAAAGTCTGGGCTAATACTTTGTTCAGAGAAAATAACACTTACTCTTAGTGTAACTCGCAACTATTTTTATTAGGCAACCCATGAATCATAGAATTGTTTTGGTTGGAAGAGACCTCTAATATCAAGTCCAACTATTAACCTAACACTGCCAACTCCACCACTAAACCACGTCCCTAAGCACCACACCTACAAGCCTTTTAAATATCTCCAGGGATGGTGACTCCACCACTTCCCTGGGCAGCCTGTTCCAATGCTTGACAACCCTTTCAGTGAAGAAATTTTTCCTAATATCCAATCTAAACCTCCCCTGGCACAACTTGAGGCCATTTCCTCTCTTCCTATCACTTGTCACTGGGGAGAAGAGACTGACTCCCACCTCACCACAACCTCCTTTCAGTAGTTGTAGAGACCAGTAAGGTCTCCCCTCAGCCTCCTTTTCTCCAGGCTAAACAATCCCAGCTCCTTCAGCTGCTCTAGACCCCTCACCAGCTTTGTTGCCCTTCTCTGAACATGCTCTGGCACCTCAATGTCTTTTTTGTAGTGAGAGGCCCAAAACTGAACGCAGTATTTAAGGTGCCACCTCACCAGTGCTGAGTACAGGAGGATGATCACTTCCCTAGTCCTGCTGGCCACAGTATTCCTGATACAGGCCAGGATGCCGTGTGCCTTCTTGGCCACCTGGGCACACTGTTGGCTCATATTCAGCCGACTGTCAACCAATACCCTCAGGTCCTTTTCCGCTGGGCACCTTTCCAGTCACTCCTCCCCAAGCCTGTAGCGTTGCATGGGGTTGTTGTGACCCAAGTGCAGGACCTGGCACTTTGCCTTGTTGAATCTCATACAGTTGGCTTTGGCCCATCGATCCAGCCTGTCCAGATCCCTCTGCAAAGCCATCCTACCCTCGAGCAGATCAACACTCCTGCCCAACTTGGTGTCATCTGCAAACTTACTGAGGGTGCACTCGATCCCCTCATCCAGGTCATTGATAAAGATATTAAAGAGAACTGGCCCCAGTACTGAGCCCTGGGGAGCACACAGTGAAGAACTTGGAAAAGGGAACACACCTTTGTCCTAATATTCTTCTCATTTTCTTGGGACAAATTACAAAAAATCACAGAAGGGGCATCACATTGTAAATTCTAAGAAAATTTTCCCACTTTTTGTGCCTTGGAGTATCTTTTAAAGGACAATGTCTAATGCAAGTTTCCTTTAAAAATATGTAACTGAATACCCACTAAATCTGCTAAGCCAAGCACAGAACTGCTAGAAATTCTAGGCTATCTGACCATGATTTTCTCTCCTTATTCAGGTGCATTAGGCTACAATTTTTTATTTTGTATGAGTTTTGGAAGAGTTCAATAGCCCCAGCCAGAGTCCTATCTCTGCAAATAAACACCCAAACTGTCTGTAAGTACTTTCAAAAACAAAGAGCAGGCCCATTCCCGTCTCCAAGCAGATGAAGCATACGTACATGGGTATGTCAAAAACTAATTAGGGCAAATCTGTGCAATTCCTTTCTACA
This sequence comes from Dromas ardeola, assembly GCA_013398915.1. Classification (NCBI taxonomy): domain Eukaryota; kingdom Metazoa; phylum Chordata; class Aves; order Charadriiformes; family Dromadidae; genus Dromas; species Dromas ardeola. The sequence goes on from VYZM01023474.1 coordinate 174,493, forward strand.
AGAGGGGACCTTCTAGCTAAGGGAGAAGAGGTAGAGACCATACATCTTTGCAAAGCTCTGATGCCATCTTTACACAATATTTTCATAAGCAATCTAGGGACATGTGGCCCAAATGAGACTGCTTAAAGATGAATCAGAACTGACTGAAAATTGTGCCAGAGACATGGTTCACCATCAAAATGCAGGAAAAGGGGCTTGGTATAATTCCACATTCTCACCGGTGAAGAGATCAGAGTTATTACTCCCTTTTCTGGGATGAGCACTACAGATGTCATGGGACGTTTCTGAATAGTGCATGGCAGAAGCAGCCAGGAGCTGAGGGCAGAGGCATTGAGAGGGGTCAGACTGTGGCACCCTCACCCCAAGCTCTCTGGAAATGGCATCATGAGGCTTTCTGTCTTATGGAGAGCAAAGGTTGCTGTTGCTCAAATAGGACAGACCTGAACTGCAGAAATAATTCTAAGACTATTATTTTATACTTTCCTTTGAATACAAGAAAATGTGTGCATCAGATGTCAGGAGTGATACGTTAATTAGATGAACCATTAGGTCAGATCAATGATTGCAAAGCCTCACAGCAGCTTACTGATTAAATGGAATAAATTTTCAACCTAATTTTCCTCCATCTATCTTCAAAAACATAGCTAATATTTTATGTAACTAAATTCCTTACACTTAGGGGTTTGGAACCTAGCCAAATATTTTTAAATTAGATGAGATTAACTAACAGTATCTTAGTACAGTTTTGGAGTGCCAAGTTTATACTGCACAAGGAGCTGTGCATGTAACAATAGTGTGCAAACACTTCACGGTGGTACATAACTTGTCCTACACTGCAGAGCTCCTGTTTGTGATGGTACATAGCTAAGACAGTTTGGGAACCCCTGGTGTAAAATTAAGGAGCTGAAGTCCAGAGTAACAGTCTGTAACACTAATGATGCTCATTAACACTTCTCACTCATCATTTTGCCTACAGTAAACTATGACATACTGCAAATATGGGATTAAATTTTAATGAACATGTGCCAAAAACTCCCCCTTCCCACATGTTCAAACTGGAAAGCTGAAGTGGTAAGCACTGACTATATAATTGCTGGAGCTCAGGGGAAATATGTCTTTCCCAGAGACTGTCACATGAGCTTAAATTCTCCTTATTCGACTTAACATTAGTCATCTGCCAATTTCATTACCCATGAGCAAAACTTGGAATTGTGTGTGTAGTTAGGGCAGTAATATAAGGAGACTTTATAGCATAGAACAAATAATGCAGTATTAAACTAGAAGTATTTTTACCAAGAACTTTTTAGAACAAGAGCCAAAGCTGAGAAAACTTGCTTGAAACCAAGTAGTGACGGCAGACTGACAGGAGCACACCAACATTGCGAGTGTCTGTGCCAAAGCAATCTTGTGCTGCCTTGGGGTGTCTCATACTACAGTGTCAGCCCTTCAGCCCCTAAATTACCCATACAGTGTGTTGTGTGTTCACATTTCTGTACTTCTTAACAGTGCTCAGAAACTACCTATTTGGGTTTTTTACTACTCCAGGGTAACACTGGGGAGGACAAAAATACAGCTTTTGTTCTGTAGCAGGTTACATAGGGGTTCCTCCAGGAGCAACAGACACCTTCACATCCCTCTGAATGGGCCACCTGCACCCTTTTCCTATATGTGGAGCAATGTCCTACTGCTACGCAATGTATGGCTTTGCTATACAGCTCTCTAGTGCAAAGAACAGTTTTTAAGATGAACATTTTGCAGGTTCAAGAACCGATAGCCTCAGATTGCATGGGACCCTGGGCACCTCATCAGTGCGCTGAAGAGCCTTTTCACGGCCATAGAGGAAGATGCCTCCTTCCCCTCTCAAATGCTGTGGTGGCAACTGTTACCAAGAAACCAAACCAGGGGGAAAGTGTATAAAGATCATAATCAGTTCCAGCTTTTCCTAGCCACTTACAAGATTACATAAATCAGTATGTTGCTGCTCCCCCTTACACTTGAATATAATGGTTTCATGCCCACTGTACTATTAATTTTAAGCCTGCTAGCACCTCTAAATGCGCTGAGCTGTGGCAGAATGGGAACATGCAGAAATGACTGTTTCAAAGCCATAAAACTATTCTTTGGATGAAGGATGTGCATCTATTATACTATGAGAAATCAGAAAGCAATAACTGAAATCTACACTACAGTCAGACACCTTAAAATTAAAAGATTAATAATTTAGTCAGAGTTCATAAAATTTAGTTTTTCAGACGAAGGATGTTTTATCAGAAGACAATGAAATATCTTTGTTCTTTTTGCTACTGCTGCTATCACTTTATTGAAGTAGTATCATACGTCATCTTGCCTTATAAGAAAAATTAGTACTTTGCCACCAGCTTTGCAAAGTGTGTAGCTGAAAGGGATACAGGTGTTTTCATATGCTTAATAGAAAATAATCTATTAGAAATGAAAAACATGTTTTCCCTGTAAATTTGGAGGATGGGGAAACAGGCAAATGAGTGAAACTTTTTTTGGGCCAGCTAGAATATCGTATAAGAGTGAAGACGGTGAAGACGGTTCAGTGCTTAAGGTCTTGGAGAGTTTTGATCAGGAACTTTTTCCACAGAAACATCCCAGTTTAAGTAGCACTGGCCTTATCCTCCACTGCTTTTCTCTTATGCACTTTGTGTAGATGTTTAAAATGGCGCACTTAACCCATAGAACTCCAATGCATGGTTTCTTTTACACAGAACAAAGTAAGATAGTAACATCTATCTGAACGGGACCATTCAATATTAAACATGACAATTTGCTAAGAAATATAAACTGTACTGTTTCTGGACATATAGCTACATTTTAAGTGAAAGACATTAAAGACAAGTTTCCCAGATATGCAGATTATTTCATAGTTATCCATTAATAGAATTCAGGCAGCTTTCTCTAAGGCATCTTGCACTGGTTGCTGCCAAACACAGATCTGAATATACCATTCATGTGATCCAGTATTATAGTCTTCTCTCCCCATAAAGATAAATGAAAGTCCTAGTTGTTTATTCTGGGATTTTTATGGGAGGGGTGGGTGTGTGGAATGAGACAAGGAGTTGGAGGATTTATGGTTTTGAAGTTTTTGCCTCAGGGTGCTCGCTACCACCTCTTAACTTCACATGCATTACATTTATAACAGAAATAGTTTAACTGCACCTCAGGGGGGAAAAAAAAGAAAATTATCACCAAATCCAAAGTATTTCAACTGTTAAAGTCATTGGAATTTGGAATTTAGGTACAGCAAAAGAAAAGAGAATTATTACATTGTGATAAAATTTTCCCTACACAAGTCTTGACATTCTTTACAATATTGATTCTGAAAGGCATTATTTTAAAAGAGAGACTGACATGACAACAGATTTTGGAGCCAGACACACATATGTTGGAGTTGGATAGGATCATCATGCCCAGGATGCCGTTATACAGTTTAATTGAGTAACAACAGAAGCAAAGCTATGACAGGAACCAGCAATAACTGCACAAGCCTGCCAGAAAACTTTGATATTAACTCTTGCATCTCAGGCATGCCACAATGTTTATACTGAAATTGTTTTTCAAACTCATTGGACTGAGGGAGAAGGGGGTCACTACAGTGGCTGCAATGACAGAATTGGTAGCAGACCTCAGAATCAGTGAACTGCAGCCCTTTAAGCATGATCTCATCATGTCCAGCAGTGAATGAGAGAAAAGACAAAGCACAGACAAAAGGTAAATCAGCTTTTTTCACCTTTCAATAACTAGCTGAAGAACAATTCAGAAAGAAGTGATGGTTCTGAAGAAGCAGAGGCCTGAGATATCCCATCTGTTGGAGTGTAATCTAATTACCAGATGACAGGCGACTCTAGGGTAGGTCTTTTTCTCCCTCTCTTTTATTGCAGCTGTACTACATATTTTATATATTAATATTTGTATAGAATATTTGAACAGTCACAGTGCAATAACTTGACCTCTTAGGTAACCTAGCAGATATTCAGGCCCTGTTCTTGTGGAAATAAGTGTCTATATATGAAAACTGGACTGTCGCAAAATACTCCTTGGGAGACACCAGCTTGAACACTCGGGTACAGGCGCAACTTGAAGCTAGATCTCTTGCAAGCTGAGCATGTACTGCAACCATAGGAGCTATAAGATCACTATCAAGGCTAGTAATAAGAGAGGGTTTTTTTATTGCTCAGTTGTCACCATTTGGCCAACATCTGAATTTTATGACTGAGACAATTAAAATGGGTATTTTTTTTTCTTGTCAATGTGCTGTTCTGTTAATCTCCTGTTACCTGAGAAGATAATTAAGGAAAAAAGTGAAGTACCAAGCAATAGATCACCATGATACCAGAAGCTGGCTCTGAACAGAGGCAGGCTCAGGAAGAGCTTTCTCACCCAGCTGGAACTGTACAGTGAGAGCACAAACACAGCTGCAGATGTACCCAAATGGGCAACGAAGCTAGTCGGGTTGAAAGCTGCACATGACAAATGAAGGCAGTGTAACACACTTTACTGCTGGGACCATGACAATTAAGTCTGGCATAGTGACTTCCTACTCCATACAGGGAGGGACAGAGAAAGGATTGGAAGTTTCATGGTGAGAACAGAGCTGGACTAAAGGGCTACTCTAGATATAGTTGTCAGGGCCAGGGAAGGTTTGTTTAGTTCTGCATAATCCCTAGATGAGAAATGTCTCACTAAGCCCAAATGTTGCAGAAGCGTTTCCACATCCATTATGAAATGTTGGCACAAGTGTAAAGCACTTGAAGGAGAGAAGGAGATGGCACATCTCTCCATTGGAGCAAAATGGAACTGAAGCAGACAGCGTCTGCTGTTTCACCACAGTTAAAAGAAAAAAGTGTCTCCAAGTGACATCAGAGAAGAAATATTGTTGTTCAGTAAAACAGATTTTCAAACTCACAGTTCCAAGTAGCCTGTGTTAACCACAGGCAATGTAGCACTCGCCACTATACTTCAGCTGCCTCTATACGAATGCACATTTGAAGAGTCCAGTTAGTTAATGGGACATCCATAAGCAAGAGGAAGAGGGAAGCAACAGTTTCCTTCTGAAGAGTTTATCTGAGGAGCAGAGAACACAAATAAGTGATTTAGTAAGAGATGGAATTACCCCCCTCCCCTTATGGGCCCCATTTTGTAATTGTCAGGGCCAAACTGCTCTCTGAAGGCCCGAAGTACCACTGTGTCTTTTCCTCTAGATTCAGATAATTTTTGCCAAGAAAATATTCAGTTGAGCCACTTGAGATTGATGAGGTTTCTGAGTCTTGTCAGGAAGAGATGTAGCTGCTATACTTGGTGAACTGGAATTGCAGGGTCTTACTTCGATAAGCAAAGACAGTCCAGGCTGCTGGGGAAAAAAATAATTTCTATAGCTCATTGGCTTCAAAATGCTTCATTAATAAATACAGTTTTGAATTTCACTTGTTTCACATTCAGAAGAGATGGCCTGGCAAGGCCCGAGGATGTCTAATGAGTCCCTGTCTTTACCACAATATGTGCACTAGCGTAATGATTAACACTTGGCTGTTTCGAGTTCTGATCCTTGCAGACATGACCGTTACTTTTAATGTCTTAGAATGATTTTCCTTTTCCCTCCCCACAACTCAACACCCAGAACCTTGTCTAGCATCCCTACCCATAGCCCAGTATATCTGCTAGAACTGGAGTTTGATTTCATTTCTCTCAGATGTGTCATTTTGTTGGCTTGAATGATTCCTTACGAAATACGAACACAGGCCACTCCAGAGAAACACCAATAACTATGATGATATAAATGCAGAATACTTAATATACTTTATCCAAGTATGGATGCAACCCATTACTGCATATGGTTAAATTTAATTCTCCTCCCTGAGAAGAGTGAGGTAGATCGGCCTGAAAGCCAATGTTCTCAGAAGAGATTCATCAAGATAATCACTAGTGACAACAAAAGAGAAATGTCTTAAATACACCAGGGAACCACACGCACTGTGGTGTGTTACTAAAGCAAGTGCTAGTAAGGTGTCTAAAAAAACTTGTCAAGAAGCAGAATATCTACAGATTACCTTGCAGCTGTGTGACATGTTCTCAGAATATCAGAGCTATTATAGATCAAAGCTCTTTTAACAAAATGTGTGCTTAAAGTAGTGCTGCTTTGGGGATTATTGTGCAAGTACAATAAATGTCTGATTATATACTTAATGGCCAGATACAGGTATTCTTTTAACATTGGAAAGTGTATTTGGCTTCCTTTTACATTTTTGCTGCAATTGGAATTGCTTGACTTTGTGCTATATTGCTAAAGCTGGAGCAAAGTTATCTGCTGTTGTGCTACATTGCTAAAGCTGGAGCAAAGTTAACTCCCATTGCTTGAATGAAAGGTAAGTGCTTTTGAAGTAAGGTGATCATATTTTTGTCGACTTTCACTGAGAAATTTCAGATGACCATGACACGGTGCATGGTGATAACCACAAAGTGCTAGGTGGACACAGGTTTCTCAAAAAGCTTGCAGTTAAATGAAATTGTCATCCTTTTTTCTACTACAGATGCTTCTTTTACTTCTATCTCCAGGGCATGAAATGGTAAAGTAAATAATTTTATGTACTTTTACCATAAAATTTGTCTGCAGCCAAGTCATTGAGAGGCAAACAATTCTGAAAGTTTGGAGGAGGGCTACACAGAAGTAAAAACAGTGAATGCATGAAAAAGGATTATGCAAGGTGAACACATTAAGATTTGTTTAGAGCTAATAGAAGGCACACGCATACATGCAAGAGATAAATCATGCAGTTTTCAAAGGAAGTTTAGCTGAATATGTCTCTGAAATGTATCATCTCAATCATTCTTCTTGCACAGTCCGGGCTATGAGCTTAAACTGGGAATTTCAGTTCAGCCTCATTTCCTAGACTGCTACAGATACAATATGAAAAAAGCATTGCCTTACATAGTGCTGCCATTTGATCTATTTAGTATTACCAGTCTCTTAACATTTGGCTACCATCCCAGGAAAAGCACACAGATAAGGGAAGCTTTTGCAAAACAAAAGAAGAAGAGAAGCCTTGGAGGAGTTAATTCAAATAAGCTAAACTGGATTCTTTTCTGCAGGAATCTTAGAAAAGCCACTTGCATAAATTCAAGCAACTCTAACAATAAGCTGTTGTTTTTACTGTAGGTATGACAGTACCATGTGCAAGTAAATCCACTGCTAGTTTTTAAATTATTTATCTGGACAAAAACGGCAATGAAAACACAACCCTTAAACACATTAGCAGATTGCTTGTACATACAGCAATTGCATGGGCAGAACCCCTAGGCACTTTGTGCTCCGGTTCTTGGCTCACAATAAAACCCTGCAGTCATGCCTGAAACTTCTTATCTGAACATACTCCAGATATCCTCAATGTTGTTACTTTTACAGTTACTTCTTCTTGGAGGGCAAGAAAAAATATCCGTAGTTTTGAACTGTGCGCTTATAGACTTGCAAAGTTGTGCACTCCAAAACTGCATAGACATCCTCACCTGTAAAATTGGCAACTCCGAAGAAAAATACTAAATTTTTGTCTAAGGCAAAAGACTTGAGGTAAAATCATATGACTCAATATAACTTTTTCCTGTAGCTGTTCCCAGAGAAGACAGGACGAAGTATTCTGTATTTTCTACAAATAAAGAATGGAAAGGAGAAAAATGTTTCCTTTTTGAGGTCATCTATCCCATCACAAATTCCATTTAAACAGGCTACAATAACCCTGGTGTAATAATCAGGGAGAAATGGAACCTTCAATTATCTCCTTTTCAATCAAACATTTTAATTTAGAAGCAGAAGACTGCAGTACAGAAAGATATGGAAACTCATTTTGCTCCTGTATATCAGATAATTAATTCATAAGGGTGCTACATCTGCTATATGCAGCGGGAAGAGGGAGTGCCATAAATGCAGAGGAAACTGCCAGTGTACTAAGTAGCAAATTTCCATGAGTGTCCACAGATTTCTATCAATCTGCACATGCAGACTTCCTCTGAGCACAGCTTCTGACATTCAGATCAAAAATAATGGTCAAGAAAGGTAGATGAGACCACTTACATTTCTTTTCATCAGCAACAAGTGGTTTTAAATTATCACTGTGGCACTGGCATGCTATGAAAATCTCTGAGTCAATCAGGAAGTAACAGAAAGTAATCAGTAAATTGTGGGAGTCTTAAAAGCGAAAAAGAGGACAAGTTTAGCAGAAAGGTCCGTGAAACTTGACATGAAGGACAATTCTCCTCCCAGTTGCTCTCAGCATTACTAAAACCAAATCCATCGTCAAAAGTTAGTTTAATCTATTTGACTACACCTTAGAGTAAGAACAAGTCTTTCAGACATGATTAGAGTAAACAGGCAATGTACAAAACATACAAACTGAAAAAAACAACATCCAAAATCTGCCTCACTGCTTCTTTAGGACTATACTAATAAGCACTAAGAGAAACCAGTCACCCAATAAATGTCAGAAGTAACACTTTTAATTGGAAAAAAATGACAGAACTTGTGGTTATTTCATCTGAAGATTGAGATTATTAGAACCCGAAAGACCGTGGAAAAAAACAACAACAAAAGAGGTTATTCACTAAAGGAAGCCAAGTTAGAATGCAAACAAATGAAGAGTACAAAAACCATTGCGTAGCCTCTTATATTATATTCCATTATCATGCTAGTGCACTGGCCTTGTCTGAAGATCTAGCATTTTGGATAGGCTTACAATTCTGACTCTAAAGTTCACTGGAATTTATGAAGATTCAATGTCTGGAAGGCAGGATCCTAAATTTGGTATTTGACCATACCAAAAAGTGTAAAGGGGCAGAGCATGAATCTTCAATACCTATAGCTTCCCAGAAGTTCCTCTAGTCTCATTGGCATTGATGTGAGGGAAGGGTAATGTCAGGTAACAACAGGCTAGCATCGTGTACTCAAAGCTATTAACATCATACAAGCCTGCTGCTCAATGTAAAGTGCAACACATTCTTAACACAGTATTTTTGGTTGGTATCGATCGCACTGGAAATGAGGAACAGGGAGAGGAAATGAAAATAATATTAAGTTCAAAGGTACTGAAAGCCAGTGAATAAAGAAAAACCAGATTCACACCAACATTTACAAGCATTTGTCCTGTCTCAGCTCGGTAAGTACTTGTCTGCTCCATCATCAGTCCATCGTGCCATAGACAGTGAGCTACAGTCAAGATAAAAATGGTGCTTTTTTTTTTTTCATCTAGCACAGCAGAGTCTTTTGCCACCCCAGCTATTCACTAAAATAGATCATGTAGAATTCTATGCCTTAGAACAAACCCTCTCTTCATCAAGAAAAAAAAAAAAAGAAAAAAAGAAAAAGGCAGTGGAGTAATGTCTCTGCTGTGACATTAGTTCTTGCCTTTTCTCTGTATAATTGTGCTAGAAAGATAAAGAAATCGAAGACGTGAAACATGCTGAGTGGAGGCTACAGGACCGAGCTCTTCCATGACCTATGCTGCAGCTCTGGTCCCCCAGCTTTCCTTGGCCATGCATTAGTCCAGAGACTGGGCTTGAGTTCTACACTTAGCTCCAAGTTTTCTTCAAAAGGAAGTGGTGGCACAGACCTTTTGCCACCAGTTTGCCTAATTCTCCTTTGAAATAATTTGAATTTTTTCGTCACTTACTAATTGGAGAACTTTTCAGGCCTATAGTAACATTTTTCTAAGACAGATATGACCCAAAGAAAGCAATCCATGACCCCGTGACTGAGACACTAACCTGGGATATAGGAGTCTGCTCTTTAGAGGAACAAAACTCAGGTCTGATCATTTGTTTCCAACAGGGATTTCAATCTGAATATTTGTTCTCCACTTACATAAAGACAATGCATTTTCCTGCAGCATTTGTTATCTTATACTGAGCAAAGCAGGAGGAGAGGCCTTCAGGAATCTGTAAAACATAAACCTTGGGTTATGCTCTGAGAGCAACATAGATCATACTTCTCATGTGGGAACTGCATTCTCCCCCGACTCACCACTGATACTCTATTTGTCAGGAGCACAAACTAAGCCACAAGAATAACTTTTAAAAAATAGTACTGAAGACATAAAAATCATCTTAATTATAGCGAGTGATTTTCAATGAACAGAAACATCTGCCTTTTGGCAAACAGCATACACAGGAGCTGTATGCGTGTATTTGCTACATCACATAAGGAGGGACAAGTATTTCATTTAGCTGTTTGCCGAGACCATGAGAGCATTTTGACAAGCTGTGCTAACATACCAATAGACAGGGTTAGGGACACTGTTGCACAAAATGGCCCAGGTCCATGACAGGCAAATTAAATTAGAGGGCATTTAATTGTCAGGCTCTCGTTTTGGCAGTGAGCACTGACTGTCCCTCCTGTCACAGGACATGGTGGGGCCTCACAGAGCTGTGAGGGAGCAGCCATGCCGTGCTGCCCCATGCTGAGCAAATGGCCGGTGGGCTATGGGGCAATCAGTGGTGGGGCTTCTCCGGGGAACTGAAACTGAGCTGAAGCAAACCATGAACCTCCTCATGCTCTCGCTGCACCTTGAGAAGCTCCTGCCTAAAATGGCTGTTCCTCAGCTGTGCCAGCTGAGAGACCCATGCCTAGGGGCAGCCCTGGCCGTCTGAGCCTGAGCTCTCACCCTCACCAGGGCAAACCCCACACGAGTCAGGGCTCTGAGGGCCTCACTGGCCCTGACCAGCCACCCCCACCCTGCCTGTGGCCCAGGACCCCATTTCAGCCCCCTGGGGCCACCAGCACCTGTCGCAGTGACACCGCAACAGGGCCGGTCTCCAGATCCCCACAGCCCTGCCCTGCCCAGCCACGGACCTATGTCCTGGTCCGGCCTTGGCCCAGCCCCAGCCCCATGGCCCTGCCTGGCCATCCCAGCTCTGTATCCAACCCTGGTTCCCCTCAGCAGGGGCTGATCCAGACCCACCTCACCCTCAGCAGGTCTTGGGCAGGGGTCTGTCATGGTGCCTCACAAGCTGGGTTTTATCCCCCGCCCTCCCTGCTGAGCACAGCCCTGCCGAGCACAGGCCAAGACACACTACTCCCCCGAGGGACCAGCTCACCACTGGCTTTCATCCTGAGCATCGGGGGATCACCTGGTGCCTCCCAAAAATGGCTGGCAGCTGTGAGGGGGGAGAACAGGGCCTGCGTATGGGGCTGAGAGCAGCCCTCTACTTGGGGGGCTGCTAGGGGGCGGGTCTGTGTCCCGCCATAGGGCAGAAGCAACAAAAAGCCCTCTTGCTTGAAAGGCTTGGAATCTCTGCTTATACAGCAGCCTTTTGATCTCTGCAAACGCTTCTCTTTTGTGTTGCAAAGTGCCAAATCCCAGCATCACCCTAAACCACCAGCCATAAGTTAGTGTGCCTTGTAGCGGCGCGGCTCATCCTGCCCTCACACCCTCTCAAAAGGTGTTTGGGAAAAAAAACCCAACATGTTTCCTAACATCTCCTGGTTTGTAGTATTAAGCAAGTAGTCATTTTGGTCAGTGTTACCTGAAAAAAATTAATCCATGCAGGTATGGTAACATTGCTATCTTTTATTGAATAGAAAAATACCAGTATCTTAATTTTTAAATAACTTACAAACCATTTCTGTGCATGAAAATAAATGGATTGCATGCTGTTAATACTCTCATAGCTTCTCATTTGTGGGAGCCAAACTTCGTGACGATAGTGCTTTTACAGGGTCAAATTTTATACTTCCTTATTGCTTTCAGCATGCTGCACCAATCTTTCTGGTCAATAACTGAACACTTCTCAATGAGAAAGTGTCATCAAATGAATAGGTAATTCAAGAAATAGTGGGAAAATCACTTCAAAAGACTTGAATTTCATAAAATGTGAGTTTTGAATGATATATTATCACAGTTGCCAATCTTCATTGAACATCAGCCTAATCCCCGATGCTAAACTTATGTACCAATTCCCAACCTCTGCAAAAAGCAAGTAGATGTTAAAGTAGAATGATAAAATAGAATATGGAATATGACACTTAAAATGCAATCTAAAAGATTTATACAGCTACATATATTGGCCACACTAGTATTCATTTCCTTACAGGTCTTTTAACATAAATGTACTTCTACACTGTATCCCTACTGTCTATTCTAATATCTAACTGCTGCAAGAATCAGAAATGTGGGCACTCCAGAAGGCTTTAGAGAAAGCAGTACATTATTTTAATGGGAAAGAACTGGCCTAATATTTAGGCACCACAGTGCTAAGGGGCAAATCTTTCTTTGGCGTAAATCTGTCAGTTTACCCCCACCTGAAAAATCTGTTCGTGTAACTGCTTCACCCTTAAACAGTTCACAGCATTTAACAAAGCTGAAAAGGAACTTGGTAGTTTGCATCCATCTGTAACAAACCTGTTGCTTTCCTGAGCGTTCATCAGTGGAGAAGAAAATCTTTAAATGTATGATATGGTTGCAGTATATAAACATACATTTAGCTTTTTCAATAAATGTTCTGTTATGGTATCTCTATTGCTTTTAGCACAGATATATTTCTGAAGTAAATTTGCTTTGCTCGTGTACTTCCTGAGCAGTAACATGGGAAACTGTTTAGGAGAACTGCAGAGTTTATTGGTCTGGTTACAAGTCCTTAATGCCACCTGCTAAAGAGAAAAGCGTAAAACCTTCATATGCAGTTTTTATAAAAATTTATCTTTTGCAGGTGAGAGCAATTTTTTCTTAACATTATCTGCCTGGAAGAATGACAATTCAGAAACGTGATTTTGTATCAAATGGCACAATTATTATTTATGTAAACATCCATTTTTAAAATTTGCTGCATTATTTACATGATTATTGTTCTGCATTAACCAAACACAATCCTAAAAGAAAAACAATCTTTTTATTTGCCTGTTTTTTGGCATTTTATTCCAATTCAATCCTTTTTAATTCTTTCAATAGAAATAACCAGATGGGTCCCGATATTTATTCTTTTCCTTTTATTGTGCAAGTAGTAACTCTGCTGGGCACCCTGGGACTGGAGTGAGATGTGTGAGCCTTGCTCCTGTTGTAGCTGCACAGGAGGGAATAGCTGCCCTCCTGAGCACCCTGTGGAGCTTGTGCTAAGGACTGGCTTTTTTCGGTCATGCCCTGTGCCCCTTGCTTTTCCTCTTCTTACTAGTCACAGTATAAGCAAGACTCGCACTTCTTTCATGACTCAGATCTGCAAATAGTCCCGACTCTTTGTTTTCCTATGTGCATGCTTTGGAAGGAAATATTTAGGGACCTCTGATTTGAATATTTTTAATTGCTTTTCCTTGGGCTTTATTTTTTTACTTTTGTAATCATCTTTTTGTCAAGCTATTACAATAGTAACCAGGATGAGGACTTATATCCTATCTATACAGCACAATAATACATCTTCTTAATACAGTTTAACATGCTACTTGTTTTTCACTTGCTTTGCACCTTGAACAGATGTCATCATTCAGCTGCCTCTGGTAGATACAGGCAATAGCTTTGCTACTTGTCTCTATAAATATCATTCAGAACCCAATTGAGGCGGTTTAATGTTTTCCCTTTAAAATGGAATATACTCAAGAGGTTTGTGGTATTACATCTGCTAATAACACAGCGTTTCTGGAGTGCCTCAGAGTTATCTCTAGCTGTATGTATGTGAAATATTTTTCTTTGTTCAGATTTTTGCCCTGACCCTGAAATATTCTGATATTCTTTCCTGGAATACTCTGATTCTGATTAGTTATTAGAGTATTTGTGCTGGCAGCTGGACTGAGTCAGATGCAGATTCCTTTCCCTCCACCACAATACCTGTTTAGTATTAGAGGTTTGTCATGGTTACAGCCTCCTGCTCACATTTTTTGTTGGTAATGAGCTGGGAACACAACAAAGTTTGGACTCTTTGAAAGCATTTTAACCTCTTGGTTATTTTCAATGACGTTTGATGCAGGGATAGAAATATTAAATTTCTACAAATTTTGGGAATATAAGTGCCTAGGAGAGAAGTGTGCCTGAGGGAAGGGCAGGGCAAGCTGTTGCTTGACCTGTTAGCAGCTTGCACAGCCACCGCCAGTTTAGGATGCGCTGGCCAGGGGACAATGCAGGAGACAGGGGTATTAAAAATGTGGAAAATAATTAGGATATCACAGTGGTCTTGCTATGGCTACAGGAAGGGGCTGAGACTATCTGAATATTGGATATCCAAGAGGGGTATTGGATTAAGGTTTCATTGGGAATAGAAAGAAAGGGGCTGGATTGCCTTGCTGATCTTATAGGGAATATGTGGATGTTACAGTCATTGCAGGGAACAAGTATAGGGGACATCAGACATAAATTTGTATGTAAACAGGCATTGTTAGTTCTGCTGCGCACAGGGAAACTTGCTTATGGTGATTTTTGCTAGCTATGTTAGTAGAGAGGCTTTTTAAGTAAAGGAACATCTGAGCACAATCTTACAGTTTCATCCTAAAGTTCTTCCAAAACTGCCCATCCCCCGTGAGCATCTGCCCCAGCAACGTGCAGGGGGTCCGGGCACCCGAACTGCTGGCTGGGCAGCGGAACCTCCTTCAGAGGCCGGGCAGAGCCGGAGGCACAGCCCTTTCTGCTGCCGCCGTGCCTGAACACGGGGCTGTGGGTGGGCAACTGTGGACATGGTGCCTGGGTGGCCCCCAGCCAGCCTGCTCCCGGCCTGCCTGCTTCCCAGGGAAATCAGAGCTGGATAACCATGAAAACACACCGCAAGAGCAGGGAGATGCCTTGCTACCGCAAACACAGCAATCCTCATGGGATGGGGCTGTGCGCTTTGAACCCTCCAAGCACGGAGGGGTCCCAGCTCACCGTGCAGAGCAGGGAGCGAGTGCTGGCTGTGTTCATGTCGAAGGAGGCATTTGGGGTGACACGACCACACTGGCCACTCTTTGTGGAGCTGTGGTATAAGGGGACTGTCAAAGCAGGCTGGTGTTGGAAACCCAGTCGCTGTTTTAAAGTGGCCTATGGAACCTGACTGAAAATAGCTCTAATTTGAGGCTCAGCCACCTAAGTCATCTAAGTCTTTTGGAAATTGTATTATTTGGTAATAACCTAGTCCGTTTAAGATACTTAAGTCCTCTTCCCTTTGGAATAATACTCCGTTCCTGTAATAATAGTGCAAACATGCATTGATTATCACGTATTCCCCTGCTGCAGCTCACCATGGCAATAGGATTACCAGGATGCTGCATGCAGCAGGCTCTTTTGCTTACACGCTTAGGGGCAACTTCTTGAAAAAGCAGCCCTAAAACTTTCCCACTTTACTATGCATCTGAGGGGAGACCAGTGCTTCCCTTTTAAAAGTCCCAACCTACAGCCAGTCCTCATCAACATCTAGTGTTACTTCCTAATGGTAGTGAGAACGTGAGGAGCATGTTTAGTGAGTTCTCATAATTTTCCTCTTTGTGGTCCTGTTCCACATTGCCTCTGTTGTTTGCTATTATTATTAACTTATATTTGCTTCCAGAGGCCCCATTTAGCTCTGTGCTGTTCTGTGCTGGAAACTGCTTATTGCAGTTATTACTGTTGCCAAACAGTCGTGATAAAACTCCCCTCACGAGCCCATTCAAAGTTTATAAAAATCAAGAGCATGATGGCTTTACTCCATTGACCTACTTCCTACAAAGTGGATTTTATATATTTGACGTGTAACTCTCCAGGGTTCAGAGAGGGAGCAGCACGACTTCCCTCCATCAAGCCTTAGCTCAGGCCAGCTTCCCTGCAAGGAAAATTTCCTTACAATGGGTATCTGAAGAGAATGCAAAGTACATTTTAGACCTTTTTTTTCTCAGACAAGCATTTGCTAGCAGACCATAAGCCAAGATGCCTTAGACAAATGAATAAGGAACTCCCTCACCTGCAGCAATTCATTATAAATCCATAAGGTTTGGTTGGGGACTGAAGCAAGGAGGTTCCTATGATCTGCTGGTCACACGGCTCTATTCCTGCTCTCCTCACAGTGATTAATGTTTCAAAAAGATAATCAACAGCTTGACGCATCGAGGGAAAATCATTCTTGAAAAACCTTTTCGTCACACCAAGAAAAAGTTGTTCTGTGTTTCAGTACTTCTAAGCAACCAGGCAAAATACGTCTAATTTAACCTAAAATAGGATGTGATGAACAAACTTAAATTAAAATTGAACCCATATTTCTAGAAAAATATTCTGTGCTGATGTTTGACTTTTTTTTTAATGGATTTTAATCAGTAGAACAGAAATACATAGTGCAGAGGGAAAAACCCAACCTAAATCCTACCACGTATTGCCAAAGTACTTTTGTATTTTTCAGATTGAATTCTTCCAGGTAATCTTTCAAGTAGTTTCATCTACTTCTGTAGATCTGTGAACACAATTATTTTATAAGAGGTAACTGTAAAAGGACAGAGTGGAGTGTTGTGTTGGAGACTTGGTAGATCAAGATTTCCTTTTGTTTGATTTTAAATTTTAACTACTTTTTACTCTACTAGTCAGTTGTGCAAATTCGCTTGGACCTGAAAGCTAAATCTTTTCGGGCTCATATCTCATGACCTGGAATAAAAATATTGCAATTGCAGCGTACTGTCATTTATACTTGATGAAACTAACACAAGATGAGTGCAAAGTTGATTGTGAAACAGTATTCAGACAACAGTATGTACAGAGTGATAGTTTAGTTTCAAACTGGAAGAAGGTATCTACTGGTGTCTGCAAGACTTGCTCTGGGTCAATATTTTTATTAAGAACTTGAATGATGGAACAGAGAACACTATTTTTAAGTCTGAAGATGATGCCAGGCAGTCAGAGGTGGCAAAGGTGCTGAAGGACTAGGATTCAAACTGAAATGGATATGGGAAAGGGATCTGAAAAAATAGCAGCAATTGAACAACAATACATGTAAGAAGGTACAGGTAACAGTTTTGCAAAAAAAATAATGGGCATTAATAGCACATAATGAACTGAGGATGAATCAACAGTATTTTAAAATAGCAAGTACTGACCTAGAACCTAAATGAGCAGGATGTTGTATGTAAGATGTTGAAAATAATCATGCCGCTACATGTTCTATTAATAAAATATTTTCTGTGTCACCGTATCTGATTTTGAGCACCATATTTCAAAGGAAAAAGAAAAATGGATCAAGCAGACAGTCTGGAGCACAGTAGAGCAACTACTGAAAATGTCACATACGGAAAAGGATTTTTCTAGACTGGGTAGCAAAGACCAACAGGAGATATTGTAAAAAATACCTTCCTTTGGAAAAGGAAGGGAATATTCTGTTCTCTGCATGGCTACAATGCAAACAATGTGCCTTGGCTGTAGCAGGGGGGAGTGAAATTAGGCATTTGGGAAAACGTTTAAAAGTAAAATTAATGATGCTCTGCAATAGGTTGCCCGGGAAAACTGTGGAATCTCAGTGGAAATTCATTAAGAGCACAACAAAGTTCTCCATTTTCTTATCTTCATAAACTCTGGTCTGCAGACACTAATTCTTGCCATTGCATGGACCTGTTAGATGGTGTCAACCAAGGACCAAATCTTTTGCAAATATGGTGAGACATTTCTGTAGTTTCAGTCGTTTCAGCACAGGGCCTTTAAGCCTTGGGCAACCAAAGAAGGCAACAGAGCTCAGGGCAGCTAGCAAAGAAGCTGACTGAGCTATAATTTAAAAAGTTATAAACCTGGCAGATTAAAGGGATCTTTTTTTTTAGCGATGCTAGAATATCACAAAACTCTTTTTCATGCTTTGCAGGAACTGGCATTTCAGGAATTTGTAGAAAGAAGGTCAGAAGATTTTACTGCTGATACAAAACAATTTCTCAATCAAAGGCAAGCACTTTTACTAAAAGCTAGACACATTATGAGACAAAAGCATAGGTCTGTGATAACTGGAGCACATGAGCCTGTTTTCCCTTCGGATCTGTGCTGCGAGTCTGGGGAGGTATAAGCTCTGTTTGACACTTTCTCGGCTGACAAGACATTCAGAACATCATTCTCTCTTTGTGCCTCATTCTCTTTTCCTCCTGACCTGCATTGTGTGGCTTTTCTTGTATCTAACAAGTTGCGAGGCTGCCTCTCAGACTTTTTCTCAGGTGGGGTGCTAACATTTATCAAAAGGTGCAGGAAGTCAATTCTGCGTGAGACCTCTCCCTCTTTGGCAATTTTGTTTGAAACTGGCCAATGTTTAAAACAGAGCAGAGGCACACACAGGTACAGTCTGATCCCATGCACTCTGTTTCCATAAGGCATCAGGCAAAAATGCTTTAAAAGCATCTTACTGGTGTCTCTGGTGGGAGAAATTCTACTCAAATGCCAGTGACATCATGGCTAAGAAGCTGATGAAATAAAGATCTTTACATCTATGCTAAGGTTGTACTTTATAGTAGCCATAAAGATTAGTCCTTATCAAAGGAAGAAACCTGAAGTCAAGACTGTTGTTTCCCTAATACATGTGGAAGTCTGGAGTGTTACTGATTGTTACTGTGCTCACAGAGCGATGCAATATTTATTAACAAATAGTAAGCCAAAAGCAATAAATATTGATATCATGAAGCTGATTCAACTCATCAGCCTTTACAGAAGGCATCCATAGAGAACACAAGTGTCCATGCAAGTTGCGGGCCAACTGAATGCACAAAAAGAGGCAGAATATCCTTTCCAGCTGCCAAAGAGTCAAAACCACTTCTGCTGCTCTTCATCCAAGTACCTGCATGTGATACTTCAATTCCAACTTCCTAAAAACTGTCTTGCTACTTTCAGTGCAAGTAGGAGTTACATTTAATTGATGAGCTATGGCCCTGAATCCATATTGAATAAAGAGGTGTTTGTTTTACAAGAATCCTTTTTTGACAGTGAGTCCACTTTCAAGTACAATATTCTACAGAGGCAAACACCGCGGTATATTGGAGAAGGATTTGATGAACTTAGATGAAGATGAATGAAAAGAAAAAAAAAGAGGGAAGAGAATCTTGGGGGTATGGACTGAGAGAAGAAAGCTGAGGGGAAGAACAAGCTGACACAGGCAGTAAGCACAGAGCAAAACCTGCCCTTACAGAACCGCAGGAAGTTTCAGGGAAAATGTGGTATTTGTCAGTTTTTCAGCTGAGGAAATGAGTGACTACCAAACAATTCTTGGAGATAATAATCTGGAAACTATCAATTTCAAATAAATCTTCCTTATAAGTAGATTATTATTTTGTAGACCAAATAATGGACCCTGGGTAATAAGCTGGTGCAGAATACAGTTCTGCATGAGTAGAATTAGCATTTGTACAGCTGGCGGTAAAAGCAAAGCAAAAGTCTAGTCAACATTTCTTCGGATGATTTTGGAAAGTGAAATTAAGTCTTGTGAAAAATGACAGATAGAGAGCCCAGTAGCAGAGTCTCCATTGATTTCAGTGGAGCAGAATCAGTTCCTGAGCCAAGAACGCAGCCAAATCCAACGTGCAGAGCCAAGCCAAGATGGAGGCTAGACCTGACAGACTGGCTGACCTTTTCAGTCCTTGCCATCTCTAATAAGACCGCCAACAATAATGATACCTAGGGATCAAAATACCCATCTGCTATGTATTAGGCTGAGAAAAGCAGCTGCTTAGATGCTATTTACAAAGAAATGTGTCTAACTTAGCAATAAGTATTTGCCCAAATGCAAATGCAAAAGTGCTGTGACTTCCTCTTGGTATGGGGTGGTGGTCAGTATTTCATGAGAAGGGCACTTTCAGCACACTGAGACCAGAGTGCGACACACAGAAGCTGCATCACCCAGCAAATTACCAACAGTTGCACTGAGATGGGCGGGAACTAGCTGGACCTGCTTTGGTAAAGGTTTTAGAGACTAGATGGCATCCAGAGGCCTCTTCCAGACTAAATCGTTCTGTGAATTTCTGAACTGGTGGTTCTGGACAGCTTTATCTCTGTTTACTTCTGGCTCTGTACGCTAGATGCAGACAACATGACACCCAGAGGTTAATAGCCAGCAATTCCTGCTACTGCAGCAATATGGACTGTACTGGTCACAGAGGGTCTCCCCGACCATTGCAAAGATGTGAGCAATGGTGATTCCAGCCTTTTTAACCCTAACAGACTTAGCACAGCACCCACTCTGCAGACCATCAACTCATTTCCAGCATTTAGAACAGATAAACAAATTCAGCTTTAAAGTTCTTTGATTTGAACTGTGACTACTCACTAAGACCAAACCTCTTTGGTGAGCTGGAGAAATTAAACTCTGATGCAAACTTTGAGTTAGCAACAGCAGGACGATTTTAGCAGCTCCAAGCAGTACGTGTAAAGATTATGTAAGGTTATTTTAATTTTTTTTGTGTGTGCATCTTTTTCTTCTAAAAGTATCAAAAAGCAAGGTTAAGTTTTCTCAGATAAGACCACAAACAGAAAACACTGACAGTGTTCCATTGCTTTGAAAGGGGGAATAGCTTTGAAAGACATTTCAAAAGATAAAGTTTGAAAAGTAGGACATCTTGCCTCTCTCTGGGAGCTTCTGCATGGACACCTAGTAGGAAATCCATTTGGAATCCAGAAACTGGCATACTTGCTTGGAAAGAGAGCCCGTTAATTCTAATTTTAATCAAACTTTCCCTTTATAAAAAGCTAGGCAGCCTGAGGAAAAAGATATTTCATTTTAAACAAATCCCACAAGTATGCATCTCAAAATCTCTGTAAATTTATATTCTTTATTCTATTATTGCAAATTATTTCAAATAATGAAAACTGTAGGCAAATGTTAAATGGAACTGTAGAAAACCAAAATATAAATTAGTGTATCTTTTCCACAAGATTGTTCTTACATTTACTAATGCTTTTAAATGTCTGCAGTGACAGGGTTTTTCCCTGGTTTGACGTGAAGCACCTCTACAAACATGAGACATATCAAAAAGCTTTTGACTACTTGGACCTGAAGTGTCATTCTTTGTGTTCACACTGTGTTTCTCTTGAATCTGATCAAGAATAGGACTGTGTTGGTCCACTTAGATGAGCAATGGCTTTAATTTTCCTAGTGAAATGTGATCTTTTAAGCAGTAAGCACAGAGTATTGCATGGGCATTTTTGACAAGAGATGTTTGGAAAATAGGGAAGAGGGAAGGGATTGTATTCTTATTTCCTGGATTAAGCAAAACTCTACTGTGAAAGTTCTCAAATAGACAGATTGTACTGGTATATTTGGCAGTACTTTCAGCCTAGAGGAAAGACAACACTTGGTGATTCTCTACAGCTTGTACATGAAATTGTGCAAAAGAACCTTACTACTTCTTGAAGAGTCCAAGGAATTACAGTATTAGCCAAATGTTAGTAACCTAACTCAAACCAACAGACGATGCAAACTGTATTGATTGAAATGCTGACCCTTCTCTCAGCTAAGGTTCACTGAGCTGCTGTTCCCAGAGCGGGGACATTGGCAGGTCACAGCAAACAGCTCCACTTCCACAGCTGTTGGAGAGGAGTCATCCAAACAACTTAATACCCTCCACCTCCAGAGGAACTTTATTCAAATATAATGTTAATCAGAAAGCTCTTTCCCCCACTCAACCTCTTTCTCTTGATTAATTCAGTCTGAGAAATGGAGCTGGTTTGTTTTTCATGCCCAGCCCAACCTTCTCTTTGTTATTCAATTTATAAATGTGTCAAATATAATTAAAACTGGCAGAGGCCAAGATTAAATGAAACAAACTGTAAACATTGCTTGTGCTATTTGGTTGATGCAAAGCTTTCACTGTAAAAGGCTTTTAAATAAATGAATTCAGATTATTGTGCTGTAGGACTGAAACATTGCTCCAAGTGTTTGAACTTTTCAGGGACACTGTCAGGTCAGCTTAGATTCAAAATTTAAAACATGGCTGGGATTCTGAAATTGCCTAAGGGAATTAGGTACCTGACTTCTACTGAAAGTCAATGTATGATGGGAAGTGAATTGACTTTCAGCAGCAAATAGATGCCTTTGAAAAACCTGTTCATGTCCTCACAAACAGAGGACCATGTCCTTCATGGAGATAAATTAATGTAACTCCTTTGACACTTACATATGCAGCAAATCATCCGATACACAAATTTTACAAAACCTAAGACTAGCCAAAAAACCCCTAAGAGCTACCTTTACTTATTTGATTGTATTTTGATTAGCACTAAATATTTCCTTTCAATGTGCAATAATTATATTGTACAATAATGATATTATTAAGGGGTGGTGTAACTATAAACCCAACTTCCAAGAAATTAGTCCATTAAGGACTTTCAATTTCAGTCTGCCAGGCTGCAACTTGCAGTTTAACCCACAGATTTTAGGGGTACTCCTGACCTGTTGAGTGCAGATTCAGAGCCTCAGTACATCCAAGGTTTTCCCCAAAACATTTTTGCATTAAAAACCCCACACCTGTATCTCATTAGCCATCATGCAAATTCATAGCAGGTAATGGGGAAAGTCAGTAATTTTGAAAGCAAGTTTCTGTCTTGTTGACTGAGATTTTAGTGCTAAGCAATATGGGATTAAAATTTAGATTACACATCTTTGAGAATAGATTTCCTGTCTATTTGACACTATTTCCTTTAATTCCTCATCACTACTTTAAGTAATACAAGGAATGTGATGTTGTCTGTATTTTTATTGTATCTTATTTTTCACACAGGATGGGCATTTGTAACTCCTATGTTAAATTCTGTTTATTTTGGCACATGTATGTTTACATCTCCACATTTCATGACTTTAATAAGCTGATGCTACATTATGAACTGGACTTTTTGGGATTTCTCTGTCTAATGCCATTAGAAAAACCAACTTGTAGTTGTACCATTGGACTGGAGTCAGAAATTTCCCTTTCCGATCTTAAAGGCCTTCTTATTTATCCCCAAATATTCTCTAAGAATTCTACTGGTCTCCTAGGTAAAGCTACCTCATTCAACATTCAGCGTGGCTTCTAGAGGGGTAACTCAATGACAAAGTCAGGGGTCTTTTGGGGACAGAATGACATCATGATACAAGATGGCACAGTCACAGAATGTACTGGTCCTTCATCTCTGAAAAGGCAATTCATATCTGAACAGGGATGATTAGACAAAATTAGTGCACTTATTCCCTCTTTATCTTCAGTGGATATGAAATCAGACCACAAAACCGCTACAGAGAGCCTTGCAACTGGCAGGCTTGGGTCATGAGGAAGCCAGTGCTTGAGATAGTAGAAGGTCAGGACTGATCAATGAAGGCAGAGCTAGCGTACACCAAAGATCTCATGCAGCCTCGCCCAATCTGTTTGAACAAGACTACATATTAGTCCCTTGCTTTCACAGCTACAGATGTTTTCAGATCTATTGAAAGTAGCTGATAAAGATTCCTCTGTGGTGATGACTAAGTGAGGCTTCGTACCACAGAGAATGGAAAGGAGTAACGTAACTGTCTCATGTCTTGGGAGCAGCTGAAACCATCTGAAGACCATCTTAATGAGCTGCTACTGGGATGTGTCATATTCTAAAAGCTAAATAATCTCTGTTGAATTGATTACACAGATTGTAATGTTTTATGTATTTCCCTCAGTGTATATGTTTTTCTCTCCTTCGATTTTCTTTCTCACCTATTTGCTAGGAATATTGCCCTGTGTTTAGACTTCCATAACCAAATTTTGAAAGCTAATTAGATATGGAGGGATTTGAGTGAAAATCCTGTATGGAACCCAGATCCTTCATTAATGATGACGCAGAACTATATAATAAATGAACTAAAGAAACTCACTTACTTTGGTTATTTGTCTAAGGTGATAATGCGCACTGCCTCAATCATCTGGAAAAGGGAGAAGTGTCGAGTAACTTCTGTGTTCAGCGCTCAGCAAAATCTGACATTTGCAACTAAGAGTTACTAACTGTCATAAATGGAGAAGTGAGCTGCAGTTTTCAAGACCGTGGCTGTTCTGCCCAGAATAAGAGTCCTGCTTAAGCAACAAGTCAAGTCCTAAGCTCTTTCTGCTAGTTGGCAGCATGAGGAACACTTCTGTAAGGATGAGATCTGGGGGTTACAGGCGGTGAACAGAGCCATTGCCGAACGAATTTGGAAAGAAGGCTTCAGAGCAGTACTTTTCTCTTTTCATATCCAAGTATTTTTATTCACTGAGATTGAGACAAAGAAGGTCTTGGGAAAAACAAAAAAAAAGTGTAACAATGTAACGGATCTTGGGTAGTATAATATCATCTAGAATAATTCAGTGGCAATTTTTGCTAATGCATAACCCCCCCCTCAGAAACAAGTCAGACCAAAGCTAGGGTTTGGGAGCTGATTTGGATTTCACATGGATGGAAATATGAAGGGATACTATTAGGGATATTCCACTGCTGCACAGCTGAGTTGATAACAGAATTTGGACTAATGGCTTCAGCTTGAAGCTCTTCTTGTAACTAAGGACAGCAGGTGTGACTTTTAATCGGGACATTTTAACTGTAATATGCCAAAGAGAGCTTGCAATACTTTTCACTAGTTAAATAGTGTTGTTTAATCTAATATCTCATTTTACTTTATTATATGAAAGGATTCCAAGAGGTATGGTTTTCTTTTCAAATTCAAATATTGGTTAATATGAGTATCAAAAAGTTATCCTACAGTATTAGAACTACAGTATAAAGAACTTTTGGCCAGAATGAAAAAACAGGGTATGATATTAATTAATAAAAATTATACCAAAGAGGCTATCTGTATTGTTGCGAATGAGAGAAATTAGGAACTACATACTGGTGTTTTAAAGTCCCTAAAATTGTGTATTCTGCAGGGTTTTCTAGCTGTGAGAAAACATTTAATGCTGATGCCTGTACTGTTCTCTTCAGGGGGAATTGGATCAGGTCCTTTGTGATCAATTCTGCTTATTTACACTCTCATACACCATTTTGTTTTAATGCATTGCATGGTTAAAGGAGAATCAGGAATTCAGTCCAGTCTTCCTTAAATTCTTGCTAGACTTATTTCTCCAGTTACCTAATACAAAGTCACTGTCATTAAAAATCATCTTGTTTCCTGTTTTCACGTTCTTCTCACTATTATTATTCTTCTCACTGAAGTCTCCTTTCTAGTCATAATGAACACTTGGAGCATTTCATTGAGAAAAACGAGGAGTTAAATATTTTCTATTTCCCTAATCAAGACCCTATCATTATCATCACTGAAAGTCAGAAAAACAGGTGAAGAACAACCGAATTACATGAAAGGTAAAAAGGACACTGCCAAAGTGATTTTGCGATCACAGTCACTTATAATAATACACTGAATGTTGGCATGGCAATCTAATTGCATACTAAAGCCTGTTGTGTAAACTCAGTTACTAGTTGCATTACATAATGCCGATGCTCAATTGCATCAGTCACAATTGAGCGTAATATGAATAGAAATTTGGAAAAGTCTCTGATTGCTATTGCGGAATAATTCATAGAACTTGTCAGTATGACAGTTTTCAATTTAATTTGATATTTTTGAAACAGAAAGCCACAATGATTCAATTCTAGATGAAAAAGTACCCTAGAAAGAAAATCTCGTGTTTTGCAAATGAAGAGAAGAAAACAAAAGTAGGATAAATTTTTATTCTATCACTTTTGACAGTATCCTTTTAAAGGGAAGACCAAATTAAATTCTAAAGGCCAAATTCTCTTCTCATTGACATCACAATGGCTCCAGAGCAGTCCTACCAACTTTCATAGAATTACTCCAGATTTACAAAATATTAATGGCAGCAGAAGCTGGCTTTCCAAGCCTAGCTGTTTCACAACAGGAATACATTTTAAGAAGTGATATATAGAAGAAAATAATTTGGTTTTTTAATTCCCATAAATTAGATCTGCAATATCACAGAGAAAGGCTGATTCCTCTTTTCGTCTCAGATGAGCTACTTTCAAAAAACAGGTATGAGGAGAGTAAGACAGAAAGCTCAGAACAATCATTGAATTAAGAATGTGTTCAGTAGACACACTTGGTTTTTTCCCATAGCACAGATTTCTTATCCTGAAATCTGTATTTCACAAAAATGGAGGAGAACAGGACATGGAAAATTGATCTGAAGACTAAATTAAATTTCTCCTGTAGTGACCTGTTTGAGGAACAGAAGGAAGGGGAAGAAGGAAGGCTGAGACTGGTGTAATTCAAAGATCAAAGACACTAAGTGACAGCCCCAAAAAAGCATCAGAGGTCTTCCAACAGGAGGCATGCCGTTCACATCCATCCTACCCTCGGGCGGCACTCTCTCCCTAGCTATTTCCACTTGATTCACGCTGTTTCTATACTTGTTGAAATGGTTCACACTGTTTCACTGTTATTACTGTTATTATTTTACCTATCCACACTTGTCTCTGCCAGTCTGTTATTCATAATTGCTAGGGCTCCAACCCCACCAGAGAATCCATTTTGCTTTGAATTAGAGCTCATTTGCCTCGGACAGCCATTAGCAGTTTCCGACAGCTGTTTCTGCATGATGGCCAGCGAGACTTTATTGGAGGCCAGGAAGTCTTTCATGGAGATCATCTCGCCTGACAGCCGGCGTCCATCTGTGTCACTTTCATTGACAACATCAGTCTCGATGGAGATGTTTCTCCGGCTGCGCACATTTCCCGGCATTACCACGTTCCTCCGTGAACGAAATAATTTTCTTTGGCATCTGTGGCAGCACCTGCAGTCCAGCTTCTTTAATATCCAGTTTATGGATTGTTTGATGACGATAGAGATCACATTAAATAAGGAATAGATGCAGCACACCCCCATGAGTATGAAGACAAAATTGCCAAAGCGGTAAAGGCCTTGGCTCTCATATTTGATGTTCTGGCTACTGACCAGATCACCGAAACCAATGGTACTGAAGGCCACGAAGCAGAAGTAAAGCGAGTCAAAGTAACTCCACCCTTCAATCGGTGTGTACATTGCAGAGGCACAGCAGGAAATTATGAGCGATGCTACACATAAAATCAGCATGACATAGTACACGGAGGGCTTCCAGCCTGCCAGGCTGTCCACCTCGGAGGTTCCCGAGCCCCGCCGGCCATTGTGAGGGAGGACCCCTTTCCTTCTCAGCTGTCTTTCGTGGCAGGACTTCATGACGTAGGCTATGACAGTGATCAAGCGCTCCAGGAACAGGTTAAAGAACAAAATGGTCCCTGCACATCCTATAAGGCCATAGAATATCAGAAAAATTTTGCCTCCAACGGTGGCTGGGGTGGTCATGCCAAACCCTGGAAGACAAAACAGAACAGTTGAAAAAAATAAACCTGCAGTTATCGTGTCAGGAATTTTGTCACATGCAAAACTGAAGAACTGGCAGCAAATCGCTGTGGTACAGCTCAGCTCTGGCAAAAAGCAAGGACACTCCCCAGCTGTTACCCACTTGTGCTTGACCATGTCCCAGCAGTAAGGGGAAAGAAACTCATGCCAGCATTTTCTCCAGCATCAGAATGAAACAAAAAGCAGAAGAGAACACACTGGAAAGAAAAGAAAGTTTAGTGGAGGTCTGAATTTTGGTCTGGTTGCTAGGCCCGCTCCATCCCCTTTTGTGCCTCGGATCACTTCCAGGCTCCAGGGTTATCCCACCCGCTTCCTTCTCTCTGATGCTGTTCTGCACCATGGGTCAAACCCAGGGTGGCTCTTGCCTTGCTGAGTTCCGTCCCCACCAGATCTTTGTAACCCAAGGTGAAATTTTTCTGAACCTCACTTGGCTCCTGCTGTAAGCGCGGGTGGCACATCAGCCAGGCCCCAGCACCCGCCGCAGCCTGTCCAGGGAAGCCCAGGCTGGAAGTGCTTACTGGAGGAGGCAGCCCCTCATGGGGCTCCCCAGCAGACGTTAGAGCTGCCCTTTGTCACACCCTGGTGTCTGTCACCCATTATCAGCCCTCTTTTAAATCAGCATTGCTGGAGTTTTCCTGTTTCTCTGTGTCCCATTCCACAGCTCAGGCCTGTCTGTGAGTCTTAACTAAAGTTTCCATCAGTCTCATTCCCTCTCATGGGATTTCTCAGGTCAGAGGTGCTTCAGTCTTCTCTCAAATCCCTCCCTTCTTAAAGCCTGCAAATAGTAATTTTGTTTTGGTTTAAACTATTGATAAGACAATCTTGCTTTAATAAGATATTACTAAAGAATAAAAAGTATGTCCAGACATCACTGAGCAAATTGGAGTAATAAATACTCATGATAAATAACTTTGCTACTATTGTATTAGGATTAATGAGGGATTACATAACTGACCAATTAAACCAAAACAATCTTGCTGAGAGGATAGAAAAATCATGTTGTACACGAGACACTGTTATTTGTTTCCCTCTCTTTGTAATTGTGAGATGGTAATTATGAAATAAAGACATTAGGCTCCGGGAAATAAAGGAAATCATATTCAGTGTGATACGCTTGTACTTGGAAGACGGGCAACTGCAGTGTGAAGAGACCACGTTTCCAACGGCACAGACCTGCACTCATCTTCCCTTCACTAGAAACCTGGTACCAGCACAGATTCCTCTCTAACACTGCTCCTGCCTCACATGGTTAAGTGACAGCCCTCGCCTTCACCCCTCCAGCCCCAGGCGTGGGCTTTCGAGGGTCTCTGTGCCCGCATCTCCAGCTAATCCTCAGCATCCAGAGGACCTACAGGAGACTCAAGCCTTCTCATCAAATATCTGTGCTAGAGAGAGCTGGACTGCAGCTCTGCACCGTGCAGAACAGCAGCCTGAGACAAACCACATAGACAAAACGTGCTTTGTGACAAGAACTTTTTGCCGTTGTTCCCCTTGGCACACAAATATTTCCATTCACTTTCTATCTTTCCCTTCTGCTCCATGACCTGATGCCCCTATAATCCTAGTTTTGATCCTTATTTTCTGCACAGTCTGGTTTATATGCAAGTCATGACCTCCACCCTGTGGACAGACCCGTAAAGACCGATGGATGAGGGGAA
Organism: Dromas ardeola; assembly: GCA_013398915.1. Taxonomy (NCBI): domain Eukaryota; kingdom Metazoa; phylum Chordata; class Aves; order Charadriiformes; family Dromadidae; genus Dromas; species Dromas ardeola. Next base: position 203,406 of record VYZM01023474.1, read on the forward strand.
CCGCTCTGCAGCTGGTGGCATCTGCCCAAAGCAGCCGGTGGGAGGGTGGTGGGGGCTGCCATGTCCCTGTCCCTCCCTGCGCTTTGAAGAGAAGCAGCTGCAGGCTGGGCAGAGGCGGAAAGGCGGGTAAGGGTGAAGGGCATCTCTCACAGCATAAAGCAAATGCCCCGGGAAGAGAAACGTAGTTCAGGGTCACATCTCCAGCGTGGCATTATGCCTCTGGGCTGCTTCCCACAGGCCGCCCTCGGGATCCTGCCGCTGGCATCATGGCCAGAGCCTGAGCTCCTCAGGTTCCTTTGTTTAGTCAACTGGATTTTGTCTCTCAGCTCAGTTCTGTGTGGGTGAAAACCCACTAGCAAAGTCTTTGCAAAGGCACCCATTGGGGGTTGGACTAGATGATCTTTAAAGATCCCTTCCAATCCAAACTATTCTATGATTCTATGAATCTATGATTTTGAAACAGGCATGATGGGAAATGCACGGTGAGCTATAAATACCAAAGATGCAGAACATTGATCCAGAGAGGCAGTGAGGCTCTGGCTGTGTCTCCACCGCTTGTCAGCTCCTCCTCTTCAGCAGAGGCACTGTTTTGACCTCCTGGAGTAAATGCAATTTTTTGTTCATTTTTCTATTTACAAATCTCAATATGTTGTAATCAATAACAACATTTCCAAAGAAGCACTAAAATGAAAAGCCTAAGAGCAGTATAAAGATATTAATTTAACAAGTATTTTCCTTCAAAGATTATTTGTCAAAAATGAGCGATAAGCTTTTAGTTCCAGAAAGTATTTCAGTTCTTGAAATGCCTTGTATTTCCATGTATTGGGCCACACTATGCCAGGTTAACTTTGACCATCGCAGTATTACACCTGGGATTAATTTGGGATGCTGTATTATAGAGCAGAAGTTGTCTGACAGTAAGTACATTTTTCTCCAAATGGACCCTTGGCATATTTGAAATATTCATAAATCCAAGTAAGTTTGGTCAATTGTTTTAGCCAAGAAGTGCAAGAGGGCCAAATTGTAAAAGGCTGAAACAGTTGAAATGAAACTAAATGTTCTCTTTTGGCATTTTTGTGATAAAACTTTTCATTTCAATTTATCAATCAATCACCTTTTGGTTAAAAAAAATTCAGTTGGAAGTAAAAAGAATGGGAAAAAAACCACTTTGAGAAATCTCTCAGACTTTTAAAGTTTCATAATCTTAAAATGGAACACAACATTTCACTAATGATGAAATCAAACCTAACAAAAATTTCATTATATTTTATCCTTCTGAAAGACCTAAAACAAATCTGTTCCTATACAACTTCAAATTGAGTTTTTTTTCTTATTTTTCCCCACTGGTCATCAAACTAGAAATGCACTGCTTGTTAATTTCTACTAAAAAGTGAATTCTTTCAAAAACCCTTTTCATACAACAGCCCTGCAAACACTAGCTGGAAGTAAATTGTTATCCTTGGTGGGATCTGCCTCTTTTTTCCCCCCCAAATTTCTGTAAGGAAAAATGTGGCTTATTCATGGACAAAAAGGTACAGCAGCAGGATTTTCTCTTGTTTTAGTAAAATTACTGATGATCTTGTGCTGTGCAAACACAGAGAATCTATGTATAAGTCAATTCTTTCATGAGGTCAGTAAAAGCTCTCACACCAAAACTCTCCTGCCTAACCTAAGGACCCCGAAATAAGCCTGTTGTCTCTGTGCTGGGATCACACACATTACTCCAGCATCAGAGGAGCCATGAGCTGTTCCCTCTGAGAGCAAAGACAACCCTTAGCACAGCAATGTCTGTCCCGGGGGCAGGTATCTCCGTAAGTCCTGGAGGTATGGACATATCTCCCCACGTCCCCTCTGCGTCCTGGACCTGGTCCGGGCTTGTGGTTGCTCTTTTGCATGGAATGACGAGAGCGAAGGCTGGTGCAGAGCCAGGTGACATCTCCACATGAATCTGGGACGTGCACCCAGACCTGGTAGCTGCAAAGTACACCTGTGTTCCCCCACCAAGACACAGCATTAGTGCCTCACCATGTATTTTCCAGAAGATTGATGAGACACTAGCAAAAGCAGTATTTATCCCCTCTCTTCTGCTCCAGATACTCTACAGGGCAAGGGACTAAAAAAAGTCGATTCCCTACTTTGCTTGTAAAATGCCTTTTTTTCTTTCCATTACAGAAACGGAGAATGGACTCTGGGGTGCCACTACAGCACTTAAAAACTGAAATACTGCAGCATTTAAATATTTTTTTTTTTGCAAAAATGTATTGTGAAAAAATGCCTGGCAGGTCTCTCCATAGCATCTGAGAGTTTCTCTGACATGCCACATGAGATGCCGCCTACCCAACAAACTGAACCAGAGAGCAACAGGCCATGAGCAATTACTGTTGATATGCTTGATTGAGGCTGCATTTTTAATCCAAAATATTTAAATTTGCAGCTGAAATATGTCAGTTTGAGGTCTTGGCACAATGTCAGGATACCTATTGCTCTTTCTATTGGTGTCTTTCTCCGGTACCTGCACCATCCCAGTGGAATTGTGCTTCCTCTGTTTCCTGTTGGGGTACCCCAGAACTGGACCAGCAGCCCCCATTTCCACGCCTGTGACCTGTACAGCGCATACCACAGTTGTGTAGCTAAGCCTTCCTAGTTGCTTGGCTTTTCTTACAGCAAAAATGATGGGTTTAGAAGCAATTGCCATCTTTTTGCTTTTCACGTGGTCATCCCTGTTCTAGCTGCCAGCTGAAGGGTGTCAGCTGCCCTGGCATTAGAGACCTCGGGTGAGCAGGACCAAGCTGCAAGGACACAGCATCGCCATACAGGGTCAGACCGCTGTCTTTGACAGTTGAAAGAATATGAGAAAACGTGAATAGGGAAGAAAACATGAACAGAGTAATCTTTCCCTGTAGTATCCTCCCAGCTCACAGAAATCAGCAGTTTAGAGGCTTTGAGGACATCACATTTAACAATTTGATCATCGATCTTGTCAAATCCTTTTTCAAATCATTTATGCTCTTGGTATCTATTAAACCTGAGGCAGTAAGTTCCACAATGTAATTATGCTTTGTGAAAAAGAAGTCTTTGTCTAACCTGCTGCCTGACATTTCATTTCAGACTTCTCACTTTTTGCAGTTAGCTGTAGCAATCATCATTCTCCACGCACATTCTCCCTTTACCTTCCCCCTTCTGATTTTACAGACTTCTATTATTTCCTTCTTTTTCATTTCTTCCCCAGTCTGAGGAAGTCTATCCCATTTAATCTCTAGTTTTCAGTCTGCTAAGACATACTTCTAACCGGCCCTATTACCTTTCTTATTCCTTTTCTGCCTTAATAGTCTTTCAAAGATAAAGGAGCAGGACCAGAACTATATATATAGTATTTGCAATGCAAAAGCGCTTTGAATTTATGCAGGGCATACTGATGTGTTGTGCTTTGCTCTCTTTTTCATAGGAATAGCTATTGACCACCGAACTGGTATTTTCAGCAACCTATCCACAGCAGGTCCTAGCTCCCTTGATGGCTGTCTTGGAGCTCTTCAGCGGCTGGCTGTAGTTACATCTATCTTCTTCCATGTGCATTACTTTGCGTTTGTCACCACTGAATTTCATCGAATTTTTTTATTCAGTAAGATGAGGTACTTCTACAGTTCATTACAGTCCTGAATACTTCTCTGTCCTAAGGAAATGTTGTTATCTATTTATTTAGCTCTTTTCTTACATTGTTTATGGCTGCTGAAATGTGCAGGTGTCAGCAGAGAGCCTCAGAGGCCCTGTTGCTAATCTGCTTCCATTTTGAAAACCGAATATTGATACCTAGACTTTTCTTCTGTTCTTGTCAAACAGTTATTTATCAACGATAGGACTCCACTTTTCATCCCATTGGAGTTTTATTTCTTTAGAGGCTTTGATGAAGATGTTTGTGAAAAAGCTTTTTGAATGTGTAGGTACGCTGTAACTTTGTGAGATGTGACTTCCCTCTACAAAGGCTGTTATCACCTTTTTGAACGTCCTGACTAATTATGTTCTTATTTACACTTTCCTAATGTGCCTCTGTGGAAGACAGACTTACTGGCCTATGGTTTCCAGGAACATATTTGCAGCCTGTTCTACAAATTGTTGTTACATTTGCTATCTTTTCTTCTCCTTGCACCAAACACGATTTTAGGCTATAAACCACACTAAGTTAAGCAGCTGTTTCATGTTTGACTTCTTTTATAAGTCCTTGAAAGCATGAAAAACTTCAGCCCTGGCAGTTGGAAAGAGATTACTCAGATATGAGAAATACAGGAGAAACCAACAGTCAAATATATAGAAGGGAAATGACTTAGCGAGCAATTAGAGCAGCAGTCGCGTAACAGCGAAAGAGAAACAAGTTAAATTGGCAGCCTGCGAATCAAACGCAGAATGAAATGATGAAATCATACAAAAGAGGAAATAAAAGCAGTGGCTGACACTTGGAGATTATTTGAAAATACAAGATTGCTTCTTGTGATGAAGAAATAAAAACAGGAAACAACTGCCAGGGAAAAAAAAGCTAGTGATTTTTTTTATGGTATTAGAGAATGCTGATGAAATTTAGTGAACTTTATTTTACAAGGTGGGTGCCATTTCCTGAAAAAGAGTAATTTCAAGTAGAAATCAAGATTATAGTTAATCAAGTGGGAATCAGATCATTCTGAGTTGGGAAAATTGAATGGTTTTAAGGTACTGAAACGTGTTTCAATTGATTTGTTAGATGTCTGCAGATAGGGTACTATATTATCACCACTGATAGACATGCATGACAAATTCGAATTTACCAGCCCAGCAATGAAGAAAGCCTACTTGGTAAAAATTTCAGATTTCTACTCTGAAATCAGTATGATACGATTTGCCTGTGTCCCATGATCCATTGACTACTATAAACTGGTGTTATCTTTCCTAACATTCAGCTGAACTGAGCAGCTACATTCCTTGCAGCTTCAGTTTTCCTTCAACTATTGTGGTTTGGTTTTTTTTCATATATTGCTCAAGCAACAATTCAGATTTGTTTGCTGAATATTCATCCTAACTCTGAATTTCTCTGTAGCAGAGCTACATTTTCAGAGGTTGGAAGGAATTTAAACTCCAAATAGAGTCAGTAAAAGTTTCCTAAAGCACTGCACACCTCCTACACAAAACAATTTTGCAGATTTTGTCTCGGCAGCAAAACTTCTAATATGAAGGCTCTTACTGCAAAGTGCTCTAAAATCCACCTGTGTGTTCGGGTTATATTGTGTGCGCATATTCCAAGAGGATACAGGTTACTTATACAAAAGAACAATTAAAAAGTGCAAACACATTGACAGTATAATATAACCATGCTTCACGATTTCCTGAAACAAGTACTGGGTATGACCAAAGAAAAGCAAGCCGCTGTAATTCTTATCAATAGCCAGTTTCATAAGAAGAATTGATGTTCAACAGGAAGTTGTCCTAAAGCAGAAGGTAAATATTGGCTAACATTAAGCAAATATTGGTCTCAATCTAACAGTAGCATGCTTATATTGAAATCTAACAAGAGGAAACAGGCATCCATTTTCTATAATTAAGTAACTCTACAAAAAAATCTAATTTCTCTGTTTTCTTTCCTCAATACCTTGATTTATCAGCCTCTGAAAATCCAGAAAAGCTGAATTAAAACAAGCACCAGCCTCCAAAAGCCAGACCCCTGGGACAAGGCTGTGCAGCCGTCCCACCCAGCCCTTCTCGCTCTGCCCAGGTCCCCCAGCCCCGTCACATCCCCGTTCCCCAGACACATCCAAGGGGGCACAGCCCAGGGGACTCCTGGCATGTCACACACACAACACACAGCCTCAGGGAATCCAGCTGCCTACGCCAGGCCAGTTTTAGGTCATTTCATCTTTTCTATTGTAAACTACTCCAGCGCTACCAATTGCTGTAAGTGTTTCTCCTGGATCATTACCCACACTGATCTCCCTTTGCCTGGTGGTACACGGCTCAGCATGTTTTAATTCTAGATGTCCTGACATTCACACATTACATTAATTAAAGCTTCATTTTTCATTTCCTGGTACACTTGACGCTGTGAAAGAGCGTGAGAAACAGTTCATCAATCCTAATCCCTCATGAATGAAGCCTGGCGCACCAAGTATAACATGTGTGTAGGAAGACTAGGACCAGACATATATATTTTACATTATAATTTTGGATCATGAGATTGGGTCTTTCTATTGTTCTGCAAAACATCTCTCTTTTCTGAGAGGTTTTGTTTCCTTTTTCAATGTGTGCAGTTTGCTGCTTCTGCCTTTCCCACAAAGAGGAAGTGGGTAGAAAGAGGGGGAAACACTATAGCAACAATAATGAATCATTGTGATGTTAGAAATATAAATATCATCATGAAACAGCTTTGCAGTTTAACCTACGATCAGAGCTCTTTGTCTGTGATATTGTGGCTGTATTCCTAATGCATTTTCTATTTATTTGATTAACTCTTTTCCTTGTTTTTATCTATCAGCTCTACTTTGGTCATGAGTCACTGGGGAAATGATGAATTTCACTAGTGGAACAGTCACTAGAAAATGATTGAGGATAATGACAGGTGTGAACCAAGCTAAGTAGGACCAAGATTTCCAACTGCAGTGAAAAGATCATCAAGAAAATAGTAATTAGGAAAGAGAAATACAGAAAGACTTAGATACCTGCAAAGGTGATGACCCTCCTTCCCTCAGACACATTCTGCACTGAACTACCTACATAAGGATATTTTGTGCTTCCAGAAGAGAAACAGAAGAAACAACTCTAAGAGAAGCTGTACGTCAAAGACTTTACTAAAAAAATGTCCTGTACTACATACTGTTCCTACGGTCTGCAGACATCAATAATTTGGCAAAATTCACTTCTGCCACGATAGCCTATGCTGGTGCTGTCGGAGCACAACAAGTAGTCCTAGGAAAACTGTAGCTCTGCTGGAGTAATTGTCACCCATAGGAACTCCTGTAGGAAGAGCTAAAGCTCTCTCAAATCATCTCACATCTCCCCCCGCCTTACGACACTGCTATGTCAGCAAGCTTATAAGAGAGTCCTGTTTGGGAAAGGAACGGGGACATTAAGTCCCTCCCAGGAAGAGAAGAAAGAGACACATTTCTGTGAAGACTTTCACTGTGTGAGAGGAGATGTCCATGGAAGCAGACACGGTGCTGTCACAGCTACCTGACAGCAGTCAACTTGGACTTGGGTTGAATTTCTGATACGAAAAAAAATGCCCAGTATGGTTCATTATGCTGAGCGTATGCAGAAAATCACACACACACGCACGCATACCCCTCTGCGATTTTCCATCAGTGGAAGCTCGGCATCTGAACTGTGTGGCTGGCTGGTGAGACAAACTTACGTTTGTACAAGTGGTCAGAACCATTCCTTTCAACCTCTTGACCCTCTCCCTGACTGTAAGGGCAGAATGAACTAGCTGCGTCCTGAAGCTCTCCTTTACTGCAACAATTATTTGACAAAATGATATTTTATCAGGGACAGCCCAGCGTGTGGTAGCATTTATTTCATTGGCAATGCTATTTTCTCATGCAGATGGCTACATGGTGGCGAAGGGCTCAGCCTGCCCAGGAAGGCAGGGGATGTGTGGCTATAACAGCGCTCCTTTGTGCAATACGCTCTCCTGTTTCCAGATCTCCCTGCCCAAGCAAGCTCCGCGCCTCCCGCCCGGCCATCCCAAGCACTCTGTGGAGCTGTAACAGCTGGAAATGTCTCCAGGGCTATTAGAGCTGAGTCACTGCCGCAGATACACTGCTTCGCTGGGTGACCTGGGACCCTGCCTTGAGCGCCATTGCTGCTGCTTCCTTCTGCGCCCGTCTGCACCTGCAATTTCGTGTTCCAGGAGGCGGAGAGAGATGTAACCCTCTGCAGACCTCCTGGCAGAATTAAGTCCATTCCTAAAGGGCAATATTGATGTTGAAACTAATGATATTAGATGTTTTGATGAAACAAGAAGTATAGTTACCCACGTACAATCTACACTTTCTCATATATATTATTTTTTTCCCCTCTCTAACTTGTTTGGAGAGTTCTCAAACCTGGCAGACAGCACTCTCACCACTGTTTCACTGAGGCTGAAGGACAGGAGGGAGATGCTGCTTTGAGGACTGCACCAGTCCCGTGCTCAGTCTGTGCCACCGTGGGGATATAAAAGACCTATGTAAGAGACTCTGCGGAACATTCCTTTGCCCCTGCGAAAAGCCTTCTGAGAACCCAATCTTGTTACACAGATGTAGGTTAGTGCCACGCCGAGTGTGTGAATGGGACTTCGAGGGTAGAAATAGCAAAATCTCAGGGCTTTCACCAATTTGTTTTTTGGAGAGCACAAGAAAAGCTGGGTTTGTTTTAGTGTATGTGAGGTAACATCTGTATTTAACACAGTGAAGTTCAGCTCACAGTGAGTCACTGTTAAAACCGGAGTGGAGACCCGGATACCTGTTACTGCCCTTCTTCTCTCGTTTCAAGTATATAAACCACATGTTATGCCTTGAACAGAAACCTAGCTTAAGAAAAGCTTCCAGTGTTAATAAATCTAAAAGACAAAAGTAAAGAAAATGCTAAAGGGACAATACTGGATGAAAACTATAATAAAAATTCAATTTTAATACACAACATCTTTATGGGTCTGTTGATACCTCTGTTATAAAGTCTGTGTGGTCCTTAAATAATACATAACTCTTTGGGAGAGAGAGAGACTATAATTTTCATTACTGTAAGTTTTTTGTACAAGATAATTTATGAGAACCCTGCCATTCTGCTTTACGTAATTAAGGTTATATTTTATTTAAAGTTCATTCGAGGTCTTGTGTAAGAAATGTACGCAGCCTTGTTACAGCTCCTGTGCTATCATAAATTCAATGTATAAATATTTTACACCTACATTCTGGTTTCCCTTTGTAATGTTTATGTCATTTTTGAAGCCTGAGGTGCTATGCCCAGTGCCTTTCCATCATCCCTGTAAGCCTGTACACCTTTTGTGGTACTACAGGGATAGAACAGGGCTCAGTTTTGAAAACACCTTATTATCGTTTTCAAACTTTTTTGTGACTTGTTGAACATTCATTTAAAGGTTTGTGTAGTTTTTATTTAGTCTTAAAACACAGAAATATTTATCTAATGAAATAACCTAAATTTTATTGACACATTTGTATTGAATATTTAAGTAAATATTGATTTTAATATTTCGTACGAAAAGGTACTCGAGCCCTATATAGAGGTGCAACACCGCATCTGGTCCTGCCTGACCACTCATCAGAGCCAGCCATCAATAGTCTGGCAGGGTCTAAATGGCAGAAGAATATCGGTAACTCCGCTGGGACTGCAAGAGTGTTCGAGTGCTCAATTACATCTACACCCCTACTTCCCAGCCCCGGGGCAGGCAGTCAGGGTTCAGTCCCCGCAGCTGTTTGCAAGTGCGTTGCAGAGGCTGGCTTCCCTGTCTCTCCTCCATAGACACCTCTGGCCACGATGGTGACACCAAGCCCATCTTTGAGAGTGCTAAAACCCCTTTTGGGTGCAAACCTGCACGTGTGCCACCCAAAGGTGACCTGAAACCCGGTGCAGAAATGTGCTTAGCAACTTATACCTTGGTATGGGTACTGTAATAACGGTGAGTGTTAGTTCTGCGTAAAGTGGAGGAGAGCGCTAACAGACAAGTAGCACCAACTACAATTCCACGAGCAAAGCTGTTAGTGCCCCTATCCCCCAGCTCAGGCCCCTGGCGAAGGCTGCAACCCTAAAGCCACTCTCTGAGCCTGTTGGGAACCAGCTTTTCCTCTTGGGAACCAGGTTTTTGCTATTTCTTTTTAGAGGAATGAAAGCCCTACATTTTACAATAAAAAAAAAAAAAAAGTTCTATTTGATGCCTTGATCAAAGAAGGAGCTAAAGCAGTTAGTGGTTACTATGTACTGGAGGGATCACAGAATCGCAGAATCGTAAGGGTTAGAGATGATCAGAGGGCTGGAGCACCTCTGCTATGAGGACAGGCTGAGAGAGTTGGGGTTGTTCAGCCTGGAGAAGAGAAGGCTCCGGGGAGACCTTCTAGCAGCCTTCCAGTACCTAAAAGGGGCCTACAGGAAGGATGGGGAGGGACTCTTTATCAGGGAGTGGAAAAAAACAAGTGAGGAAACGTGGTGTCTGTTTGTATCTTCTTGGTCACATGAGCCTGGAGAAAGTCTATTACTGGCATTTTAGTGAAGGGTGTTTTGTAAAATTAATGCTTTTCCCTGGCTTTAAATACCAACACATACAAGCAATTGTATGCAACAGTGTCACTTGCAGTTGAACTACAGCAGCAAGACCTCAGCTGTGAGTGTTAAGGTCAAAAAAGTAAAGGAAGAGGAGGGAAGGGAAGGGAAGGGAAGGGAAGGGAGAGGAGAAGAGAGGAGGAGAGAGGAGGANAAGAAAAGAAAAGAAAAGAAAAGAAAAGAAAAGAAAAGAAAAGAAAAGAAAAGAAAAGAAAAGAAAAGAAAAGAAAAGAAAAGAAAAGAAAAGAAAAGAAAAGAAAAGAAAAGAAAAGAAAAGAAAAGAAAAGAAAAGAAAAGAAAAGAAAAGAAAAGAAAAGAAAAGAAAAGAAAAGAAAAGCTGGACACAGATAAGGAAAGCTAACATGAAAAAATAGTATATGTGCATGTGTGGTTGTGGGTGACTACATTTTCCTAAGCAATTTTGAGCTTTATCTTGATGGCAGAGAGGAAGGTTGGGAGCCATCGCTACCGGAATGTTGGGAGCCATCGCTACCAGAACCACCTTCTGCCAGGGGCCTCAGCATTGCTACCTCCAAGGAACAGAAAACCTAACCCAGAAAATGAGGTTAGCCTGATGCTTGGATACATCAAACTGAAGGACAGATCACAGCAGCATAGCATATAAGACAGCACAAACACTGCTTTAGTTCCTCAGAGACTGACAGACAGCCCCCAAAAAGCTAAGAATCAGGAGAAAAAATTCACAGTTGCCAAGCAGGTGCTGCAGGGACTGCAAATGGAAAGCAAGGACCATAAGCTCACATCATATAGAAAAGGCTTTTGGTATGGTATGTAGTAAGGTTTTTGAAATATTCTGTATAAAAGCAGAAGCAGATATTAATATTTTGATTAAAATTACAAAAACTGGTAGACAATGCTGATGGCAAACATTATCAGCGATTTCAGTAAATATCTATCATAAACTGGTGACAGAACTGACAATTCGGTGAGCGCTTGTGATGAGCATATGATGACGAACTTGAACACCTGTTTTATCAACTTTGAGTTTCTTATGCATTAATCTGTGTCTCAAAAGCTAGGTGTTATGAAGGGGGCAAAGGCTATTTCTCACCCTTTTTGACATTTTGAAAGCAAAAACTTATGCTGGGGGGCACTGAAAGGTGGACATTTGGGAATAAAACCTGAGTTTGTGAAGTAATCATAGAATCACAGAATGGTTTGGGTTGGAAGGGACCTTTAAAGGTCATCTTGTCCAATCCCCCTGCCATGGGCAGGGACATCTTTCACTAGATCAGGTTGCTCAACCTGAATAATGTCAGGCTACTCCAAAGAATACATCACCTACAAAAGAAGCGTTATTGCCAGCAGGTGCAAAAATATCCAGACAAACTTAGGACACCATAGAGGAGGAAAAAAAAATAATCAAAGAAATGTGACGGCAACAGAGCGCATAGTGATGTTTGGCTTGGAGAAAAGAGTAGGTCATTGCTGAAACAGTGTGCTGGCTTCTATCCGCACGACGACAAGGTGTATAGTTTTGTTTTAAAAAATGTCTTGCTTTTTCAAAATGCAAGGACTTGCTAAGTCCCTGGCTCATGCATGTCCTAAATGTAATGTCTGTGTCCCTTCCTGTGAAGCCAGAGATGCCCTTTTAGTGACAGGTCTAGTGGCATACGTCTGTAAGACAAGCCTAAGTTCAGTGACCCAGCCTACTCGTATGATTTCATAGATCCAAACATTTATGTAAAACATTTATGTAAAAAAAGGACCTCTATGTAAACTAGGACAGGGAGGTTCACACTACTCCAAATCCTCCATAGCAGCTTTGGCTCACTGTCAAGGTATTGTGCCATTGAAAAATGTTGAAAAAAACCCCAACACAATACCTACTGCAAGGACTGATTCTCTTCTTACCTATCTGGATGATGACCCATCCTGCTCTCAGGCACACTCAAAATCTCAGCATCAGCTGCCTTACCCCCACAAACAATTAAACAAGAACAAGACAAGCATGCAGGGGAGGGGAGAACTGAATGAGATTATAACAAGATGATAAAGAACAGTCAAAAGATACAAAGCTGGGCATTTTCTGATATAACTGGACAGGTGATGTACTAAAGACATCCCAAAATCAGAGGATGGCTGAGGTTGGAAGGGGCCTCTGGAGACTGACCAGTCCAGCCCCCCAGCTCAGAGCAGGGTCTCCCAGGCACAGCAGGTGTCCGGTCAGATGGGACTTCACCTAGAGGATAAAAGGGATGCCAGGCTTTCTAGTCAGATATTTATAGATTTGTGGAAATAAAATCATACTTTAATGATGTCTGGAAACAGAAACGTTCGTATGTGCAAAGATAAAGCTGAAGTGAATCCTTTCAGAAGTGAAATTGTGAAACCGTTTTTGAAACACCTTTGATTAAAGGTTAAACACCCAACAGTAGCCTTTGAGAGACCCACAGAAACTCTTTTATTTGCTTTCCCTCTGCTTTATGAGGTTTCTCTCTGCAAGTTTGTTAACTGAATTAGCAGCTTTTGTTTGTGAGCAAACACCGCGCTGCCGTTGGAAATGTGAGCCGTTTCAGAGGGGGTCTCACCTCTGCCCACAGGTATCTGCAGCTGCCTGGCCCAACAAAGGAGGTTCCTACCAGAGCTCAGTATTTGTGAGCTTCCAGGAGACACGAGCTCTTCTCTGAGCGATTACTTGAAGACAATCACTGAGTTGAAATCGTAAGGCTGAAAAACGTAAGAGTAAAAAAAAATCTGGGGGGAAATGTCTGGCTGAACTTTAAAGAGATAACATGGACTTGGGAGTGCAAGGCACCACCTCACTGTCTGGAAGTCTGAAAGCTCTAACCTAGGACCATGTCCTGGCCTCTGCGCTAAGAAACAGTCACTTAAGAGAGGCCCATCGTTTCAAACATCGGTGTTAAATGAAGCAAAGACATTTAAAAAAGCACAAAGAGAAATTTATCGCAAGAATCGTCCTAGAGATTTCAGATTATTTTGGAAGATAGCTTTTCCCAGGCCTTCAGAAGCTGTTAAGCCTGGAAGCAGGGAGGTTCGGCTGTTGGCAGCCTGTGTACGAGGCCCTGCTTTGTGAACACCTTTTTCACAGATGTGTCGTGCCTTACTTGATACTGTTAATGCTGATCAGTTGAATAACTACATTTAATGAAAATTATTTTTCACATTCTGCTTATGAAAATGGTGAAGCTGAGAAAACTTTTACTACATATGTTTATCCCAGGAACTGAAGTATCACCCATTTAGTTCATAATGTCTTCTGCCAGGGGAAGAAGAAATGCACGAATAACTCCAAATACAATACACTTGGTTCATTTAAAAACCCTTGAAAAATGACAAAATAAAGTCTTGGCTCTTTCAAGAAGTTTTGAAGATGTCACCTGTACTAGCATTAGGTTTAAATGCTTCTAACCTCATTATTCACAGTGCTTATTCCCCAGCTGAACAGCACGTTTACTTTGGAAAAGCACATTATTAAATAACATGATTTCTCAGGATTTTTGAGTGACCAGTGCCACGACTAACTGTGTGAAAATAAATCCAAAGGGTTCGAGGCCATTTATCAAGTGCTTTCTGTACTAAAAGAACTCTGTACAGTCTTTTGTCTCTCTATAATGGCCTCCTGGAAGCCATGTCCAAACCAGTTTGCCATACATGAAAAGGAAATAGTGCTTTGATACAGCATATAATGCACATGCTGGAAAACAGGTGCAAAAGCCTGTGTCACAAAGGAATCTCTTTTAAAGGAAAAAGCCTGTCGGCAAAGTAGTTGAAGAGAGGGAGTTTATCAGACTTCCATTACAGGCTCATTTTCTTCTGAAAACAGGGCTTGTGAACTATATAGAAAAAAAAATATATATTTTTTTTCACCCAGCCAGCAGCTCAAGAAATTAACGGTTTTAAAGTCACAGCAACTTTCTTAACAGGTAGAGAAATAAATTACATTCTCCAAAGGACAGTTTTAAATGAACGGGAGAAGATTTATGTTTTTTGTGTTGTTGGGTTTTCAAAAAATTCTAACGTGTATGATGCAGAATGATACAGACAGAGAAAAGTTACCACATTTCAACAGAAAAAGCAGACCATAACTGACAAACTCCCACAAGTGCAAAAGAAGAAAAAAAAAACCACCACCATGCTGTTGTTGGGAGTATAGTATGGTTTGAATATGTACTAACATAAAAATGCTACAAGACCAAGGTAGCTGATCCAGTATGAAAATATTTTGTGAAATAAAAAAAGGGAGTTATGGACCAAAAATTGGCTAGCAATTATTCCAATGCAGCTTCATCAAGGCTACTAGAGCTCCTGGGATGCGGATGCTTTAATTAAAACTATGGCTGACCTAGTGATGCCATATTTTGCTGCGTGCTGAGTGTTGCCGCCTTCCAGCATCTCTGGGTACGCCTGAAAATCTGTATCACACACACTGGAGTTGACCAAAAAACATCACTGTCCCTTCCTCTCCAACCTCCTAGAAAGTGAAAATTGGCTAAAACATTCTTTGCTCAGTGTATATTTTATATATATATTTTAAAGTTGGCTTTGAATAAAATTTTGCTTTAAAAAAAGTTACAATGAATGTTTTATTAGAAACGGTTAAAGCAAAGCCAAAAAATAAAACCAGACACCAGCTGTCTTGAAGTCCCAAAAGCGATGTTTTACTTAAAAACATGACAATTACGTTCTTTACCAGATGCATGTCTGGCCTTGCTAAAACATGTTGTTAGCTAATCTTGACATGTTTATGGCTTTATGATTTATCTTTTATAAAATGCACCACTAAAAGTCCTTTTTAACAGAAGCACTGAAAGAACAAGCTTTAAATATATTCAAATGATAAATCCTTCTGGTTGAGGTAAGAAAAAACATCCAGTGCTGTCCATGAGTAAGAGGTGTTTTAAGTATCCAGTGTGAAACAAAACATAAAATCATAGAATCATAGAATGGTTTGGGTTGGAAGGGACCTTAAAGATCATCTAACATCTATCATCTTACTTCAACATTTATTGACTATTCTGGAACAGTAGATACTCTTCAGGAAGAGAGGAATGAAGATGTCCTGACAAGTGAATAGCAAACTAAGCCCCATCCGTCTCTGCGAATGTGCACTGACGGATGAGTCCAAGAACATTAAGACACCCTGCCACCCCAAGGAAATTTCTTTTGTGTGATATCTGTTAATCACCCATGTAACAGTGATGGTGAGGGTAAGGCGTAATCAGACAGACGATCTGCATACATTCAGAGAGTCATTGGCTAGCAATGGCAGCTGTTTCATAGGCCCGTTATAGCTGATTCATGTGTTCTTCCTTCTATCTTCTGACCTCGAATTGTGGTTTTGAGTATCAGGATCTTTTCAACATCCACTTACAAGCCTCACAACTGATGGCACAACTGAAGTTGTTTTAGCAGATTTTTGTCCTGAAGATGTAACTTTCCAAAACCTGACACCTAGCTTAGACACCTACGTCAAGGATTGCACTGCTGGTAACTTGTCCAGCTGCTTGAACGTCTGCCTGTCATTGCCATATAACTCATGCAGTATTTATCAGTGAGGAAGGCCTAAGCAATGCCTTCACCTCCTTCCCAAATCCTGGTGTGGATCCTGCCTGTAGTTTACCACATTTGGTTAGATCTTCACTAACTGAGCAGATAAGCTTATTGCAAGTCATTCTAATTTCCACTTCCATGTCATTTAATAAATTTGTGATCAAAAAGACCTGGTTGTTGCTCAGGTAACCCAGGAACTCTATTTTTTTTCTGTGGCAAAGGGTTTTACTTATTTTTTAAATCCTGTTTCCTACTGTCCACTTCTGCTCTTTTGTGTCCCCAGATATATTTCTAAAATAAATCAGCAGAAAACTGATAGATGAAGTTCTGTTGCTTAAGTTAATCATCAGTCTTAGAAAGACACTGCATGAGCAGTAGAGGCCACAGAAAAATTCAGAAAAGGAAGAATGGCAATATTCTGTTTAAAACCATATAATTTATGCAATTCCCAGGAAAAAAAAAAAAGTCAAACAGGATTGCTGATCAGCCTCTGTAATGCTAGGAGGAAAATTACCTGCTTATACTTGATGCTGGTCTGCCAGACAACAAACTGGAGCCAACCAGTTTGGAACTGGCTCACTCTTTTGAGTTACAGGGTAAAATCACATGGGTGATAAAGGGATTTCTTTTATCCAGGAAGTTTCCCCTTTTGCCCAAGCATCTTCTTAGATTTTCCTTAATGGCAGGTATGACAGCTTAAAGAAGTCAGAAAAATCCAGGTGTCAGCATCCTCTTAGCATTCATATTATTCAGAAAAGACTGGGCAAATCGATGCATTATACCCTTGGCTGTTTTGGAGATGCTGGTTTTTACATGGTTCCCACTCTCAAAAGAGCCAAAACACTGAAAGGAGGCACTGACAATTCCCACCAAACACACTGGTTCCAGGCAGCACAGGTGGAGGATGTGCGCAGCCTCTACTTTACAGTAGGTTTCCACACCGTATAATCCCTATAGATTTTTAGGATCTCGAGTCTTTGGGTTTTAAAATCCTAGTGCACTGCAGCAACTTTGCTAAAGCAAATGTGCCTGTTCTGCTCTTTTCCAAATGGTGATTGCGTCAGGCTCTTGTTTACTTACAGACACAATGCAGTTTGCCATAAGGGTTTATCACGCAGTCTAGCAATGTATTTAGTGTTTATTCTTTAGGTGGGGAGGCAATGCACTAGGATACAGAAAATAATCCTCTAAAAGTGGTTGTTACTTGATTATGTACAGATACAACCAGTTTAAATCTGCATTCATTTTTACTGAACATGTTGGATAATCCCAATGAATAAAATCAATGGATAATACTAAGCTATTATTTAACAACCCATTGTATAAAAAGCGTCACAGGATTGAAGTCTAACCTCATGATCTCTGGGTTTTCTTTCATAGATATAATAATGCAGAATCGAAAGGCTTCCCCACAACTGTTGTATCTATTGGATCATCCAAAGTAATCAATTAAGAAGCACTTTTAAATGGCTTTTTCTTCTCAGCTGGAACATTAGAATCCCTGTCCTATTTGGAGATAAGGGGTTCTTCAGTCAGAAACAAGATATGTTTTATAATCATTATACCTGTATTCAGGACTCAATCTCTTGCTTAAGATACCGTTCGTGATGAATGGTTCAGCAGTAAACATCGCTTCACAAACCTTTCAAATACACCTTTGATTGTAGGAAAAAGCCTCAAATGATCTGCCTTTGAAAATGGGTTACAGACAGGGCAAACTGTCCTCACAGACTCTTTCCTTTCTCTCAGAAAATTTGTAGGGAAATGTCAGTCCATATGTGACAGGCATTTGACAAATTTTGTATTAAAAATCTCCAGACTCCAACAAAATACTTCCTAGCAAAAGGTGCTGTGGATCAGAAAATGCATCTACATCCTAGAAGTTCAGCTTTGTTTTGTTTCTGTGATTGATGAAACAAAAGCTTTAAAAATTTGCTTCACAAGTTATTAAAAATCTCCCCTGTTCAAAAAGTTTGGCATATGTGTCTTCTAAAAAGGCTTTGAAGAACTTGGGTTCTTCACCAACTCTCTTGTCTTTCAGACCTAAGGACTGAGTTACTTAGAGAAAACATCTAAAATTTCACCCAAAATTTCAGACTGTGTTTGGTGACCTGCCACCACAGCTGCCCATCACTGAACATCCTTGTCTGAAACACTTTTCCTTTCAAGTGTATTTATGCTGGTGCTTACAGTGGGAGCCTCCTGGCTTGCAAACTGAGTTGTTATCTGCCTACTGTTATAGTAAGTGCTTTTTGTCTGCTTGTAAAAAAACCCAGCGTTCACTACTTCAAAATTCCGACTTCATCTGAGGAATGGTATATTTTCTTTAAAAATGCTTTCTATATAAATGTATCTGGATCTGAAATGTTGTCAGCTAGTGAATACATGTTGGTTACATAGATTATAAAAATATGAAATAATATAAAAAAATTATTAAATGAGGAAATAATATATAGTGTTTTACAGATGTTTGATAAAAGCAACCCCCTTCCAAACCATGGTAATATAGTGTTTAAGATGATTTTTATATCATTTATTTCATACTCTGAGTGTCCTTTTAAACACCTCTGTTAGGCTTGACCAACGATGGAGGGTGAACAATACATTCACTTCTGCAGGACTGCCAGTGTGTAGTTTCTGAAAGGCCTTAAAAGTCATCATCCAGTTACTGAGTTTGACGAGAAGAAATAAGAATAAATAACAGCTTCTGCTTTCCAATCGATCAGTTGTTCTCCCAGCTGCACGCTTTCACTTTTAGCCCCTTTTGCTGTTTGCTATCTATTTACCCGTGCCTTTGTTCCTTGGTTCAAACCATTATATGGATTCACCGAAACATTTCTTCAACAAGGGTTCAGACCAAGAGCGGTCTTTCCCCTTGCTGTCTGGGCAGCCGTCACTGATTGATGGAGGTAAAGTGATGAATTGTTTTTAGTAACCGCTTTCTAGACATCCACGTTTCCACATTACATTCCAGCTCCCGGGAAGGATAATTTGCCCTTCTGTTTGAAAACGGCTGCTTTTGAGAACAGCCCCAGCCTGAGCAGCCCATTGCTGTCTTCTCTTCCAAGTGAACACACCAGGAAGGAAAAGTTTGCCAACTTCAAAATATGTTCTTTTCTAGAACTTACAAAAATGAATTTTCTCATCTCCTGTAAACCAAACCTAATCCTTATTCCTACCTAAAAGACTATCTAAAGACAGAACAATGCACTTGGCATTCCTACCTCGTTTCTAACCACTGCGCATAAGGTCTCACACCCAAAGAGTTCTTATATTCTAGATAAAGAACGTAATGTGATAGATACACGCTTCCCAGATTTAATTTAATAGAAATGTCAATGTCATGGGGAAGGTAAGTGAATTAAATAGGAAGACAGCGCACGGGTCAATACAACTATATGCATGTGCAAACCCTTCCCCAAAAACTTACTGGCAGTAAGTAAGGGAAGAAGCGAGTTAAATTTTTCAATTCAACAAGACACTTTGGCATTAGCAAATATTTGCTCTGTGTTAATCTGAACACCAAGGAGAATTCTGAATTATTAGTAGTCCCTTTCACATCTGCAGCCCCTTCATTATTGAAGCACTTCCATATAAATTGTCCTTGCCATCTCCTCCCCGTCCTTGCAAGAAACACCCTTCCATTTCAGTAGGATGAAAGTCAGAGGGAGTTAATCAAATTGGATCTAATCAGTTTGGGCTGAAAATATGTTAAATGCTTGAACTTAGCTGCTCATTACTTTTATTTCCAGTAGGCAGGAAAATCCAGTTGACCAAGCAGTAATTACACAGTAGTTTTAGCCAGATTTCTGTACCCTTTGTACATGACATCATATCAGAGAAATTCATTGGGCAATCAGATTTTGGCCTTGATACAAACCATATTCTACAAATTAGATACAAATCTATTAAGATAAATGGAATTATATTGGTTTTGCAGCACTAAGAGTAGGGTAAAATTTGATCCACAGCACTGGGATTCATTAGGAGCTACCTATTTATAATAAAAATATCTTAGTAGAGAGAAGCATAAATGCTAAAAATAGAATGGTTACTTTTCCCAGCATTTTATCTTGTCTGGAAATTGGGGGGTTGCCTGCTGCTATTGATGTGAAATTGCTGGAAATTGCTCCTCACATCTTAGGAAGTGAAGTTTTGCTATTAATTTTTGTGATGACAGCAGATACCATACCGCAGAAACAAACTATGGAAAGCAAAGGAATAGCGTAGACCAAGAACCATATAGTGATGTATACAAACCTTTCCCTAGGTTTGTATAACCTTGCCAAGATCATTCAGCTTCTTAAAACCTGACAGCTGATTCTGAGGAATGAATAAAAAAGCTACATGACACCCGATGATGATTTGAGGACTCTGTATAAAGCAAGAAAGTAAGTTCAAAGGTAAGTCTGCAATTGTATAAGATTGTCTGTCTCAGTATGTAGGAACTCAGCTTTGGGCCTAACACATGCCAACCTCCTCTCTGGAGTAAATAAAGAAACAGAATAAACCAAAGAAGAACTTGACTTCAATAAGCAATTTCTGGGTAGCTGATGAAGATGGCAAGAAGGGTCTAAAGCTAGGAAATAATGTTTAATTCCTCCCCTAAGAACAATGTGTAATGGTAGGTCCTGCAAAGGAACAAACAGAACTGTTTTACAGAGAAAAAGACAAAGGCTGTCAGAAGAAGAAAGGACTTAAAGCCCCCAGAGAACGGGCATTTCTGGGGAGCAGAAGGAGACATGTTTCTCTAGAGGAGAAGCCACAATGAGGAAAGAAGTCTAAACGAAAAGATGAAGTATACTGGAAAGATAGTCCACGTTAGCAAACAGACATTTCAGCTCTTTCAGCTCAGTTTGAATATTTCTTCTGCTCTTCAGAGAAAGCCGTGGTTGATTTTGAATATTTGAAGAGCTTATGTGGAATGTGCTTCACCATGTGGTCCTGGAGCGGTAAACCACATGTCAGAGCTCCCTGGGGTCGGAGCTCTGGGAAGGGTGGTGCTTACGCTGACAGGGTGTCTTATGGGATTGGTATCAGTCCTGGAAACCATGGAAGCTGAACAGTGAGATCCATGAAATGGAAAAAATCAGTCCCCTCCTAGAAACATGCTAGAAAGACCAAAAAGGTTTCAAACTCAGGAAGCTAAAGCACAATGCCCAGGAAGTTGGATGCAAGCGCAGAAAGTTGGTGAGAATGCAAAGGAGGTCATGAAAAGAGGGACTACACAAGCTGATGATTTTTCTTGGTAAAAAAAAAAAAAATAAAAGAAAGAAAAAGGCACATAACCTTTTCATTAACATTCTCTGGAAATAAACACAGCTGGGAATTCACTTGCTGAAGTAAAAACTCCTGTGCTGTGAAGAGCACCCAGCAGTTAGATGTATGTCAAAGAACTATTGGTGGAAGACAAGAAGATATCATTGATTGTAAAGTAAATCTTTAAATACTTACCAAGAACCAAAGCAAAAATGATACATCAGCACCTAAAGTGGTCTTCATGAAAAATTTAGGTGACAAAAATCTAAGAACGAACTGCACAAAACTCCAGGTATTGAAAAGTCAGTGGGTAATTACGTTCCCTCTCCCGTTGCTTCTCTAGGTGCTTAGTTTTGCTCGTGTGTGCCTATAGGTGCTGTTACCTCCACTGGCCTGAGCGTTTCTGGGATGCAGAGGCGAGGCAGTCCTCTGCCGAGGTCCCCGCAGCGCTTGGATCGCTGGCTGTACTCTATCCGTGGCTAACACGTGGCAGCGGGGCTGCGTTTAGCACGAAACACAACAGCTATTCCTGCGTCCCCTTAGCCCAGCAGGTGATGTCTGCCTGTTACGGGAAGTTTGGGAATGGGATTCAGTACTCTTGACATCGCTCCCTCCTGCAGAGTACCGGGGTGGAAGCAGCATACACGGACCTTGTGTAAAGCCTGGCATGGGATTCCCCTCCATGCTGGGAGGAGCGAAGCTGGTGTTGGGAGGCACGGCATCCTAGCCCAGCTGCTTTCCAGCACTCCCTGCCCTGGCACAGCTACTTAGAAGCTTGCAGCCAAAGCCAAGAACGCTGCAATCACCCAGCTGTGGCTCCTTCTTCCTCTGCCTGGCACAGAGTCTCGGAGCACACCCAGACGGGGAGCCCCTACTGATGCTGCTCAAAAGGATTTATGGAGTGGCTGCTGCAGGCAAACACATACATTCCTCCTGTGCATTGCCGGCACCCATATCTTAGAAAATAGCTACTACAAACATCTCAGAAACATCTAATTAATCAGCTTCCAGCATTTCATAGAGATCAAATGTGATATACTTATTGACACAATAAAAAACAACACTGAGATGAGGGAGGCTGGGCTGACTGACATCATGCACGTGATTAAATTTTGGGCACCTCCTCCCAAACAAGTTTTAATGTGAGAACTAATCTGTTTTCATAAAACTATTAAGAGATATTAGCAAACCAGGATTACTTTACTGCATGCCAATTTAAATTTGAGTACAAGATTCTATGGCTACAAATACATAGTTTGAACTGCAAATCCCTGTAGTGCCTCCATACATTATTAAGGTACGTATTTCCCTTCAATACAGAATAATCATGACTAAATGTGTTCCAGTTTTTGTTCACAACTCAATTATGAAAATACAGAGTGCTGTGCAGATGACCTCCTACGTCTCTTGCCACAGTCAAGGCCTTGGAGCTTGTGAGGAAGAGGATGTGTTCTTGCACTCTTATCTTTTCGCAGAACATTCACAATTTCAGTTGAAGACTTTGCTATTTTTACCTTGGAACAATTGAGTCTGAGATCTCTGATGATTCAGGCAAAGACACCATTTGCTTTGCAGCCCATTCAGCATGGGGAACAGTAACTGCTTTTCTCAGGGACTTTGCTCACTGCAGGTTTATTGAAAGCATCGATGTCTACGGTGTTCTCTAACTTTGGTACATGACAAAATGCAAATTAAAAAAACCCATACTTCCACCTTTTATATATCCCCATAAAAAGCAAATGATAAAAACCTGAGCTCATCCTTTTAGGGAGACTGCACAGTTGTGCTTCTTATACTACAAATGAATATTGCTTCACTTGTTCTACTCAGATTAGTAAATTCTGAGTCTTTATTATGGCATCCTCCAATTAACTCTATTTTAAATAGGCTGAAGTGACTGTTTATAAACTCAGTGGTGTGAGGGCAGGAATGCAGCACAGTCACAACTCAATGATGTGGGCAGTATGTGGAAATGATAGATTTATTCCAGTGCTGTAGCAGTAGGCACACGCTAAAGCAGCCTGCTCCAGGATCAGGTCTTCCACAATGTAACGATAGCAACTGGTAGAGTATGGATGTCTTTAAAATGAAATATACTTCACTGCTTTGGCTTGTAACATGCTAGTACACCATTTAAAAACTTCTGAGTTCCCCATTTTACACGAGCTTTTGTTGCAGCAATACTCTCTTTGAAGTGAGGCAAAGCATTACAGCACTGCCTGTGCGGATCCCCCAAGGGCTGGATCAGGCATACAAACTATTTTGCAGGCTGATCTAATTTAAAAACTTAAAACATGGGTTGACAGCTTTAAGTAGGAAGGTATCTGTGAGTATCTGAGCTTTTCTACCCACTGCACTGGCTAAGGAAAATCTAGGTTCCCACTACTGTTTCCGTAAGCTTCTCCTCCAGGATTTACACACCTACTATGTATTTTCAAAGTGCCTCTAAACCACATGCTTTACATAAAAAATAGAAATTCACTTTCAGTTTGAAAATCTGTAATGTACTTCTGTATACCACGTTTATTACAGATCTGCCACATACACTTCTTTTCTAAATTGTATTCAAACATGACAACAGCCATAGCTGTAAGAACAGAAATAAAAAACTCCCTCCTATTAAGATAAATTCAGCATAATGCACACCAAATAAGAAAATGAAGGCATTATCAGCATTGATGAGGGGCAGGCTCCAGGGCTTTGAAGCTTCAATGCCCAGTTTTGAGCTGCACCACTATTCCGAGTTACGCATACGGACTTCAGCAGCTTTTGCTCAGAGACCTCACTGCATCGAGCCTTGCTAAATGCTGTTGCAGTTTTGCTATTTGAGTAAATGGAATTTGTGTCATCCGATGGGTTAAAAGCTACAGAGCCATGGTTTCACATAACTGGCAGGTGGTGGCATGTGTTGGGGAAGCAGGAAAGAAAGAGGAAACAGAAGGAGCTTGGCATGAGGATAAATGACCTGATGTAGAGAGCTCAGCTCTGAGCCCAAACATCCCAACATTACGGTTGAAAAAGACTGGGACTTGGACCTCCAGAACACAGACTTGAGAGATGCTGGCTCTGTATCAGCATTGGCATCTTTTTACCAAATCCTTTATACTTTCAGGTGATGACAAATTTGAGTGCAGGACTCCAGGGCAAGTGGGTCCCACTTACCAAGTTCTGCCTGAGTCCTGTTGCTGCAGTTACACCAGCATTGCCAGCAGAAATACAGAAGTTGTCAGCTAAACTGACAAAAAACGTAGCTTTCTCAGTTTACACTGAAATTTGATAAGCATTTATCTCAGTGGCAATGGCAGCAGAAGCAGCTTTTGCCCACTTAAGCCTGGCGTTGGCTTTCTTATCGTGCCAGTGCAATTGTCTGTGGCTGCACATTGATCCAGAGGAGAGGTTAAAAATAATCCTTTTGTCAGAGTTTTTTTTTTTTAACCAGCTGAGTTCCTTTATCCAGCTAATTGCACAGCCCCACAAGGAGCAGGCAGGTGGGTGAGAGGAGGTGGTGCTGGGTGTTGGATGTGGAAGGGATTTGGGGCTGCGGGGTGCAGCGCCGCCTGTGAAGAAAGATGCGCAATGTTAGGAATGTGGTGTTTCCACCAGAGCAGCTCCTAAGGAGTAAGTGATTCATCAAATGCTTTTGGTTTTGGATATGCTGTCCTCTCATTCCTGGAAACTGTTGTTTTCCGAAGGTATGTTTCCTTTGGTCCCTGCTCACCAGGGGAGGCACAGGGAGCTGAGCTCTTCCAGTGCTGCTGCTGGCGCTGGCAGAGCTCCCCTCCGGAGGACCAGAGAGATAACACCGGGTGCCTTTTCAAATGGGTGTTGCTATGGGCAACTGTATATAGGAGAACGTAGGCAGAGGCAGAGAAAGCCAGGGGGAAGAAGTAGAAACACCAGCCCAGCAGGAACAACTCTCAGAATGGGTATAAATCCTGATACAACGGCAATTCAAGCGGTCTGCCAGCAACTGCAAAAAATCCCAACCAATACACCAATGGGCTAAAAGTTATCACTCCTGGCAGAGGATGTGAATTTTCACGCTTCCTAAAATGAGGGTGCAGAGATGCCTGTTCCTCTGAGGACAGGGAGCAGATGGAGAGGTGCAGAGACTCTGCAAAGCAGTCAGCTCTGCACCTTCCTCTGCTCTCTTCTCTCCTCTCCTGAAAGA
Source organism: Dromas ardeola (assembly GCA_013398915.1). NCBI lineage: Eukaryota > Metazoa > Chordata > Aves > Charadriiformes > Dromadidae > Dromas > Dromas ardeola. The sequence goes on from VYZM01023474.1 coordinate 228,640, forward strand.
TGAGGAGGAGCTGACACCTGAGGGAGGAGAGTTGTCCATTGTGATCAGTTTACTACCTTCCTCACACCTAGCTGGGCACAAATTTTTTAAACTTTTTTTATTTTGGAACCATGAGGGAAATTCATGTTTACTTTCTCTAAAGGCACTTGCTGAGTGTCAGAGAGGCGCTTGTACACGCCAGTTTAATCTGAGCAGTTTAGCTGTCCAGGAAAAGAGCTGGTTCTGTGCAACCCTTCACTGAAAAAAAGCATTAGTTCTTTCCCTTAACACAGAAAGTATCAGAAACAGCTACTATACACCTGAGTTTAAAAGCTGACTTTCACCTCCAGTAGCTTTGCAATTGCGTTTAGGAGTCTAAGATGGACAACTCCATGCATGCCAGCGTGCCTCACCTTTGGTAACCTTCCCATGCCTGTATAGCAGCAAGCCAGCAAGCTCTGCGAAACCAAGATACCAGGTATGTCAACGCTACTGCTGGAAACCCATGCCAGAGCTGTTTTTCCTCTGCGTCCTCCAGTTTGCCGTCCCCTGCTGCCCTGCTCCCACCCTCGGACACTGGCGCAGGGGCGTCGGGAGTGCAGTTCTGCCGCTTCCATCTCAAAGGCCACCCGGACAACCAAGTAATTGATTTTTCTTAATTTAATATTACATCCTGTTGCTGTTGCCTTTCTCTCCCCAGGTCCAAGATAAAGTACTACCTTGCTTGCCTGGTTTACTTTTCCTTAGGCACTTCGCTGATGGAGGACCAGCCAGGGCAGGAGGAGGGGGCTGAACCAGGACATGACACCACTAGGCCCCTTCGGGACACACTTGGCCAGATGAGACTCCATCCACCTCTGTTTTATACAAAGGCAGTTCGGCTAGACCAACCTTTTTTTCAAATATGGCAAATTACTCACTTTTTAACACAAACTCAAATGAGACTAAAGTCTGCTGGGATCTCATTCAGACAAACGTTATTCATGCGCAGCTTTGAGTTTCACGCGTTATGACACTTGTTTCTAAGGCAAGAAATCAATTGCAAAGATATACAAGAACTTACCCTGAAATCTGCAAGCGGCTTTTAAATTTCGTATCATCTATTTTAGTATTCTATTTCCTGGAGGATAGAAGCAAGCTCTATGAAGAAGTCAGAGTGCCAGTCATTGCCAGTTTATATTTCATTGCCATTTTTTTTCAATGAAGGATGATTTTATCCAAGCCCAACTTTAATAAATTGAACTAAATCATATCAGGAACCGTCACATCCTCAGGTCTCCAATTATTTTCTAGCATCATTAAACAGGTACAGTAAGAAGTCTGCTAGCACCTCATGGAAAAACCTGAGACATCTTCTAATTAGGTGTGATTCTACCTGAAGAAAACATCCAGCTTTCCCGCCCCTGTTTTTTTCTCTTCTCACATTTGATACAAGCATAGTCTGCTAGAAATGCACACTCTCACCTTCTTAAGATTTCAAGCTTCTCTTCCCTGCTATTTCTGTGCACGTAAACTAACTGGAACATTGCAAAAGAGAATTCTAGCTTCATACAGGAAATACAGAACGGGAGAAGATTTCACTTTAAAGCAGATGTACAGCACATGCGCATCCGCAGATGAAGCACTGTTTTTCAGCACGATGGAGAAGATGCAGTTGTTGACACCAATAATTAAGAAGTAATTGCTAGCATTTCCCACTGTGGAACAAGTGAACGACTCCATTAATACCAGCTGGATCTTGCCAATTTAAAGTAACAAGATGCAGGAAACTGCCGTATTTGCTCTGCATGGAAAGTTAAGCGTATCTCCACGGGCGATGAACACTTTTGAGTCTTATTCCCACACCCTAAAACTTCTCTTTTTCTGACAAAGTTTTTTTCCTGCCTTCCAGGATGAATTCCAGTGAATGTCAATAAGCAATATTGAGGAGCTACGAAAAGATGCTTCCTTTTAGCTTGACAGATAGAAATTAGAGCCGTGCAATGAAATGTGCACAGATGGTGTGGGGCTTATGCCTTGAAAAAAGTGAAGTGGTGACAGGCAACAGGAACTTCAACTCTTTTAAAAAGAAAAACAGTTGTTGATGGCACACGCAGATAAGAAGTGAGTGTGCAATGTGTGCAGTGAGGCTGAGTCTCAAACACACAGACTTCCCCTCGAGTTTCTCAACAAAAGGTGAATGACTAAAAATATTGTCACTGCTTTCAAAAACTTACACATTTGCTTAGTTATCCTATGGTGGGAAATTACTGGCTTGAAGCCACAACAAATTGAAGTGCATGGGTATATACGAATAAACCGATGGATGGCCATTCAATCCCACTGATGATTTTTTAGCGCGCTTTCAGTTACAATGGATGAGTCTGAAATTTTCTTTCAGTGATACCGATATCTGATGCTCTGTGCTTTTTCTTTTTAATGGTTTAAGGTGATCCTGATAAAATCACAATTGGTTCTCCCAGAGATAAATTTTGTCTCTACAATTCGAATCCAGACCAACTCAAAAGTCAAGTATTTCTTTTTCTTCTTCAGTGTTAATAACGCAGTCTTCAAACCAGGACAACTACTGAAAGTGAGAAAAACAACAACAAAGCATTTCCGTAATTGCCATCTGAGGCCCTTCTGAGGGGTTTTTCAATAATTTTGCAGTTAGTGCAAACAGGTATGAGTTCTGCTTTTGTATCTGGGGCAGATTCTCAGACAGCAATATACAATACCATAATATTTTGGCTGCAAACACTACAGAAAAATGATGATTTAAAAATATTTCCATTAAATAATCACCATGCCTGCCACAATAATCTGTTCACCAGCATATAGAATGGTAATTAAAGGCTAGAAGAAAACATTAAATTAGCTTTCTTTCTATGATTTACACTGTCCCTGGACACAAATACCTTCCATAGAGCATGTTCTCATGTATGTCGATGCCTAGAATGCAGAGAAATAGGGGAGGAGTCACTATTTTCCCCCATGTATCACATGAAGTTGAGAAACCATGGCAAATAAAAAAAGGAAAAACTATTCATGTCTGAAAGGGAACATACTATGTAAGAGAGAAAATTACGTTTAAAGCAATATAATTATTTAGATTAAGAAAAATAATACATAGTTGTTTACTTCCATTTATATCAATATTCTTGCTGTCAATTCTTCTTTACATGGGAAGTTAATGAAATCTTCAGCAGGCAAAAAAAAATCCTTCTTCATAAATTCTTAATGAAAGAAGCCCTAACTGTAAATGCTGATGGACAAATTCTGCCTTAACTCCAACAGATAAAATGAAACATTGAAAGCCTGAGCTGGCCAAACCATACAAACCAATCTGCTAGTCTGGCTATCTCTAAAATCAGTTTCCTTTTCCTCATGCAGTCACAAAAGCATCACACAGCCTACTCTCAAACCAGGTGAGACAATAGGCACAGATTTTACAAAATGTTTCTCTGTAATTGTAAACCTGTATGGGGTAAGCTAAAGAAACCATTCCATTGGGTTAAATGTACAAAACCCCCTGCACTTGGAGTAAAATCTCGGCTTGGATGAAATCAGTGGTAAAGCATCACCTTGAAAACCGAGGAAGTTAATGAAAATGATGATTAACAAGACCTCAGCACTGGTATTTGTTTGCACTTTTCATAACTCATAAACTCAAATATTACATTCCATTAAGTATGTGATTAAACGGAATCTCGCTGCAGTTGTAGTAGATAATTAAGCATTTTGCAGGTGTTTAAGCTGAGGCACAGGAGAGGCAAAGCCTGTCTATCAGTTAGTGGCAAAACCTCAAATAGATGCTAAAAGTTCTTGGCTCCCATTTCTTTAAACATCTTACAGCACTCATTCCTTGACTAAGCAGCTGTCCCACAAGTATAAAATGAATGCATATCACGAAAACATATTAAAGTACTATATGCAGCAAAAAAACTTTGCAATTCATATCATCTAAGAGATTAACCACATTGGCATAAGGCATCGCATGGTAGTGCACGATTGACTGCTAACTCACTTCCCATGGACCATTTATTCCACGTTTGTCTCCATGTACACTTCCATTGCTAAAGCTTCAGCACACTGTGGCTGTGGCAGAAAGAATGAACAGCAAAAGGCCACGGACTGCAACGGCCTCGTATCTTTCTGGTCGATACACTGTGATATTCCTGCATTTCCAGCCTCCCTGACAAGACAGCACGTTAACGCTGCACCACAGTTAAGATTTTTGCCTGTCCAGGTCTGGACGCCAGTTTCAGTGTCTGCCCTCACCCATGTGTGCTGTTCCCCATGTTGGCATCACCTAATTACACCTGCGGTTTTAAAAGAGACCCAGGCACTGAAGTTCAAATATTCTGCCTGTTACACAGGACGAGGCAATACGCTTGCCATGGGAGCGCTGCACTGGCTCACAAGCTGGAAAAGATTGTAAATGGCATTAAACAAAGGCGAGAGCATGTTTTTTAAAATTGCGTTCGTTTCACCACTCTTGTGCTACTGTTTGGTTTCCTGAGGAATTTCCCACATGGCATTATGGTCTCTGAAAATAGCCAGGTAACTAGTCGTCTTCAGAAAGAGAAAGGCTGCTGCCGACTGGCTATAAGACAAATTGTTCATGGAAAGTTTCCTTCTGTCTATGTCAGAGAGCAGTTTAGACCCCAAAGCGTAACTATTTGCACAGCTTATTAAAAAAAAAACTCCGAAAATTTGTCTCTATTTGTGTTTATTCTTATTAGCCATGCACAGGTATTCACAAAGGAAAATTTTACACTAGCAAAAGAGTTTAGTCTAGTGCTGTGTTACTCCTTTCTTATGCCTTTTTGACTCCATTACAAATAATCTGTTTGCGCTGGGGAAACACAATGATGACTCAGACACCAAGATAGCAAATTCAGTGACATATAAATGTGCTGTAAACAACAGATGTAAAACTTTGCACAAATGACTCAGTACCTAGCAAACAAAATAAATATCTGATAGGGACGACAAAAATTGGGGGAAAAAACCATCAAAACCCCCAAATCATTTTAATAGCCTAGTTGAGTAATAAGCCACATAATATTTCAGCTGCATTTCTTTTATGTTGCATAGAAAAAATCCAAAGAGTTAGTATTCTGAAAGCTACTTGTTGGGCACAGCTTTTCCATTAGAATAAAGTTACATGGTATGCCAGAATTTAAAGTGGGATCCTTATCAAATCAAGACTTCTAACCCACTGAAGTTATTAAATTGGCTAAAATATACCACGGAGTAGGATCTGCATAACCTCTAATAAAATATTCCTCTTAGACTCATAACAGATTCAAAAATCTTTTCCTGTGCAAGAACCACATCTTACTAGAAGGGATGTTTCATAGGTGCCTCTTCCACTTGTGACTGAGCACATCAGTTCCCTCAGCATTTGCAGTCCTAGTCCATCCCCACACCCAGCTTGGCACAATTGCAAACTTCGAAGGAAATAATAGGAAGAGATTTACAGGGCTTTTAATTGCCTTGAACACAATGTAACAGATCAAAGCAGCTAGAACACTTAACAGCAAGCATCATTTAGACCACTGCTGATTCAAAACCACAATCTGACAGCTAATGGTTAATAAAATTTCCCATTTCTTTCCCTGATATGCATCTTAAACTTTTTCTTGCTCAATTTTAGCTCATTACTATTAATCATACTCTTCTTCATGCTAAGTAAATCCACTCCTCCCATATGTTTATATTTTCAAACATTTATAGATTGTCACCAGTTTATCCTGTACTATCAAATATTTACAGGCTGTTACTTAACTGTCTCTTATCTTGTGATTAATACTTACCTTGTTTATGCTCTCTCATCTATCTGTACCTTGACCCCCTGGAAATTTGTGTGGCTCTCCCTTGAAGTCCCTTTAGTCATTAAAAATTTTGAGTTTCTAGGAGGCTTCAGCTTGAGGGTTTACTGGAGAGGCTCAGTGCTAGAGAGGCAGCACGAGAGCTGGTGCTACCTTGCTACTGAAATAACGGAGGGTAAGAGGTGCCCTAGGCAGAGCTCCCGACTACAGACATCTGCAGAGCAAGGAGAAGGACATCTCTCCTCTTATTTCCTCATTGTCTCCACAAAACTCAATGAACTGACCAAGCAATAACTGAGTTTTCTGATTTCTAGAAGTACAATGGAAATCCATAACCTGACTTGCAAAAACCAATTGTATTTTCCTTGCCACTAAAGCATTTATCATGAGGCCAGGCTATTACTGCTTTTGGTGTCCCTGACTCAGAAAGGGAAGGGAACTGTTGAGTTGCTTTTTAAAGAAAAGACTTGCTGAAATACTTTCTTAGGAAAGGGATGGTTTATTTTAAAAAGGCTGTAAAAGTCACTTAAATTCCTCACAGTTCTTTCAAAATTACTGAAATGTGAGATATATTCATACCTACAATGTCATGAATATATTTATTAGGAAACTCATGCTGTCTGCAGCCTAATACCATCATTTGCTCTAAAACTCAGTTTCCACTGATGTTCATGTTCTGAACAATGCACTAATAGCAGAGTTTAACTCTGGGCAGCTTTAACGAGCACTTAGGAGACAAGTCTGTTAGAGCTGTTAAAGCTGTTAAAGCTTGTGGTGACTCTCCAAAATCCAAACACGGCCTCCATAATAAAATGCACAGTTAACAGTAAATTTATCCCTCAAGGTGGCCTGTGTTTTAGATTAAATGGCATTTTTTTCTGTTTTTCTCTGATGAAGACAGGCTCTGAATTAAAACTTTATTTCCAAGCATCAATTTTAAACCACCATTCACATGTATGCGCTACAACCACCGTCAAGGGCTACTTTAATAGACTGTAGCCTTTCTGATTTCATTAAATATCCTGCCATGGGCAAAGTTAAAAGGCATACCAAGTGCTAAAATGGCCATAATACAAAGTATACAGAGTCTAAGTTAATTTTACCACTAGCAATTTTGCTGTTACTATGGCAAGTGTGAAAGCATTCCCATTATTTAAGGCAGGATTTTGCAGTGCTGTTAAGTCCTCATGCTGCTATCCTCCCAGTTCTGTTAAGAACAAACCACCCCAGAGATACTTAAACCCCTTTTTCATATACAAATCGCTTCCACATCCAACTCTGGCTTTTCTCTTGTGGAAAAACATTGCCAGCCCATGTCCTCACACATCAGTAGCAGCCCTGAGGCTTTCATGGCAGCTTCAACCCAGCACCTGGCTCTGGTCCTACCTAAAACTGCGTGCATGCACTGGTTCTCCTCCTGATTTCATCCTCGGCCAGGAAGACCACAACTGGGCCTTGAATTTTACCAAGGGAGGAGTTCAGTAAAGAATCCCCCTGAAGAAACAGAAAAAATCATCATACTGGAAAAAAAATAGGAAAATATATATAGAAGAAGAGGCATAAACTAAAATAAGAAAAGAATGGCTAATGAACTAAATTAGTCTAATACAAACCTGTCCAATACTAGTCAAATACACGCCTCTGGAACTAAATTAGTCTAATACAAACCTGTCCAATACTAGTCAAATACACGCCTCTGGAAGGAATGACGAGAGAGGACCCAGCCTTCCACAATAAAAAGAGATGCTGATTTTCCACACCAAACTATATTATCATTAGAAAGGAGTAGAGCTGAGTGATAATCAAAATAGCTATCGAATACTAGAACATAAAGAACAGGAGATAAGATTCATGTGAAATATCGTACAGGCTAAGGCACTACATATATATAATTAAAGTTAAGCACTTAGGTAAATTGCTGGAGCTGAGGGTCAGAGTGTGCAGCACTGCAAATCCCTAGTCCACACCGCTGGTGTGATCTCATCGCCGTTATTATCCTCAGCTCGGGCTTCTCTCAGTGTAGGAGAAAGAGGATGTGGGGTAATAACAATAACGATGAAAAGCACAGGAAAACTGCTGAATGAAGAGTGAGTGAAAAGGCTCTGGCTGTTAAATTTAAAGGGAAGATACAGTATGACAAAATGGAAAAAAAATACTTAATGGTATAAAGGAAGTAAAGCATTCTTGCTTATGTTTTCCTCTAACCCAAGAATAACAGAGTGTTTATTTAAACACAAATACTGATAAGAAGAGAAAATATTTTCCCACTATATGTATCACCTGAGACAGGGGTTGTCCTTTACCACACACTTGCATAAAGCAACCCAGAACTGGGTACATCCTCTGGATGTAAGAACTCTATACGCTATTGCAATTTGAATATGAATAAACCTAATCAGCAATAATATATTACAGAGCAATACCATTAAAATAAGTAACTCACTCTGGTAAGACTGCTGCAATACTCACTGCTCTATGATAACATCAGATCAGCAAGAAACCAAAAATTACATTTTTACTGGAACAAATATACTCTCTTATGAAAATGTTCATAAAAAAATGTGAAGGGTACATAAATTTCCATGCTTTGAGGAACAAGCAAAATCATAGACCCATTGAAGAGGAGAAAATAAGACTTGAAGGACCCAAAGGATCATCTCATCTATTACTCCACCCAGAGCAAGGCTGAGTAAGGTTGTCTAATTGCTTAGTAAGATCCACTGAAATAACATTTCTCCCAACATCTAGCCTGAACCTTTCTCAGTCCCCCTAACATACCTCGCCTTGCTCACCGGACAGAGCAGACTGCTCCCGCTGCCTCTGCAAGTTCCTTTCATGTAGCAGAAGATTCTTGTCCCATTTTCCTTCCTCTTTCTTTCTTCAGCACAATCTTAAATCTTCAGGGTTTGCCAACAGACAATGTTTTAAGGCTCTGATCGTTCTCAGCCATCTCCTCTGGACTCTCTCCCACTTAGTCCACTTCCTCCTCGAGATGCAATGCCCAGAACTGAGGAGTTCACCAGTAACTGCAAACAGGGTCGGAACACATGGCAGCGGTTGCTTTGCACACCTTATAAGCAATATTCTTGCTTATATGCCACAGAGGGACACCTTCCTTTTTTTTCCCAGCTTCTCGTGTTCAGTTCATGATCCTCTATAATGCCCAGGTGTTTTTATTGAAGAAATTGTATGTCACCTGTTGACCAGCTTCTGTACTTGCGTACTTGGTCATTCTGCAGTGCAGGATTTTGCATTCCCATGTATTAGATTTTACCCCATTCTTCCAGATCGTCCCTCCAATTTGAGTTCTCATCCTGCCATTCAAAAGGCTTGCACCCCTCCCACCACTATGACAACTCTGAGTTCAATAAGTGAATTACCTCCTTTTTCATAGCAAGAATTCCAGCAAAAATACTGAATAATTGCACTGGGACCAGGTCACCCTGCCTTAGGAGCACCACCTGATATATGTACGCACACTCACAGTGATGACTTCTGCCTGAACAGTTTTGCAACCAGTTTATACCCATTTTACAGTAATTTAACCCAGAACATGTTTATGCAGGATGTGCATGAACAGACATGGGAGACCATCTCAAAATTTATGCTAAAATGTTGACCTCTCTGTTTGCCCACTGAAAAAGCCCATTACTTTGTCACAGAGAGAAATTAATTCCTGCAGGCCACCCCTCATACACCAGCTCTCATGTTTTTGCCCCTCATTTCCTTCCTACTCAATTTTTCTCAGCTTATAGGAAAGAAAATTATTTTCTTTCTTTTCCACTTACTGTCAGTATATCAGCATATATATATACACACATACATACATATTTTGCCTGAAATGTGTTTCTGCTGTCCTGTATTCCATATTACAAAAAGAGAGGAAGAAAGAAAACGTCCAGTGCACAGAGGAAAGACTCTGGCTGTACTGTAGTCCCTGTCGATGCTGGGATCCAAACTTCAGGCTGCTCTTTTCCCTGACTTTGTAATTACAGCAGACTAGGAACAGGCAACACACCTGAGCTAATCTGTTTGTTCTTGAAATGGTCTAAAATTGGCATTATCTAAAATTGAAAATACTGAAGTGTATACTGAAAGAATTTCC